>JAEOAD010001413.1:2740000-3197906 GCA_036365145.1 Orientallactaga sibirica
CTTCTGTCAGTGGGCCCATTCTGGAAGAGAGGCTCCGCTTGCCAGTGACATTGCTCGAATTGTCAACACAACTGACAAAAAAAAGCAAAGCCACTTGATTTTTCATGTTCTCCCTTTTCCGAGTATGAGTTTTCTAGTTTATTTTAAAGACAATGCACCTCTTTTTGTCTCTGCATGAGGAACAATGGCACCCCTACTCTGGATGGATAAAACGAGGTTCCAGAGCTGGAGAGATGGCTTAGTGGTTAAGGCACTAGCCTGCGAAGCTTAAGGACCCAGGTTTGATGCCCCAGTACCCACATAAGCCAGATGCACAAGGTGGTGTGTGTGTCTGGAGTTTGTTTGCAGTGACTGGAGACTCTAGCACACCCATTCTCTTTCTCTATCTGCCTCTCTCAAATAAATCAATAAAAATAGGAAAAAAAAAAAGGGGGGGGCTGGAGAGATGGCTTAGCAGTTAAGGCGCCTGCCTGCCAAGTCTAAGAACGCCCGTTCAATTCTCCAGGTCCCACGTTTAGCCAGATGCAAGTGACACAAGGGTGCAATGTTGCACTTGCCTACAAGGGGGCACACACATCTGGAGATCGTTCACAGTGGCTGAAATGGCCCTGGCGCGCCCATTCTCTCTAAAAACAAACAAACCAAAAAAAAAAAAACAGTAAAAAATATATATCTTTTTTAAAAATGAGGTTCCAATTCCACCCTTCTTCAGAGTCCATTGAAAGGTCTGTGAATAGTGTGCATCCATTTTGACTCTAAAATGGAGACAAATAATCACACCAACTTAGTAAGCCAGGTTGTGTGTCTGCTGGCTAAGAGAGAAGACTCAGGGTTGGGCCGATGGCTCAGTGGGTAAAGTGCTTGCTGCACAAAGGCATGAGGACCCGAGTCCAAATGCCCAGCACCCATGTAAAATGCTTGGCATGGTGACATGCACTTAAAATCCTAGTGCTGTAGAGGTGGAGACAGGACTTGCTGGAGACCAGTCTTGCTAAATCGGTGTGCTCCAGGTTCCTTTTGAGACCCTATCTCAAAAAAGAAAGTAGGGAGCCAGGTGTGGTGGCTCCCACCTTCAATCTCAGGACTTGGGAGGCTGAAGCGGAAGGATTGCTGAGAGTTCAAGATCACCCTGGGGTTACAGAGTGAGTTCCAGGATCAGCCTGGGCTAGAGAAAGACCTTGACTTGAAAACAAATATACACCATTGCGGAAGAGGGGGCGGATAGAATGGAAGAGCCAAAGGAAGGATATGACCTCTTACAATGCAACTGTCCAGACAGAAACTGGCCTCGATATCCATGACCTTGCAGTGCCTAGCAATACCTTTGCAAAACCCTCAAAATAGAAGAAAAAGATGATGACATCAAATTAGAAGAGAGACTGATGGAGAGAGGGAGGGGATATGATAGAGACTTGAGTTCTAAAGGGGAATGGGGGGAGGGAAATATCACGTGGGTTTTTTCTTTGTATGTGAGTATAAAAGTCAATAAAAAAAATTAAAAAGAAAAAGAAAACAAATATACAAAAGAAGGTGGAGAGTGACCAGGGAAGACAGTAACGTTGACCTCTGGCCTCCACATACATCACATGTGCACTCCCTCCACACACATGAAGATGCAGACACAAGCTAATGCACACCACACACAATACATCAAAAGAAAAAAAAAAGGCTCTGCAAGTAATCAGCTCCTTGTTTGAGAGAGAGAATTGGCACGTCAGGGCCTCAGCCACTGCAGTCGAACTCCAGATGCTTGCACCACCTCGTGGGCATGTGCGACCTTGCGCTTGCCTCACCTTTGTGTGTCAGGCTTATGTGGGATCTGGAGAGCTGAACATGTATCCTTAGGCTTTGCAGACAAGTGCCTGAACCACTAAGCCATGTTTCCAGCCTATAATCAGTTTCTTTTAAGCCCTATGCACCACTATTACAACTTTGGGTGGGGTTTGGGGCTCTGCTGGCCTCAGTGTCCCTATCTGTACAATGAGATGAGAGTGACCACAGCTATGGTAGGGCCATCGTGAAGGGCAGCTGGGGGCAGTGTCCACACTGACTAGGGCAGGGCCTTGGAGCCCCCAGTGTGAAGTAATTGCAGTTACTGCTGCTGTTCACAGCAGTGATTCGAAGGACAGAACACCCAGGTCATGGTAGAAAATGAGGAAATCGTGACCGGGTGAGCATGGGGGCTTGTGTGGGAGAGGTACGGGTTGGTGAGGAAGGAGGCAGGGAGAGAAAGAACCGGAGGTGGGAGAGAAGAGAAGTGGGCAGGGAGAGGCGAAGGGTGTGGTCTTGGAGGCTGAGGAAGTGGGGAGATTGAAGATCAGATGACGAGGGTTTTTCTTGGGAAACAGAGGGCAGAAACGCCAACCTCTGGGCATTACTATATGTTCTGGGCTGAGCGTGGCTGTGGAAAGTACAAGGTAGGGTACTAACCCTGGAAGCAAACAGGCCCTGACCCAGGACCAAGTAGAGGCAGAAATATCTCCAGCTGACCTGGAATTTATTATGTAGTCCTAGGCTGGCCTCAGACTCTCAGCGATAATCCTACTGCTATCATCTCCCCAGTGCTGGGATTAAAGGCATGCGCCACCATGCCCAGCAACTTTTTCTTCCCTCCCTCCCTCCCTCCCTCCCTCCCTCCCTCCCTCCCTCCCTCCTTCCCTCCTTTTTTCTTTCTTTCTTTCTTTCTTTCTTTCTCTCTCTCTCTCTCTCTCTCTCTCTCTTTCTTTCTTTCTTTCTTTCTTTCTTTCTTTCTTTCTTTCTTTCTTTTAGTTTAGCAATATCTTGAGGAACTCAAATCCACAAGGACATTGTGGTGCAAGGTGGGAGTAGGCAGGGTGACAGTGCCAGTTGGAGAAAGAAATGGGTAGCTGGGGCATCTTGTAAGAGCTGAGACCTGGGGGTTGGGGTAAGGCTGGATCTAGGACAAAGTGAGGGGCTTCGTCAGGGAAAACAGCTAAGGTTTGGGGGTGACTGTGGGGAAGAGAAAAGGTAAAGTTGGCAGAGGTCCGGGGAGGGGGCAGGGCCTGGGAGAAGATTCTTACGGAAGGATCAGCGACAAGGGGACCCAGGTGACACTTAGGGGACAAGGAAGCCAGGGCAGCACCCGCGTGGCTCACCGTGGGTGATGGTGAGTGTGGTCCCCTTGATTGACTGCCACTCCTGCCTGCCATTAGTCAGTGTGTTCAGACGCACTCGGCAGAAGTACGTGCTCTCGTCCTCCTTCCTCAGGTTCAGGATCCTGAGACTGCCGGACGACTGACCCTTTGTCCAGTTCAGGACAAGCCGGTTTTTGAACTGCTCAAGGACTTTGAAAGGTGTGCTGTTGTAGATAAATGGTCCATGGAAGTGCGTCCATCTCCAGGATATCATCACCTGGGGATCACTGGCTAAGTTCCAGGAGTGGCTGAAGGAGAACTGGATTTCCACAGAGCCACCCTGGAGACCAGAGACGTGTTCTGGTTGGTTCATCTCATAGGGAACTGTTCTGCTGGATCGGGCTGCTGCGTTACCTGGGAAGGTTGGACAGAATTTAAAGTCACTGCAGGGGACAGAGAGTATCACCCCAGACCTTTGTGTGCTTCTGTCTACAAACAAGTTGTATGCCAGGAGGCAGGACAGTGCCTCTGGCTGGGTCCCCATCTTCAGGGTGGAGGAGGAATGAGGGTGAAGCATTAGGTTGGAGCCACTCTGAGGGACCATGAGGAGTGGCGGTCTCCTCTAACAGACCCCTCTCCACATGCCCAACCACTGTCCCATGGTCCCCACCGTGGTGAAGGCAGAGTCCCGGCTCTTGAGGTCCCAGCACTCACCAGCTTGCCAGGATGCCGGTGGCAGCAGCAGCAGCAGGATCAGCACCAGCTCCCTTGAGGGGGACAAGAGAAGCAGAGCCATGAGGGCAGGAGAGGGGCTCTGGGCTGCTCCTGGGTCCAGAGAAGATCTAGTAGAATGATCTAGATGTCCAGAACCAGCCTCATGAGAGGACTGAGGGATGGTGGGAACTCCCCATCTCCACCTCCCTGTGGCCACCAACTTCCTCTATTAAGCTGGCTTCTTCTTTCCTACATTGCAGAAGAGGCTCCCTTGCGGTCACTGACAAGACACCCCATCCTTGGGTTCTAGCCCCCATCTGCTGGGGAACTGTGGCCTTGACCTTGACTGGCTGGGTGTCCCCTGGTCCCCCTCAACCTCCTGTGTCACCAGTCCTTCACATGTCCTGTGCAGCACCTCTCTCTGTCTCCTAATCTCTGCCTGTCTCTGTCACTTTATTCCTTCCCTCCTCCTCTTCCTCAGGCTGTCTGTCCTTCCCATTCAGTCTCCCTTCTCAGTGGTTTGCTGGGTGCCTCAGTCCATCTCTCTCCCTCTCTGTCATCAGTGGGGAGAGGCTGCCAGGACCAGCACAGCTTCTTTTAGGAAGAGCAAAGGGGGATCTGTGACTCTATCCAGCTGCACCCCAGATTCAGCATGAAATGATGAGGAAGGCGATGGTGGGAGGAGACACCCCCTCAGTCCCCAGCCCCAGAGCCCTCTGGTTGGCTCTTTGCCCCTTTTCTGCCTTCAGGGGCGCCCTACATTCCCCAGGAGGAGCCAAAGCCCGATGAACCCTCTTGCCCATGGCCTGCTGCCAGGTCCACAACTTCCCTGAACCTTGGATTATCTTTTATTCGAGACAAGAGAGAGGGAGAGGGAGAGTGGGCACAGCAGGGCCTCTAGCCACCACAAAGGAACTCCAGAAGCATGTGCCAACATGTGCATCTTGTTTACGTGGGTCCTGGAGATTTGCACTGGGTCCTTAGGCTTTGCAGGCATGCGCCTTAACCGCTAAGCCATCTCTCCAGCCCCACCCCTCCTTTTTTAGAAGGGGGGGGGTCTCACTCTAGCCCAGTCTAACCTGGAACTCTGTAGTTTCAGGCTGGCCTCAAATATACAGTGATCTTCCTACCTCCGCCTCCCCAGGGCTGAAAGATGAGAACCACCATGTCCAGCTTCGCTGGGCTTCATACATAACAGTGACCCCCAGAGGCTGTAACTGTCCGTGCACGGGGCTCTCTGTCCTCCACCCTACAGAGGAGATGGAGGCTCTGAGAAACTTTGGCCCAGTCCGTACAGTTGTCACATGGTAAGTATGACAGGTCTCTGTTGAGTCCTTGTAGGCTTTTGCTCAACCCAGAATTTTCAGCTTGGTTGCTTAGCACAGTCTCCTAGCCCAATCTAGGGTGCTAAGGCTTGGGGTGCTGGGGCACCACAAGGCTGTTTACGTAATGCTCCTTAAGTAATTCTGTCAACTATGACCATACCAGAACCTTCCTTGGACACAGTGGGCAGAGCAGGCTCACAGCAGCAGCGAGTCAGGATTACATAGTTCCTGGGACTTCTGTGACAGTGCCATGTTGGGGCACTGGGGGTGGAGAAGGGAGAGTTGGGGGTGGGGCACAGGGGTTGGTGAGTGACACACAGGGCTGGTTCTGTGGGTGGACCTTCTTACCCCTCCCCATGAGAAGCTTAGGATCAGCTCTCCAAGGGGCAGGAAGACAACTTGCACCAGAGGAAATGACATTAGGTTTCTTGAGGGGACACATGCAAAGATGACTTCCCTTTTTCCTCAGCTTTTCAAGTTTCTTGTTTTTACGAAATATTTTACTATTATTCATTTATTTATTTGAGAGCATGGGCATGCCAAGGCCACCGCAAACCAACTCCAGATGCATGTGCCACCTTGTGCATCTGGCTTTATGTGGGTCCTGGGAAATCGAACCTGGGTCCTTTGGCTTCACAGGCAAGCGCCTTAACTGCTGAACCATCTCTCCAGCCCCAGCTTCTCAAGTTTCAATAGCCTGGTTCAGGCTTTCCCTGCAGGCCAGCCCTGCCTCCCCACCCTCCCTCCACAGCTGCCTTCCTTATCCCTCCTCACAGCTCCCGTAGTTCTCGGACCCCTAACCTGAGTCAGGCTCTGAATACCCCACACTCCTTCTCAGCGCCAAATTGTCTGGTGGATACACTGTTATGTCCGTTGTACCTGTGGGGACACTGAGGCACAGGACTTTGGAATGTGTTGGCACAGTTAGAAATCTGGTCACAAGAGACAACACGGGTCCCACCACTTTGGCCAACAGTCTATTTTTTTATCCCAGGCTACATACATAGCCTAGGATGGTCTTGAACTCCTGCCACCACCATCTGAGTGCTGTAATCACAGGCATGTGCTACCATGACCCAGTCACGTGGTCTCGGGCATGGAACCCAGGTCTTCATCTATGCTAGACAGCACTCTACTGTGAGATAACTTTTTCCATAAATAAATGCATATATGTAGATATATGCACATACACACACGTTTGTCTGTTTGTTGGTTTTTCGGATTTTTTGAGGGTCTCACTCAAGCCCAGGCTGACTTGGAATTCACTCTGTATTCTCAGGGTGGTCTTGAACTCATGGCAATCCTCCTACCTCTGCCTCCCGAGTGCTGGGATTAAAGGCGTGCGCCACCACGCCTGGCCATATATATATTTTTTTTTACATAGGTTAGAGTCTTGTATCCTCTCACCTCTGCCCCCATTTTCTCAGTAGGGTCTTTGGTGTTCACCATAAGGGTTAGTTTTGGGGGGCAGTACCTCAGGATAGTTCCACCCACCCCGGGGCTCTTACACTCTTCCTTCCCATCCCCTTTTCCACGATAACCCCTGAGCCTTGGATATGTTAACAGTTTGTTTTTAGTGTTGAGCTCTCGGGAGCCTCTGTATTTCCATTACGATGTGTTTCAGTTCACCTGCGTGCTTGTTGTTCTTTCCCTGGAGGTGGCTGTCCGGCTCGCACTGGATCCCCATAAATGTGGTAGAGGTGGCACGTCTCATGGTGGGCCGTCTGCTGTCTTTTCTTACTGATTTGGTGGATCTTGGATCGCCCCGGTACTCCCTGCCATCTGCAAAATAAGACAGATTCTCCAACCAAAGGTAAGAGCAGCTTTGATGAAGGGGTCTGTGCATAGAAGCTTGAGAGCCTCTCACCTAGTCCAGAGAACAAGGGGGGCTTCTCTCTGGGGTGGTGAGTTTCATGACTGTGGGGCGCTGACTTGGTTTCCAGGACCAGATACTGACTCTCCCACCAAGCAGGCCCCATGTCCAGTCAGAGGGCAGTTGGTTACCCCCCATGGGCTGTGTGCCACTATTGCACTCATTGTCCATCTGGTGGATGGCACAGTTGCGGGATCTCCTGCTTATTCCTGCCGGTGGTGACCGTTGCCACATGTGGTTCCCACAGCACTTTCCACACTATGCGGGGTTGCCAGGAGAGGACTGGCTTTCCCCGCGGTTCTCACATGGTTTCTTGGTGTCCTGGGATGGCAGCCTGTGGTGTCTTCAACAATAGGGTGGCTGGGCGTGGTGGCGCACGCCTTTAATCCCAGCACTTGGGAGCCAGTGGTAGGAGGATTGCCGTGAGTTTGAGGCCATCCTGAGACTACATAGTGAATTCCAGGTCAACCTGAACTAGAGCGAGACCCTACCTCAGAAAACAAAAACAAAAACAGAAAACAACAACAACAAAAACAACCAAACAAACAAGCAAACAAAAAACAAAAGGGCCTTTCCATTTAGCTTAGTTGAGTAACCAAGTGCTTAGCAATGGCCTTCATTATTTTGGTGTCCTCATGAATCTTCCTGGCCAATTGCTCACTGTGGGTGATAATCCAGGTCTGGTCCTGGGGTTCACAAGCCAGAGCCTATGGTTTTAGGAGCTTCCTCTGCCTTCTACTTGACATTCGTTCTTGTCTGTCCTCCCTTAACTGAGGTTATATCTTATATACTGGTACCCCGGAGGGCATTTTCTAATGTGCCAACTAATTTGTATAGTTTCCCTCTCCACCCCCCTTCCTCCCACCCCCACTATTCTTTCCCTCTGTTGGTTTTTCTGGTATCCCATCCTCTCTTCCCTCTCTGTTTTCACTTTTTCTGCTCTCATTCCACTTATACACTCACTGGCCTAATAATGCTTACTGCTTTTTGCCTCCTCTTCAGCTGGTGCATTTTAGGAGCCATATGTGAGAGAGAACATGTGGCATTTGACTTTCTTAGACTGGGTGACCTCGCTTAGGGTGATATTCTCCAAGTCCATCTATTTTCCTGCAAATATGCATTATTTTATTTTTACTTACTGCTGAGTAGAATTCTATTGTGTTTTTGTACCACATCTTTGTAGATGCACCGTTTCTTGAGTTCCAGGCTTTATTTTAACCCCAGGAGATACTGGTGGGTCTAAAGTCATAGGGAGAGAGTTAGAAAGGCCCTGAGTTAGAGAGAGAGAGAGTCGGGGGGGTGCACATCAGAGAAAGAGCAAGGAGGACCCAAGAGAACAAGAGCCAGAGAGAGAGAGAGTATTAAGGGTTATAAAAAGAAGAGGAGGGAACGTGCCCTGTAAAGGAGAGGCATGGGGTGATGTGAGGTAGGAGATTCCAGGAAGGAGGCATTCCTTTTCTCAGCCCAGATGTCCCCCCAGTTACCAGAACAGGACATTGTGCCCCCCAAATTCCAGACCTAGCCTAGGCATGGCCAAGTGGAGGGAAAAATCTCGAGGACTAACATCTACAAACTGAGCGACAAACAGCCCAAGCAAGGTCTTGAGAATGTCTTCACAGTTTCCAGGCCTGCCCCAACCTCTGTGGATTGTGGGTAGACAGTCAGCAGATGGTCAAGTCAGCCACCGGGGACTGGACACTCTTGCCCCCCACGCCCCCGAGCTACCACAGGCCAACTGATGAGCCACAGAACTTTTTCAGCACAGGTTCTGGAAGCTTCTGCTGCCTCTTGTGCTCAGGTCTCACTGCTGCCACTGCTGTCCCCTGAGATCCGAGTCACATACCATGACAGGGATTCTTTAGGGGACACTGTGGAGTCATCCTCTTGGACTGCTCACCCTGTTTTCCCCCAGTATGAGTGACAGGGACTTGGGGTCACCTGTGGCTATGGTGCTGCTACCAGGCCTGGGTAACTTTTTGGAAGAGAGTTTAAACATTGTGAAAGACTAAATGAAGCCCTTTGGCCTGGCAGGTGCCATAGACTACATCAGATCAAGTGTGTCCAAGAGCAGGGACAGGAAGAAGACCGGGGGCCATGGTTAGACTGTATAGCCACTACCTCAATCTCCCTGAGGTCTCTGGGCCTCCGTGTCCGTGTCCTTTTTTTTATTAGTTTTTTTTTTTAAAATTGGCAGCTTCCTTAATTGTAGACAATATCCCAAGGTACTTCCCTTCTTCCTCCCCTTTCCCTCCCCACCTGCTTTCCCCCTTGAAATTCCACTCTCCATCATATCCCCTCTCCCTCTCAATCAGTCTCTCTTTTCATGTTGATGTCATGATCTTGTCCCCGGAACCATCTCTGCCACAGCCCTGTAGTCATCCAAGAACTAACGTTAGTGGTTCAGTGATGGGGTCTCGCTCAGATTCCGCAGTGTAGCCGCTTTCCATCACAGCCAAGCGTCTTTGCTGTTTCCTTCTTTTCTGGTGAGGTGCTGGCCAATGACACCTGGAGCAAGACTTTCCCTCCCAAGGGTAGACAACCCTAACCCTTACAATCAAGTGTCAGCTGTTGTTTAAAGACTCAGCTCACCCCCTTCTGGACTTCTTGTTCTGCCACACGGGCTGGTTCAGCACTGGGCCAGGGAACCTGAAAACTTTCTAAGTGAGTACTAAGCAGGTTTACTTCTCTGTTTTTTTCTGTTTTAATAAATTTATTTAAAAGTATATTTTATTTATTTATTTGAGAGAGGGAAAGAGAAAGAGGCAGAAAGAGAGAAAGAAGAGAACAGACACACCAGGGCCTCCAGCCTCTGCAAAGGAACTCCAGACACATATGGCCCCTTGTGCATCTGGCTTACATGGGTCCTGGAGAATCGAACAGGGATCCTTTGGCTTTGCAGGCAAATATCTTAACCACTAAGCCATCTCTTCAGCCCCTCCCCCCTTTTTAAAGATAGGGTCTCAGTTTAGCCCAGGCAGACCTGGAATTCACCCTGTAGTCTCAGGGTGGCCTTGAACTCACAGCAATCCTCCTACCTCTGCCTTCCGAGTGCTGGGATTAAAGGCATGCACTGTCATGCTCAGTTTCTCTCTCTATTTTTTAAAAGTATTTTTATTTATTTGCAGGCTGGAGAGATGGTTTAGTGGTTAAGGCACCTGCCTGCAAAGCCTAAGAATGTCATTTCCAATCTCCAGGTCCCACATTTAGCCAGATGCAAAGTGATGTGAGGGCGCAATGCCGCACTTGCCCACAAGGGGGTGCACACATCTGGAGTTCATTTGCAGCAGCTAAAAGGCTGCTGGTGGGCCCATTCTCTGTCTTCCTCTCCCTCTCTCTGTGTCTCTCCAAAAAAAAAAAAAAATTATTTGCAAGAGGAAACAGAGAGAAAGAATGTATGGACATACCAGGGCCTCTTGCCACTTCAAATGAACTCTGCATTCATGTGCCACTCTGTCATCTGGCTTTACATGGGTACTGGAGAATCTAACCCTGGCCAGTGGGCTTTGCAAGCAAGTGCCTTTAAACACTGAGCCATCTCCCCAGCCCTCAATCAGCATGTTTGCTGTAGATTTTCTGAACTCAGGATATGTGGCAACCTTCATTTAGATAACAGCAGCCTGTGTGTCAGAATAGCATACATTGGGCAATTTGTAACTGTCTTGGCTCTCACCCAAATGATATTCCTCCCAAACCACAAACTTTATGTTTACAACTCATTAGCAAGAGAGTTTATTGGTTTTCTCTTGTCTTTTCTCTGTTTTACTTATTTTATTTTCTTTAATTTTTAATTTTTTTAGAGAGAGAGAGAATTGACGTGCCAGGGCCTCAGCCACTGAAATAGAACTCTAGATGCTTGCGCCACCTAGTGGGCATGTGCAACCTTGTGCTTGCCTCACCTTTGTGCATCTGGCTAATGTGGGATCTGGAGAGCCGAACATGGGTCCTCAGGCTTCACAGGCAAGAGTCTTAACTGCTAAGCCATCTCTCCAGCACTCTATTTTATTGTTCATTTCGTTTTATTTTTGGGCATTAATCCCATTATCTTCCAACCTGTTGCTATAAAGCTTTCTCTTACCCCACCACTGTTTTTGTTGAGTCACTGCGTTTAATGTTCCCAGAAGAACCATACTTCTTATGGTGATACACTTCAGACCAGGCACTTTTCACCAGATAGCCAGCCTTACTTTGTTCAACAGCTCCATGTGTTGACAATAGAAATATAATACCTATAGGGAAGGCTGTATCTTTCTGATCTGCCTCAAGGGGAGATTAGAGTTAGATGAGAGGGGCAGACACTGGGTTCTAGCCTGGGTACCAGTATTTGAGGTTTGTAGTCCCTGGCTTGAGCCCGTCCATGGAACAGTCTTAGAGGACGCCTGGCTTGTTTGTGCAAGCCTCGAACCCAGCACTTGAGAGGTGGAGGCAGGATGTTCAGGAGTTGGAAGTCATCTCAGCTACCCAGTGAGTTCCATGCCAGCGTGAATGAGAACCTGTCTGAAAAATAAAAACAAAATAAAATAAAAGGTCCTCGAGGAGAGGTCATGGGTGTGAGTTGTCCACTAGAGTTCTTTTCTTTCTTTTTTTTTTTTTTGTGGGGGAAAAGTGGAAGATGGCACCAGTTTTCTCAGTTTCATTTAAGTATATTGTGTGTTTAATTACTCTTTTGAGCCTGGGACAGAAAGTTGTAAAGGAACTCCTGGTGAATCTTGAGTTCCTTTGTGATCGTCAAACTTGTTGACTTGTGAGCTGTCTCCCTCTGCCCTTGGGTATTATGGGATGCTATTAGAAGTGTAGGTGACTCCAAGATTGTTGCTCTGTTTCATTCATTAAACATTTATTTATTTTTACATTTTTTTTTGAGAGAGAGAGAGAGAGAGAGGGAGAGAATATGGGTGTGCCAGGGCCTTTCAGCCACTGTGGACAAACTCCAGATGTGGGATGCTTGTGTGACATTGCATGCTTGCCTCACTGTTGTGTCTGGCTATAAGTGGTTTGGAGGATTCTAACAGGAGGTCTTGGGCTTTGCAGGCAAGTACCTTTACTGCTAAGCTATCTCTCCAGCCCTTATTATTATTAGAGAGAGAGAATTGGCACACCAGGGCCTCAGCCACTGCAATCAAACTCTAGAGGCTTGTGCCACCTAGTGGGCATGTGTGACCTTGTGCTTGCCCCACCTTTGTGTGTCTGGCTAATGTGGGATCTGGAGAGTAGAACATGGGTCCTTAGGCTTTGCAAGCAAGTGCCTTAACTGCTAAGCCATCTCTCCAGCCATAGATAGATAGATAGATAGATAGATAGATAGATAGATAGATAGATAGATAGATAGATGGAGAGAAAGAGAGAAAGAGACAGAGGGAGAGAAATTTGGCATGCTAGGGTCTCCAGCCACTACCAACGAATTCCAGAAGCATGCACCACCTTGTGCATCTGGTTTACGTGGGTCCTGGGGAATCGAACCTGGGTTGTTAGGCTTCACATGCAAGCACCTTAACAGCTAGGCCGTCTCTCCAGCCCCATTAGGTCTTCGTGACAGAGTGCAGATCTCTTCCTTGGGGAGGGGTGTGGACAAGGGTAGCAGGGTGGTGCTCCTGGCGAGGGTTAGTTGGAGCGGGCAAGGGAGGCTTAGGCGATGCTGTCATGCTAGGAGACCAAAGAGAAGAGAGGGCAGAGGTGTGACTGTCACCAGCTTAGAGCAGCAGACCCCTACCTGAGTGTCCTAGCCCCACCTCAGCCCTCCGTCCTCCCACCTCACCTTCCCCACCTCCCTTCACTTCCTTCAGCTGCTTACCTTTGGGGTCCATTTGGGGTCCGTATATTGTCCTGAAGGGAGGCCATATCAAGGATCGGCTGGAGAGCTGCTCTGTGGATGAAGTGCTGACTGTCTAAGCTTGGGATGATGGCAGTCTGGGTCCTCAGCCCCATGTCATGTCACGCAGGAGTGGTGGCCCGCCTGTAATTCCATACTCTGGAGGCAAAGATGAGATCCCTGCACAGACCAGCTAGCTGGATTAGGAGATGAGAAAGCTCTGGGATCAAGTGAGACAGCTTGTAAATGAAAGGGAGGGTCATGGAGGAGGACATCTGATGTCAACTTGTGACCTGCACACTCACATGCACACACTTGTGCCCACATACATAAGAACACACACACACACACATGAAGTAAGTGGTGTGACACATGGGCAGGAACATCCAGTAATAAGGTTATCTTCTAGATCGGGGCTCAGAGGATTGTAGTGTGGGTTACTCCAGATTAACTGCTGGCATGGGATGGTTCACAGGAGAAAGAGGAGGGGGTTGCCCTCTTCTCTGTCTGCTGGCACTGTCCAGGAAAAACCAGCCATGTAGGAAAATCAGAAAGTCTGGGTGCTGCTCTTATTCCCAGAGGCTGACCTGTGGGATGACAAAGGGGCATGAGCACTGGGCACTCGGTGAGCATGGGCCAGCAGAGCAGCTGTGCAGGGTGCCACGTGTGTTCTTCTTTTAGTTTTTAGTTTTATCTTTACTTACTTACTTATTTGAGAGAGAGAGAGAGAGAAAGGCAGAGAGAGAGGGAGATAAAGACAGAGAGAGAGGGAGAGAGGGAGAGAAAGAGAGAGATAGACAATGGGCACACCAGGGCCTCCAGCCACTGCAAATGAACTCCAGATGCATGCACCACCTTGTGCATCTGACTTATGTGGGTCCTGGGGAATTGAAACTTGGTCCTTCAGCTTTGCAGGCAAGCGTCTTAACCACTAAGCCATCTCTCCAGACCATTTCTGTACATTTTTAGTGTGAGTTTGTGTGTGTAGTATGTCTATGCCTTTGTGTGTGAATGCAGTTGCATGTGTGCCACACTGTGCATACGGACATCAGAGGACAACCCCGGGTGTCAGTCTTCACCTTGTTCTGATGCAAAGTTTTTTTTTTTTCTTAAAAAAATTTATTTATTTATTTGAGAGAGAGAGAGAAGGACAGAGGCAGAGAAAGAGAGAGAATGGGTGCACCAGGGCCTCTATCCATATCAAACAAATTCCAGACACATGTGCCACCTTGTGCATCTGGCTAACATGGGTAATGGGGACTCGAACCTGGGTCCTTAGACTTCACAAGCAAATGCCTTAACCCGTAAGCCATCTCTCCAGCCTAAAGTTTTCTTTAAAAAATATTTATTTACTTATTTATGAGAGAGAAAAAGGGAGAGAGAGAGAATGATAGAGAGAGGGAGAAAGAGAGAGAGAGAGAAGCAGAAAAACAGAGGAAATATGGTCATGCCAGGGCTTCTAGCCACTACAAATGAACTCCAGACACATACCTCACCTTGTGCATCTAGCATACGTGGGTCCTGGGGAATTGAACCTGGGTCCTTAGGCTTCACAGGCAAGTGCCTTAATCACTAAGCCACCTCTCCAGTCCTTGATGCAAGGTCCTCTTGTTCACTGCTCCATAAACCATGCTATCTGGCCCATGAGCTTCAGAATTCTGTCTGTACTTCCCGTCTCACTATAGGAGTGCAGTGATTACAGACACTTGGGCTACCCCGGCTTTACGGCTCTCAGGAAGGGGTCCCAACTCTCTGCTCATCAGCCTTGCACAGTAAGCACCCACTGAACCACTTCCCCAGTCTTGTAGCTTTTTCTCAAAGAACATATTTTGTATGGATGCCGTGTGTTGGTACCATCTTTTCCCTCCTCCTTGTCCCATTACTCAGGAGCCCTTCTCAGTGGGGTTGCTGGTATTCCCCAGGGGTTATGGGAGCAGCAGTCAGTTATTGGGGAGAGGCAGTGCCCCTGGGCATGACATCCCAACCTGTGGCTCTTACAATCTTTCCACCCCCTCTTCCTCAAAATTCCCTGAGCTGTGGTGGGTGAGTTTTAAGTCTCCATCAGTGATGAGCTCTTAGGAGCCTCTGGATCTCTGCTTTGGTAGGTGTTGCGTATCCTCAGGGTCTGTCTCCTTCATCCTGGCACTGATTGTCAGGCTCACCATGGAAGCAGCACTCTTGCTCATCTCCCCACTTCCTCTGTGGTTTTGCCTGGGCCTTGACTGAGATGCGAGGGGTGGTTTATCTCCTAGGGTCTTGCCACCTTCTGAAAAAGAAAAACAGATTCTCCATCAGAGAGTGAAGTCAGCATAGGTTAAATTGGATAAGCATTATTTAAAAAAAAAAACTTTTTATTTCATGTTATTTTTTGGAGAGAGACAGAGAGAGAGAGGGAGGGAGGTAGACAGAGATGGGCGCGTGAGCAGTGTCTCAGCTGCTGCTAACTAAAATCCAGATGTGCACCCCCTTGTGGTCAAGTGCAGCATTGCGCCCTTGAGTCACTTTGCATCTGGCTAAACGTGGGACCTGGAGATTGGAACCGGTGTTCTTAGGGTTAGGAAAAAGGCACCTTAACCCCTAAGCCATCTCTCCAGCCCTGGATAAGCATTATTAATTTAGGAAGAGCTTGATTGATGTAGCCCCTCTTTTAGCCAAAGACTAGTGGAAGCTTGACATTGGAGAGCACAATTTGTGTCTCCATAGGATTCAGACCTGGTTCTCAATTCCAGATAGGGGTTCCTTTCCACCGAGCAGATCTCTTAGCCAATCATAAACGTCTATATGCCACTATTACACTGGTGTGTACTTCGTGTCTGTCTGGTTGTTTCTGAGTAGCTTGGATCCCTGCTTGCTCACACCATGGTCAGCCTCTTTCCCCCAGTAGCTCGTGTAATACTTTCTAGTACTAGATGGGATAACTTTCTGAGGACTGGCTCTCTTCCTGATTCCATCCAGATCTCTCTGTGTTCTGTGCTGACAGCATATGGTGTCTTCAGCAATAGGGTCTTACCTTTTACCTCAGGAGGGTAATCTACACCCTTGACAGAAGCCTGTCTTATTTTGGGGACCTTGTAGGTCTCTCTGATCAACAACCCAATGTGGGTAGCACCAATTACTGGTACTGTGAGCTACAGATCAGAGCCAAAGTGTTTTTTTTTTTTTAACTTTTTTTTTATTTTTTTTTATTTTTTGGAGAGAGACACAGAGAGAGAGACAGAGAGAGAGAGGAAGACAGAGATGGGTGCGCCAGCAGTGTCTCAGCTGCTGAGAACGAAATCCAGATGTGTGCGCCCCCTTGTGGTCAAGTGCGGCATTGCCCCCTTGCGTCACTTTGCATCTGGCTAAACGTGGGACTTGGAGATTGGAACCGCTGGAGATTGGAACCAGCGTTCTTAAGCTTAGGAGGCAGGCGCCTTAACCGCTAAGCCATCTCTCCAGCCCGGAGCCAAAGTTTTTTAAGGTTAGGCTTCACCCTGCCCTCTCCAGGGCCCTTCCTTTTGGGCATTCCCCCTGTACTCCTGTTGAGGGTTATATCTTTTAGTCTACCTTCAAGGAGAAAAGTTTCTATGATACCAGTTCATTTTGGGTTTAGTTTTGTGTTTATTCCCCCATACCCTCCAATGCCCCTCCCCCCAACCCTTCCATCCCTATTGTCTGGGTCTCAGGTTGCCTGTCCAGTATGCCAGCAACTCAAGCTGATCCAGGTCAGGAACTGCAGATGAGTGAGAACACGCGGCGTTTGTCTTTCTGTGACTGTGTGTGTTCGCTGGGTATGATCTGTTCTAAGTCCATCCATTTTCCTACAAATTCCACTGTCTTGTTTTTTTCTTACTGCTGAGTTGAATTTCATTGTGTAAATGTACCACAACTTCATTATCCATTCGTCCAATGATGGGCACCTTGGGTTGATTTCAGTTATGAATTGAGCAGATATAAACATGGCTGAGCAAAGAACTCTATAGAGGAATGTGGAGCATTTAAGATAAATGGCCAGTAAGGGAAGAACTGGATCTGTTGGTAGTTCCATATTCATCTTTTTCTGGAATCTCCATATGGATTTCCATAGTGGTTGTACAAGTTTGCACTCCCACCAACAGTGAATGAGGGTTCCTCTTTCCACACATCCTCACCAACATTTGTTAATTTTTTTTTTTTTTTGGAGGTAGGCTGACCTGGGATTCACTATGTAGTCTCAGGGTGGCCTCAAACTCATGGCAATCCTCCTTCCTCTGCCTCCAGAGTGCTGGGATTAAAGGCGTGCACCATCATGCCCAGCTCTGTTGTTGGATTTTTTTTTTTTAGAGAGACATTTCATTTAAAAAAAACTTTTTGTTTATTTTTATTTATTTATTAGCAACAGACAGAAAGAAAGAGGAAGAAAGAGAGAGAGAGAAAGAAAATGAGTGCAACAGGGCCTCCAGCCACTGCAAACGAACTCCAGATGCATGTGCCCACCTTGTGCATCTGGCTTATGTGGGTACTGGGGAATTGAGCCTTGAACTGGGGTCCTTAGGCTTCACAGGAAAGCACTTAACCACTAAGCCATCTCTCCAGCCCCCTGTTGTTTGATTTTTTTGATGATTGCCATCCTTTCTGGATTAAGGTGGAATCTCATTTTTTTTTGTTTGTTTGTTTGTTTGTTTGTTTGTTTGTTTTGGTTTTTCGAGGTAGGGACTCATTCTAGCCCAGGCTGACCTGGAATTCACTATGTAGTCTGAGGGTGGCCTTGAACTCATGCGATCCTCCTACCTCTGCCTCCTGAGTGCTGAGATTAAAGGCGTGTGCCACCACGCCAGGCCTAATTTGCATTTTCCTAATGGTTAGGGGTGGTGAATATTTTCTTAAGCGTGTGTTAGCCGTGTGTATTTCTTCCTCTGAGAACTCCCTATTCAGTTATCTACCACATTTTTTTTTGTGAGTTGCTTAATTTTTTTATTGTGGAGTTTTTTGAGGTCTTTGTAGATTCTGCATATTAGTCAGTAGTATAGCTGGTGAAGTTTTTCTTTCATTCTGTGGGTAATCTATTGGTTCTGCTTATAGTATGTTTGTGTATGCAAAAGCTTTTTAGCTTCATGAAATCCCATTGATGAGAGATTGTTTAATTTCCTGGGCTACTGGGATCTGGAGAGTAGAACATGAGTCATTAGGCTTTGCAGGCAAGCTCCTTAACTGCTAAGCCATCTCTCTAGTCCCTATTTTTATTTTTATTTTTAATTATAGCCATTTTTTGTTTTAATTTTTTTATTTATTTGAGAAAGACAGAGAGATAGAGAGAGAGACAGCTGGGCATGATGACGCACACCTTTAATCCCAGCGCTTGGGAGGCAGAGGTAGGAGGATCACCATGAGTTCAAGGCCACCCTGAGACTACATAGTGAATTCCAGGTCAGCCTGGACCAGAGTGAGACCCTACCTTGAAAAACCAAAGAAAGATTGAGAGAAAGAGAGAGATAGAATGGGCGCACCAGTGGCCTCTCAGTTGCTGTGAACGAACTTCAGATGCGTTCACCCCCCCCCTTGTGGTCAAGTGCGGCATTGCACCCTTGCATCACCTTTTTTTGCGTCTGGCTAAACGTGAGACCTGGAGATTGGAACTGGCGTTCTTATGCTTGGCAGGCAGCCACCTTAACTTCCAAGCCATCTCTCCAGCCCTAATTTTTTTAATTTTAGAGAAAGGGAGAGAGTGTGTGTCCTTTTTGATTACTTTTGGCTTGAAGTCTATTTTATCAGATAGTAATATAGCAACACCTGCTTGTTTCTTATTTCCATTTGCTTGGAATACCATTTTCCATCTTTTCACCCTGAGGAGGTGTCTGTCTTTAGTGGTGAGGTGACTTTCATGAAGACAGCAGATAGAAAGGTCCATTTGTCTGATCCACCCTGCTAATTTGTGCCTCTTGACGGGTGAGTAGGACTGTTAATATTTAAGGTGTAACTGTGAGGTTTGATTTAATCCCCACCATGATGGGGTGCTTTATGGGGTTTGGTGCTTTCTTGTGTTTTGCACTTTTTTGTGTGTGGTTTTTCAAGGTAGGGTCTCACTCTAGTCCAGGCTGACCTGGAATTCACTATGTAGTCTCAGGGTGGCCTTGAACTCATGGCGATCCTCCTACCTCTGCCTCCCGAGTGCTGGGATTAAAGGCGTGTGCCACCACGCCTGGCTTGTACTTTCTTTGAGCCTGGTCTAGGTTTGGTTATTGTAATCTTCTTCTTGTAGGCTCTTGAGATTGGTTGGTTGACTCTTCAGTGTGGAGTATACCCTGTATTATCTGTAGATTTGGCTTTGTATTCATATAATTATAGAGTTGACTTTTTCCATGGAAAGTTTTTCTTTCACCATCTATTATGATGGATACTTTCACTGGCACAGTAGTTTGGGTTGGAAGCAATAGTGTTTTAGACTTTGCAGTGTTCCATTCCAGGCCCTTCTGGCTTTCAGGGTTTCCATTAAGAAATTTGACATAATTCTGATGGGATTGCCTTTGTATGTAGTGAGTTGTTTCTCTCTTGCTGCTTTTAATACTCTCTCTGTGTTCTCTGTGTTAAGAGTTTTCACTATGATATTGTTAAGTTGGGACAGGCTCCCAAAATGGAGTCACCAAGGACAGCAGAAGGGTGACAGCGATATAAGGAAGTGGATTATCCACATTCCTCAAGAAACTGCCCAGCCATTATCCCTTCCTTGCCTAACAATGCCCCCAGGTCATGGTTTCCTGCCCCCTTATCTTGTAAGTTGCCTGGTCACTGTTCTGGTCCCACATCTCAGCTATTTGAAATAGCTAATGTAAAGAATAAAGGAATTTTTTTTTCCTTCTTCACCTTCCCCCAACTGAAGAAGCCCATAAAGCCCACTAACTGAAAAACTCAGGTGGGCTGTGCTCCTCTCTTGAGAGCCAGCCCTGGCACCTCATGCTTTGCCCTAATAGAAGCTTTCATTTATGCCTCAGAGTGGTTTGTGTGGTCTTGGTCACTTCCAAACCTTACATCTGGTGCCCTGACTTCAAACCATGAGGCTATCTTCATGATAAAAAAGGATCGTGGAGGCTGGAGGAGAAGGTAGGAGCCTCAGACCCAAGAAAAGTGGCCTTTGCTGTCGGCTTTTGTGTCTTTTTGTTTCACTTTATTTTTGAGAGTGAGACAGAGAGAGGGAGAAAGAGGCAGAGAGAGAGAATGGGTGCGCCAGGGCCTTTCAGCCACTGTGAATGAACTCCAGATGCATACACCCCCTTGTGCACATGTGCAACATTGCACGCTTGAATCACTTTTGCATCTGGTTATACCTGGGACCTGGAGGTTTGAACAAGCGTTTTTAGATTTTGCAGGCAAGCATCTTAACTGCTAAGTCATCTCTCCAACCCTGCTTTTTTCTTTCTTTCTTTCTTTTTTTTTTTTTTTTTTTTTTTTTTTGGTTTTTTCGAGGTAGGGTCTTGCTCTAGGTCAGGCTGACCTGGAATTCACTATGTAGTCTCAGGGTGGCCCCGAACTCAAGGTGATCTCCTAGCTCTGCCTCCTGAGTGCTGGGATTAACGGCATGCGCCACCACACCCAGCTTTGGCTTTGTTTGGGGGGGGATTGTATTGTGAGATTTATTGAGTAAGCATGATGGGTAAAGTTGAGCTGTGGAAGCTCGTGAGTGCAGAGCTACCCACATGTCCAGGGGACCACAACTGGGGATATATTTGACCCCACAGCCATCAGGGATGAGCTGCTTCTCAGCTACCATATTTTCAACTTTATCTGCCTTGAACTTTGTGAAGCACCGCGTCTTTGAGACGTGGATCTCATGGAGGCCAGAAAACTTGAACTTGGCTCTGCGCAGGTCCTCAATCATACACTCTGCATTCCGCAGCATGGTGTGGATGGACATGACAATCTGACCAATATGAACCCTGGCCACTGTGCCCTGGGGATTCCCAAAAGCACCCAGCATACCTGTCTGGAGTCTAGGTTGGGAAGAGCATGAGATCAGAAATATAGACATCCACCACAAGACTGTCCCTATGGTCCCTTAGGGTAACCTGTACAAGCAACAGGTCACTACACTCCCAAGAAAGCTGCTGTCTCTAGCCATTGCATAGAGGGCCACCACAAGGAAAGGAACCCGGTCAGATTAACTGGCTGCAGTTTCTTTCTTTTCTTAGATTTTATTTTAGAGAGAGTGTGAGAGAGAGACAGAGAGAATTGGCGCACCAGGGCCTCAGCCACTAAAATAGAACTCCAGACACTTGCACCACCTAGTGGGCACATGCAACCTTGCACTTGCCTCACCTTTGTATGTCTGGCTTATGTGGGATCTGAAGAGTGGAACATGGTCCTTAGGTTTTGCAGGCAAGCACCTTAACCACTAAGCCATCTCTCCAGCCCTGTTTGTTTCTTTTAAGGAGAGGATGGATATGACAAAATTCTTTCCTATAGAAAGCCACTGTTACTACTCACCCCTAGTGCTACAGTGAAGAAATTTCCCCAGCCAACAGAGTTCTTACGGTTTAAAAGCTTTGCAAACTTTTATAATTGAGATTTTAATCAATTATGAACTAGAATCAACTTAGGTAAAGAAAAACTTCTTTTGCAAAAATGTAATCATTCCCCAATATGTTTGACAGAAGCAAGTTATTCCTTTTCATGTGTGTTCCCCTGCAGACATTGCTGAAATCTGTCCAGGGCTTATTTCCAAGTGCTCTGCTATGGAGTTCTTCACAAGGTTTTAAGATTGGCTGTGGCTAGAGTTCTGACTTCCATGTGGACCCTGCCCTCCTTCACAGTAACTGTGGCAATAGGAGCGTTCCCTTATCTTGTCCACCACCATCTTGCAGCTTCCGGCCCTGCCACTAGTGGAGAGTCACTCAGGGAGCTTCTGTTAGCAGGTGGCTTGGTTTTGGCATTTGACTAAGAATAGTTGCCATCTCTTTTCTCTCATCAAAATTCTTCCACTGCTCATATAGTTTTAAAATAACCCTGATTATTTCCAAAATCTTCTCCATATTCACAGAAAGCTCGGCAAAACACTGTCTGGCATTCTTCTGCTGTACAACGCAGGCTACATGTAGGCAAGCTACCGCTATCGTGACAGGAGGATACAGTAGGCAGAGATCCGTCCTGTGGGTATCATTCACTATCCTCCATGCAAGGGGAAGCAATGTGTCTTCTTGGCCCATGTCCTGCACATACTGGAGCAAAGGTCTATAAGGATGATGCACTGCCAAGCAACAAACAATGCATTAGTTCTAAAAAGTCAAATTCACATTCTAATATATGATTCATTCTGTAAGGAAATGCCTTTGGAAAGGCACATGAAAATCTAGTTTTTAATCCAGACGTAGCAGCGGTGATTAATCTTGTATTTGAGACTACTCCAAATTCCTCTACTTTGGATGCTGAAAACACACATGTAGGAGCCATTAGTACAGGATCTACACTCTTCAGGGAATACCTGGAACCAAGTCTCTTGAAATAGACAGCAGCTGTGGCAATAACTTGTCTTAATTTAAGATGCTCACCCAATGCCTGGCTAACGTTTATAAAAAAATATTTGTAATTTCCAATGCTCTTCTTCTGAGAGAAACTTTAAGTCCTCTTGGCCCTCTTTTAACTGATCTTGTTTATCCAAAGCCCACTGCAAATAGTGGGACACAGCTTGCCCTGAAAAAGGGGTACCAGCCAGCAAAGGGGCCCACGGGGTGAGAGCCCTGCTCTCCGGGCAGATTAGCTGGGCTTTGCTCCACAGGGGTGACAGTGAGAGGTCTGGGGAGGACCTCTTATAGAAGTCTTATAGAAGGATCAGAGACAAGGGACCTCAGATGACATTTTGGGCACAGGGAAGCCAGGGGAACACAGCCTGACCCATGCTGACTCACCATGGGTGGTGATCAACCGCCACGCTCGCCTGCCTTTATTTTTTGTCCGTGTGTTTAGACGCACCCGGCAGAAGTACGTGCTCTGGTCCTCCTTCCTTGGGTTCAGGATCCTGAGGCTGCCGGACGACTGACCCTTTTCCCAGTTCAGGACAAGCCAGTGCTTGAACTGCTCATGGGTGAAACGTGGGGTGCTGTTGTAGATAACTGGTCCGTGGTAGTGCGTCCGTCTCCAGGATATCATCACCCGGGGATCACTAACTCCCAGGGGTAGTGGGAAGAGAAAGGGATTTCCACAGGGTCACCCAGGAGACCAGAGATGTGTTCTGGTTGGGTGACCCCAAAGCCCTGTCCTTTGGTGGATCAGTCTGAAAAACCTGGGGGTGGATGAAGAGATTTTGAAGCCACTGCAGGGTACAGATGGGATAACCCAGGCCTTTCTGCACCTCACTCTACAGACAGGTGTGTGACAGGAAGCAGGACTGTCCCTCTGGCTGCTGACCCTCTCTCCAGATGTGGAGGAAGAGAGGGCATGAAGGGTTACAGCAGACCCACTCCGAGGCACCATGAGCACGGGCTGTCTCCTCTAGCACACCCCTTTCCACATGGCCAGCACCCACTCTTATAGCCCCATGGTCCCTTCTGTAGAAGGCAGAGTCCTGGCTTTTGAGGTTCCCAGCACTCACCAGTTTGTAAGGGATGCTGGTGGCGGCAGCAGCAGCAGCTATATCGGCAGGACCCAAGCCATGGTCATGTCCCCTGCAGGGGTCAAGAGAAGCAGAGAGATTGGAGAGGAGCCCTGGGGAGGGGTTCTGTGGGTGCTTCTAAGTTGAAATGGTATTGAGTAGAATGATCTAGAAGGTGGGGACTCCTCATCTCCACCTCCTACCAACTTCCTTTATGATTCTGGCTCATTTCTCTGGTGGTCACGGGCAAGGCAGTCCTGTTCTTGGGCCCGCCCCCCATCTTCTGCTGGAAGCCATGGCCCTGACTTCGGGTAGATGAATCTTCCTTTGTCCACCTCATCCCCTGCTTCGCATCCTTCCCATGACGTGTGCGGCCCAGTTCTCTCTTTCTCATTTATCCCAGGCTGTGTAGACAAGGCTGACATTGAACTTCTGATCCTTCTGTGTCTGCTTTTTGAGAGCTGATGTTACAGATGTGGGCCATTGGCAGAGCCCTTTGCTTAGAATCCCCCCAGTGAGCATAGCTGTTGCCTACCCAGAGCCTACCAGTGAGGTGCTGGGGTGTGGCTCAATGACAGAACACTTGTCCTAACATGCATGAGGTCCTGGGTTCTGTCTCCACCCCTGCCAAACAAGAAAGGGGCTGGAGAGATGGCTTAGTGATTAAGGCGCTTGCCAGCAAAGCCTAAGGACCCATGTGTGACTCTCCAGGTTCCACGTAAGCCAGATGCACAAGGTGACACAAGCACTCAAGGTCACACATGCACACAAGGTGACACACATGTCTGGAGTTCGACTGCAATGGCTGGAGGTCCTGGCACACCAATTCTCTCTCTCACACACACATACACATAAAATAAAAATTAAAAAAAAAAGCCAAGCTGGGTAATCCTAGCACTCGGGAGGCAGAGGTTGAAGGATCACCGTGAGTTTGAGGCCACCCTGAGACTACATAGTGAGTTCTAGGTCAGCCTGGGCTAGTGTGAGACCCTACCTCAGAAAACAAAAAAAAAAAAAAAGAAGAAGAAGAAAAGGAAGGAAGGAAGGAGGAAGAGGAAGAAAGAAAAAGAAAGCAAGCAAGCAAGCAAGAAAGAAAGAAGAAAGAAAAGCATTGAAAACAACAAAACAAAAGACCTTCTTTATCAACTCCCTGCTTATAGCCCCACTTTCTGGTTGAGATGCCTCATTTCACATATGCCAAAGTGAAACTGTTTAAAGGCCTTTTATGGAGTTTCCTCCCACCACCGGCCCCCTTTCTGCAGGAATCAGCTCGCTCTCGTTCTCTCTCTCTTGCTCACGTGCTCTCTCTCTCTCCATAGCCATATTAAAAAGACCAACTGTCCCATGGGGCTGTGTGTCCACGTCCTGGGACATGGCCACAGCCTGTGGTTTCTCCCTGGAGAGCGATATCCCTATGGGGCCTGGGAGAGTCCCAGACCCCCTCCCCCATTCCCAGCTCTACTCCGACCTCTTCGATCCTACCCCGACCTGGCCAGGACCTTCTCTTGGTCCTGCTGGCTGAACCATCAGATCTGGTCCTGGCCTCTGTCACCATTGGTGAGGTCCCGCGACCCGTTCTTGTGAGCGGTGACCTGAGATTCTGAGAGCAGTGCCCCTGGCTCTTGGCTTCAGGACTCAGGGCTGACCCTGGGGTCCACAGGGTCAGACAGCTGGGAGTGGAGGTGTCCCTTCTAGGGACTGCCTTGGGGCCAGTTCTGGGAGTGGAGGGGCCAGGTTTGGGCTCTGGTAGGGAACTGCCTTGGGGCCAGTTCAGGATAGTGGCCAGTGAGGGGCCAGCCTGCTCTTTGGTATCTATACTCTGGACAGGGACAAGTTGCTTCTGGAAGCAACCGTGGGGGAGTTGTCATTCAGGGAAGGATGAGACTTCTCAGTGGTGTGGCCGCCCTAGGGTCCTCACACTCTTTAAGGAAGCCCTCACCCTGCGGCAGAGGCAGGACCATCCGAGGAGTGATCTTGACACAGGGAACCCCATCAAGGTGGTTGCTTTGGGGGCTCCATGTTCCTATAAATGTTCTTTTTTTTTTTTTTTGGAGAGAGAGAGAGGGAGGGAGAGGAAGACAGAGAATGGGCACGCCAGCAGTCTCTCAGCTGCTGCAGAGGAAATCCAGATGTGTGCGCCCCCTTGTGGTCAAGTGCGGCGTTGCGCCCTTGCGTCACTTTGCATCTGGCTAAAAGTGGGACCTGGAGATTGGAACCGCTGGAGACTGGAACCAGTGTTCTTAGGCTTAGCAGGCAGGCGCCTTAACCGCTAAGCCATCTCTCCAGCCCTCCACCTCTCTTTTGAGCTGACCAGGCCAACGTGGAGGGTTTCGAGGGAGGATGAGTGCAGCTGGCAAGGGCAAGCCTGACCACCCCAACTCACTCTCACCCAGCGTGCAGCTCGCTGGTTGCAGGCTGGTGCTGGCCCTGGTGTGTGTAGGGTGTGGGGGAGGGGTCTTGAAGGATTAATAGCCTTCTCTGAAAACCAAAGGGAACTAAAAAGTTAATAACTATCCCTAAAGCTTTCAGGCAATGAAGAAGTTTGACACCTTCCCTGACTGATGTAGTCCCCTTAGCCTACATGGTCTTGAAGGACCGGAGACCATGTGAATGTCCTCCCTTAGACACAAGGGCACAAACAGCTACAATTCTCTTCTCAACTGCACCTGGCTCAGTCTGTTCCTTACGTTTGACCCCCAGCCTGGCTCAGGGCTTCAGCCTTCATCCGCGGGAAGGCTGCTGCCCTCGCCGTTTCTCTCAATCAACAGTCTTGTCTGTAGAGCTCAAGTCCGGTGTTCGCTTTTGCTTTTCTCTTACACTTTCCTGACAGGTCTCACCAGAGAATGTCTGAAGACTGAGCTGGGGCCAGACGGTGCGGTGATCAGACTGAGCCTTTGGGAAGGCTTCCCTGCACTGACAGGTTGGATGTTCGGGTCCACACTACCTCTTGTTACTGAGACCCTGCCACATTCCTGGGACAGTGGACTAGCGTCTCACATGGCTCTCAGCCGCCATGTCTCCTCTGGCGATGGAGTGACAGAACCAAGGCTGCTGGACCACTGCAGAGGAGCTTGGCTCCCAAAGGGGACGGGCTGTGAGCAGGTTAGTGCATCAACGGGGGCCTCTCTGCCTCCTTCGTGAGGCTGGTGGGGAGCCCTGCTGTATTCCCTAGTTATGGCGGGGATCTGGAGGAAGCCACTGTAGGGAGTAGAGGAGGGTTCCCAGGCCCACCATCCCCCAGTTTTCTCACCATCCCCTGAGTAGAAGAGGGTGCCAGACTTCTACCCCAACCATGCAGGGACCTGTCATGGTGAGGCCAGGCCAGACTCCAGGGGGTGAAGCTCTGGGAACCCCTGCTGCTATTTTAGGATGGCTGACTGTGGGGTCCCAATCCCATCTTCCCAACCCTTGGTGTCTTCTTGGTGTCCCTCAGCAAGGCCTGCAGCTCCAGGCACAGCCATCCTGCCCAGCACTGCCACCCAAACTGCAGTGACCACATCTGGTCCCCTCTGGCTCTCACCTGGCTCCTGCCTTCCAGGGGTTGAAGCTGCCTCATATCTCTTAATTAATCTCCCAAAGAACAAGTCCCGCTCAGGCCCAAGCCAGGCCCATGTTTATTAACACTGCTAGGGACATCTATCACCAAGAAGGTTGGGGACATGCATAACACAGGAAATGACCTGGAACAGGCCTTTGTCACACTCCACATTCGCGCTGACGCATCCGCAGCAAGTGGGCCCCCGCCAGGGCATATGCAGACACCCATCAGAGGCCTAAAAATAAAACAAGATGTGCAAGATGGCCGGCACCCAGGATGGAGACAGCAGCAAGCAGCAGGGTGTTCCAGAGGCCTCCCTCTGCGAAGGAGAGAGTCCCGTGGAACCGGTGTATCTGTCATCCATCTCCCAAGTGTCCCCTCAGGGTGCTGGCGGGTTGCAGAGGGTCAGGGGCAGGGGGAAGGTTGGGACCAGTGTGGGGAAGACGGTCTCCTCCCTGATCATATAGAGCATTCTCAACGGAGATGAAACCGCTGGGTGCAGAAGCTGGTGGGAAGGCCAGGGACACAGGCCTGGATCCGGGTGGTGGATGGGTGGGCAGCGGTGCCCACCAGGGCAGGAGCTGGTCCAGGTGGACAGGGTCTGTTTCCAGAACTGCTGGGCAGAGGGTGGTGGTGGTGTAGGGGAGATGGAATGCAGCTAGGGAGGCTTGGCTGGTGGTCTGTGGGGAAAGGGAAGGACAGTCAGGTGGGACTCCAACTTCCCACCCAGTTGTGGACTCCTTAATACTCGGTACACAACCACCTCCCAAGCCTCACCTGAGCGCTCATCTGCATCTGGGTGCTAGCGAGGGGTGGCCAAAGCTTAGTGGCAGACCTGGGAGAGAGAGAGGAGAGTTAGAAGCAGCTAGCGCAGGGGTGTGGGGACTACAGGCCTCGTTCTCACCGATGCCTCTGCTGGTGCAGGAGATGAATGATGAAGATGAAGCCCAACAGGAGCACCCCTGATGCCCCCACGATCCCAGCCAGGTCTGCTCGAAGAACGGAGGCCGGAGTCAGGGCAGGGAGCCCTGTACACAGAGGGAGAAATCAGATGGGCAGGCGGTGCCGAGGTCTTCCCTGTCCCCAGCTTTTTCCAGCCCCACCTTGGTCTGAGCTGGCCAGGGGATCTCCACAGGCACTGTGGGAGCCATCAGGGAAGACAGTAAACTCGCAGCAGAAGGTGGCATTGGTCAGGTGGCTTCTTGTCTTGGACGCTTCCAGAGTGAGGTTGAGGGAGACACTGCTTTGAGTTTCCCAGCGGGCCTGGTGGGCGGGAGCCCACTGCTGGATGCCAAATTTTGGATGCAACACAGCCAGTGTGGTCCTTTTGGCACCATCAAGTCCTTCCCAGCTTACAGTCACCTGGGAGATGGGGACAGACCCCAGGAACCCACAGCGAACCAAGAAGGATGGGAGCTCCGTGGTGGCCTCCGACTGGATTCGTACCCACACCTCTGGGCTCCCTGAGGAGTGAGGACAGGAAGGTCAGTGGCTGGATGTCCACAGTGCTCTACTGGCTCACTGGCTCTACCTCGTTCGGGTTTGCCCACTCACCTGCAGAATCACAGAAGTTCAGCAATGCCCAGCGCAGGACCAGGGTCCAGAGGCCAGCCATGGCTCTCTGGTGCCCCTGGCTCTGAGGGCTGCAAGCACCCTCTGTGTTCCCGTCCTCACAGCAGGAAGTTTTCACATTGTCAGCAGGCTGGGCTAGTGCCGGGCTCCCCACAGCCCAGCCCCATTTCCTTTTCTGAGGTCGTGGAGAGAGTGAAGGGTGAGGGGTTCCCCACTTAAAGTGACAGTGAACAGGGTTCACTTCCGCCCTGGGCGGGAGGTTTTTTTTTTTTGTTTTGTTTTGTTTGTGTGTGTGTGTGTGTGTGTGTGTGTGTGTGCAGAGATGCTGAACCGCAGCTCCTTCCTCAAGAGGGTGGGAAGGGGTGCCTGGGTGCTTCTCAGGGACACAGCTCTGACCTCACTCTGCCCCAAGCAGCAAAAGGACAAGGGAACTGGAAATGGAGCAACTGGGGAAGATCACGCACACTGAGAAGCCAGCTAAGAGCCGGCCAGAAACTTGAGTCCACAGCCTAACCCTGAGCTCCAACCCCATGTCCTCCTGACAGAACTTCACCTCCACAGACAGAGCTTCACCCGCTCCACGCTGAGCCCGCTTCCTCCCTCCGCACTGTGCATGCCCGTCAACTTCCAGTGGCTAAGGTCCAAAGCACAGTCACTTGTAGTTCTTTTCTTCTTTTATTTGACAGAGAGAAAGAGGTGGGGGGGGGGGAGAATGGGCGTGCCAGGGCCTCCAGCCACTGCAAATGAACTCCAGACGCATACACCACCTTGTGCATCTGGCCTATGTGGTTACTGGAGAATCAAACCAGGGTCCTTTGGCTTTGCAGGCAAATGCCTTAACCATTAAGCAATCTCTCCAGCCCCATGTCCCCCTTTTGAGACAAGGTCTCTGTAGCCCAGGCTGGCCTTGAACTCATTATCTTCCGGCCTCAGCCTCCACGAGCTGGGATTACAGATGGTCATGTGCCCCACTGCTTCCCAGTGTTCTTGGAGGATGAATTCTATAAATGTCTCTGAGACACGCTGCCCAGGGTGGCTCAGGCCCTCACAGTGAAGGTCAGTGGGCATTTTTCTATATGATAGCTTCCTTGAAGCTCTTCTCTAGACCTTTGGGTCCATTTTGTGGCTTGGAAGACATGACAGCACAGAGCTTCACAATGGGCAGATGGAGTGGATGTTAGCCGTCCCAATTCCGCTGTGGCTGTTTTAGCCCAGCACTGCCTCCCTGGGAAGGCCTGACCATCATGGCCCAGCCCTGGATGGCCTGTCTGCTGGCCAGCCCTAATGCAGACAGACACCCAGGCGATGGTTCTGATAAGCCTCCATTGCTAAGATCCAAACACAGGGTCCTGCAGGGCCCAGTGTCTCCAGAGAAAGTGAAATGTCTAAAAAGACCCAGGGTGTGGTTGAGATAATAGCCAATTGTGTCTTTCTCCCAGTTTTTCTTCCTTTATTCCTTCGAGCGGAGGTGTCTGAGGAAGACATGTGACTTCAGTAGAGCTGTGACTGGGGTGGGAAGGAAGCTGACAGTGTTGGCCAGGCTCTCTAGCTTTTGGGTCAAATGCCCAGCCTCTTTAAGGAAACTTAGAGAACTCGAGGTTCTGATAAAACCCTCGGGAGAAGGCAGGGAAGAGAGATGAGCTCATTCCACAGACCCCCATTTGGAGAGAAGACAGGTGGCGAAGAGAGGAGATGGCACGAGCTGCGGGTTCACAGGAGGAGGGAAGGGTGGGGGATTTGTGGGCCCCTGGTGGGGACGGGGAGGCAGATTCCTGCAAGCAGACCTGGCACTGGAGCATGGAGGGCTCATGTTGCCTGGGTCGGGGCCCAGAGTCACCTCACTCACACACCTTGGCACAACCTTAGGGAAAAAGGAGGGAAGCTGGAAGATGCAGGAGTTAAGTTTTCCACCAGCTGGGCAGAAGAGCTTGAAGTAGGAAAAAAAAATAGTTATGTGTCTGCTCATCTGAGCTTGGGGAGTAGCTGCTGTACTTATTTGACTTCTACAAGTATGTTTTAAATGTGCCTGCCACTTACTCCCTCCATGTTTATTTCTACTGTTATCGGAGTGATGAGACAAGCGGCTGGGTGTGTGCTATGTGCCACGTCTGTTCATGCTAACTCACACTTGCCGACCACCAGGGAAACTGCTCAGGGTTGAAACCCAATGAAGCCAAGATTTGAACTGTGACAAAAATTTTAACCTCCCCCCAAAGTCACAACATTAACTAGGTTGTGCTGCCTGGTTCTCCCTGCTACACAGTTCATATATATATAAATATATATATAAATATATAATATATATATAAAAATATAAAATATATATATATATAATATTGAAATATTGCTTTTAAAAACATTTTACTTATTTGAGAAAGAGAGAGAGAGAGAATATAGGCACGCCAGGGCCTCTAGACACTGCAAATGAACTCCAGATGTATGTGTCACCTTGTGCATGTAGCTTTACATGGGTACTGGGGAATCGAACTTGTGTCCTTTGGCTTTGCAGGCAAGTGCCTTAACCACTAAGCCATCTTTCCATTTGAGGTAGGGTTTCACTCAAGCCCAGGCTGACCTAGAACTCACTTTGTAGTCCCAGGCTGGCCTTGAACTCGCTGTGATCCTCTTACTACAGCCTCCCGAGTGCTGGGGTTAAAGGCATACACCACCACGCCTGACCAGTTAATTTTTTTTTTTTTTGAGGCAAGCTCAACAGACTGACCTTTATTTTTTTTTTTTTTTATGAGAGAGAGAATTGGCACGCTAGGGCCTCCAGCCACTGCAATCAAACTCCAGATGCCTACGCCCCCTTGTGTGCATGAGTGACCTTATGTGCTTGCATCACTTTGTGCATCTGGCTTCTGTGGGACCGGGGGAGTTGAACATGAGTTCTTAGGCTTTGCAGGCAAGCACCTTAACTGCTAAACCATCTCTCTAACCCCAGCTAATTTTTTCTTAATGGCTGGTCAGAGTAGCTCATGTGTGTTCATCCTAACACTTGGGAGGCTGAGGCAGGAGGTCTACTGTGTGTTGGAGGCCAGCCTTGACTATATAGTGAGGTCCAGGTGAGCCCAGGCGACAGTGTGAGATGCTGTCTTAAAATCAGCCAGGCGAGGTGGCACACGCCTTTAATTCCAGCACTTGCAGCATTTGGGAGACAGAGGTAGGAGGATCGAGTGAGTTCAAGGCCAGCCTGGGACTACATTGTGAATTCCAGGCCAGCTTGGACTACCTCGAAAAACAAAGCAAAACAAAAAAACCATAAAAATAATAAATAAAGTGTTAAAAAGATAATAAATGACTTAAAAGTCATGTCAACAACCAGTAGTCCTGAGCCCCCACCGTGGAGAGCTGGGGCTCAAAGTACACCTCTCCATCACTAAACCAGGCGGCGGCCTCCACGTGACCAGGACAGGTCACTGTGATGACGCAGGACACTTGTTTGGCTTCTACAGACACCATTCGGTCCTTTATGGTTCTAATCTACCGAATCAGCTTCACCCTGAGCTCTGGGCTCCCTTGCACACTGTAGGTTTTTTTTCAGTATAGAATAATAGGCACCTGGATTACACGGGCTAAGGATGATTTGCCTTCCTGGGCTTTGGTGTTCCTCAGGAGGAACTCAGCGTCTCGCCCTCTAGCACACAGCCATCTGCTCTGCGCCCTAGCCGGGTCCTGTGCGGAGGGCTGGAAGCTTGCCCACTCTGCTGGAAGTACTCTCTGGAGGACGGCTGATTAGGGCATTCTTTCCCCGCTCATCATATTTCATTTGAATTTTCTTTGATCATTTCTTTGTTCAAAATCTCTTCCTCCTCCAGAGTCAGCTTCATCCCTTTCGTGGGGTCCCAGGACAGTACCCAGGGAGATGCAAACCACTGTGGGTCCAGTGTGTGAACACAACAAAGGTCTTCAGTGGGGCCAGCTCGTTATTGGACGGGTTGTACACAGCACCCATGGTCGTCCTTTGGTGAATACCACTCAGAGCCCAGAACTTTCTCGTTTCAGGGCCTGGTACTTCTTACTGCCTCCTTGAACTCCCGCTGTGTGTGTGTGGCAGGACATCCCCGCTCACACTTCCATTTCTTATGGTAGGGCTTTCTCTTGCTCCTGGTCTTGTAGTGCTAGTGCCAGTTGTCTGGAGATGCCCATTGCTTTGCAGGCAAACGCCTTAACCGCTAAGCCATCCCTCCAGCCCTCTCTGCTCCTTCTTTAGGCTGTCTGTCCACACCATCCTGATGCAGCACATACCCCGGGTTCTCAGGGGTCTGCATTACAGTGACTCATTCTGTGACTTCTAGGGCTGCAATGATTCCTCCTATCCATGGGGAGGGGGGTAGACAGTCCAAGGCAGACTTCAAAATTCTATGGACAGAAAAAAATCTCCCTTTGACCAGTGTCCTCCCTCACTTCATCAGGACATATATTCTTCTCTCTCCTCTCCTTTCTTCTCCTCTCCTCTCGTCTCTCTAAGCTCTGGGCAGGGATCCTGGAGTTCAAAGACAGGGTGACTTACCTAGTAGCCCGAGGTTTCCTCAGCAATCCATTAGAATCTTTCTTCATGTTGAATTCCGAGGGTTGCATCAGTTCTCTCCTCTGAAGAGGTTATGGTAATAACACCAGCTTTAAAAGATAAGGCTCGAGAGGGCTGGAGAGATAGCTGAGCACTTAAGACACCTTGCTAGCAAAGCCTGACAGCCCGGGTTCAGTTCTCCAGTACCCATGTAAAGCCAGACACACAAAGTGGTACACATGTCTGGAGTTCATTTGCAGTGGTGACAGCCCCTGGCATGCCCATGCTCTCTTTTTCATAAATAAGTAAAATATTTGTTAAATGAACACAAGCATGCCCTTTTCTCTGCTTCTTGGTTGTTTTCACCACAGTCCAAACCACTCCCATCATGCCTTCCCTTCCAAGATGGACTGTAGCCCCTCAAACTGCAAGCCAAAATAAATTCTTCCTCCCTTAATTTGCTTTTTTTTTTTTTTCTGGTCAGGTGTCTGACCACAGCAACAATAAAAATAATTAATACAGAAAGTTGCTACAGGACGTGAGGCTATTGCTCCCACTACCTGACCATATGGTTTGCAGGCATGGAGCTAGCGTGCAGGAGGAGCGTGGGCCTATCCGCAAGGGCCCATCTTCTAAAATCATGGGTTATGACTCCATGTGGAGTCATAGTTGAATGTAGAGGTTAAGGGAAAAAATGTGGCAACAGCATAGGATTTCTGAATGAGCAATGATTCAAACGTTAATTTAAAATTCCACATGTATTGAATCTGAGAACTTTGCACTGTGCATATAATCACACCACACCACCAGTGGTTTAAAAGGCCTCAGCTTGGATTTGGGACACACAGTAACTTCAGCGTTTTTACTATACAAAGTTTTCTGATTTAATGGTTTAAGTATGGAAAACAAAACGTGTTTTTCTACCATTGTCCCCTAGCATGCAAGCACATTAGTCTGTCTTTGGATCGCATTGTGCTAGAATTGCTCTCTCCATTACTCTTCACCTTCTGGTGACAATATCTGACAAGAGGCAGCTTAAGGGAAGGTTTGTTTTGGCCTGCAATTCAAGAAGAGACACAGATCCTCCTGGCAGGAAAGGCATAGCCACAGTCGGAGGCAGCATTGCATCCAGTCTGGAAGCCATGGGCAATGAGTGCTAGCGCTCACCTCCTTTATCCAGGCTGGAGGCCTGAGCCCATGGAATACGTCTTCCCTCCTCCAGTAACCCATCTGGGAAACCCACTCAGACAGGTGCAAAGATTTGTCCCCTGGGTGATTCTAGATCCAAGTTGACAACATAGATGAACGACCACAGTTGCTGACTTGAGTTTCATTTAAAAAAAAATCATTCAGTGAGTTTTAGCTTGGGATTAGGACAGAATTGCCAACAATTTCTGAAATGGTCATGAGCATACTTGTGCTATCTTGTACTATATATTTAATGTCGCTCAGAAAATGGCACTCTGAAAATGTTGAAGGTGTTCTTTTTTTTTTTTTTTTTGAGAGAGACAGAGAGAGAGAGGGAGAGGGAGAGGGAGACAGATAGAGATGGGCATGCCAGCAGTCTCTCAGCTGCGGCAAACAAAATCCAGATGTGTGCGCCCCCTTGTGGTCAAGTGCGGCATTGCGCCTTTGCGACACTTTGCATCTGGCTAAACGTGGGACCTGGAGATTGGAACCGGGTTCTTAGGCTTAGCAGGCAGGCGCCTTAACTGCTAAGCCATCCCTCCAGCCCTGTTCTGTCTTTTGTATCAAATATTCAGCCAAGATATAACTTTTTATGTAGAAATAAACACAATAGTACAAATTTGCTTATTTATTTATTATTTATTTGAGGTAGGGTCTCTCTGGCCCAGGCTGGAATTCACTATGTAGTCCCAGGCTGGCCTCAAGACTCAGTGATCCTCTTATCTATCTCTGCCTTCTGAATGCTGGGATTAAAAGTTTGAACCAGGCGTGGCGGTGCATGCCTTTAATACTAACACTCGGAAGGCATAGGCAGAAGGATGGCTGTTTGAAGCCAGCCAGGAGTGGGTTCCAGGTCAGCCTGGGCTAGAGTGAGACTCTACCTTGAAAAACACTAAAAAAGAGGGTATATACTGTACTATAACCAACAACTATTTTAAAACACTTAATTCACCCATTACATTTTTTTATGAGAGAGAGTAAGAGAGCGAGAGAGAATTGGCGTGCCAGGGCCTCCAGCCACTGCAATCAAACTCCAGACACATGTACCATCTTGTGTGCATGTGCCACCTTGTGCATTTGCATCACCTTGTGTATCTGGTATACATGGGATCTGAAGAGTGCAACATGGGTCCTTAGGCTTCACAGGCAAGCACCTTAACCACTAAGCTGTCTCTCCAGCCCTCACCCATTACCTTTTAAATGTGTATAATAATACAAAATGAGGACACATTGATGCAACTTAAAGGTAATTTTAAAAACAAACAGGGTGTCACTATGTAGCTCAGGCTAGTCTTGAACTCAGTATAAACCCAGGCTGGCCTTAAACTTGTAGTCTTCCTCCTTCAGCCTCCCAGTGCTGGGATTGCAGGCATTACATCATAGCTGGCTTATACGTAAAATTTAACTGGTTAAAACTCTCAAAATTTTGGGCTAGAGAAATGTCTTAGCAGTTAAGGCACTTGTCTACAAAGCCAAAGGACCCAGGTTCGATTTCCCAGGACTCATGTAAGCCAGATGCACAAGGTGGTGCATGCGTCTAGAGTTCATTTGCAACGGCTGGAAGCCCTGGTGTGCCCATTCTTGTTCTCTCTTTCTCTCTCAAATAAATAAATTAACGAATAAATAAATAAATAAATAAATAAATAAATAAATAAATAAATATCCCAAAATTTTTGGACTCATGTGACTTTCAGGGTCTGTTCCAGGTACCATGGCAGCACAAAAAAAAAAACCCTCTAGACTCAGTAGTGTAAATCACCATCTTATTATGCTCAAGTATTTTGAAAATGTGGGCACAGAAAAGATGGGTTTGTCTATTTCCTGGTACCTGGGTCTTAGCTGGGGAAATTGAAAACCCAGGGGCTGGAATCATGTAATTCCTGTCTGGGTCATGTCTGGCAGCCAACACTGGATGTTGGCTGGAGCACCTGCCAGACACAGCCTCACCATGGGACTCTAAGGCCTCCCATCTCAAGAAACGGGAAGCAGAAATGGATGGTTTCCTTAAAATCTGAATTCAACTGACCTACCCCAGGCCCACCATAATCTGTTAGCAGAGCAGTCTGAGAAGTTAAAAATCTATCCTCCTGCCAAAGCCTGCCCAAGAGTTTGAGGAGCAAGATGCAACTCATCTGCAGATTCCGAGCTTAGAGCTCAATCCACCATGCTGTTTATAGTCTCCAAGTCTCTCTCTCTCTCTTTCACAGGCTGACTAGAAATTCACTACATAGTCTGAGTGGCCTTGAACTCATGGTGATTCTCCTACCTCTTCCTCCCAAGTGCTGGGATTAAAGGCGTGCATCACCACGTCCAGCTGCCTCCAAGTTTCTCTTTTTGATCTTTGAAGTACCCTTATCTTCATCAGTAAATACTCAAGAATCATTCCCTCTTGGATTCTTACTGGCCTCCATACTTCCACCTCAGTTTTACTACTTATTTCTAGACTCCACAGCGGCTCCTCTCCAGAGTTGGTATGCCTGGACGCAGGCCTAGACCCCTGTGGGTTGGCTACCTTCCAAGTGGAGACTCACAACCAAACCTCTTCTTTTACCTGGGAGGGGAGAGAAAGGGGGCCGGGAGTAATAAGAAAATATTTTGGCTGAGCTGCTGAGGACAAGGAAGACATGGTTCTGCAAACCACGGGCAGGCTGGCCATGTTCAGCCTTGAGGACCGCAGAGAGTGAGTGCAGCTAAAGGATGAGGAGGAACTAGAAACCACATCTACAAAGGTGAAAGGCTCCTTAAACCAGAGGAAAGTAAGAACAGCAGGCAGCCATCCAGTGGTCTCCCTCTATGTGATGGACTGTCAGAGGGAAGAGGCCACAGAGACCCTATGCTGCTGCGAAAGGCAGAACAGGAACAGGCCCAGGTTTCTAGGAGGCAGGTCTCCTGAGGCTGTTTTGTGGCAATGCAGATGAGAAACAATGCCAATGATGAGAACAGATCAGAAATATGCTTTGGAGGTGCTGGAGAAACACCTTAGCAGTTAAGGCGCTTGCCTGTGAAGCCTAAGGACCCCAGTTTGATTCCCCAGAACCCAATTAAGTAAGATGTACATGATGGTGTGTGCATCTGGAATTTATTTGCAGTGACTGGAGGCCCTGGTGCGTCCATTCTCTCTCTGTGTGTGTAATAAATATATAAATAAAATAGTTTTTAAATCTGCTTTGGAGGACACCACAGTAAGACTTGCGAGGAGCTGGTTGGGGAGATGCACTGTTGCCCAAGACTTGCACTTGAAGTTGGATGGGAACAGTCATCTTAGCTTCCTCCTGCCTCTAAATTACTGAGGAGTCTATAAAACTTCATAGCAGCCGGGCGTGGTGGCGCACACCTTTAATCCCAGCACTCAGGAGGCAGAGGTAGGAGAATCGCCATGAGTTCAAGGCCACCCTGAGACTACATAGTGAATTCCAGGTCAGCCTGGACCACAGTGAGACCCTACCTTGCAAAACCAAAAAAAAAAAAAAAACTTCATAGATTTGGGATAAGGGTATAAAAATACTCTGGGAAGAACTTTGCATGATTGCTGCCAATCTGTGTGGCCTGGCCTGGCCTCCATGGGTGGGGGACAAGCAGTTTCACCAGGACCTTGCCCCACCTATCAGTGTCACATTCCCTTACCTTGGCCTATATAGCACCACAAATGGAAGTGCCAGCAATGGCTAAACTGTCTCTCAGGCCTCTGCCCCACTCATCTCTTTCTTACTGTCACACCCATCCATCCTTGAGCATGCCTATTCACAAAAGAATTGGTGAACAGAGGCCATGTTGCCAGGCATGCCAATCTCAATCCACACCCAGGAATCTGCTGATTCAAACATGTTTATTGAGCTCTCGGTAAGACTTGGAAGTGTTTTGGGGAAGAAGTCCTAAACAGAAGGAGACGAAATGTAGGAAGCAGTGCCCCTCCCCTCGGTGCTGAGGACAAGCACAGCACACAGGCAAAGAAAGGGACAAAGCCATGCACGTAAGGGAAGACAGGATGCACAGCTTCCCTAGTGCCCATCAGCAGAGAGAAAAAGAGGTTGCAAAAGCAAGGCCACCTCTGTTCCCCTTAGATCAGGCTGGGCCACAAAGGGATGCTTCATTGTGCTCCTTCCTTCTGTGGATGCATGGCCTTCGGTGGGGATCTCAGAAGGGGAGGGTCCCAAAGTCCTGTCATAAATCCTGCAGCAAGAAGGAAACAGGAAGACATGAAGCCACATTTACAGATGGAATGGCCAGCTGAAGCCTGCACATCCTGACGTGACTATTCCAATTGCCCCACATAACGCTCTAGAGAACAGTAGAGAGATCAACAGTTACCCACCAGCATCTTCAAGGACACACAATCCTGGCTCTGGGCACACTCACCTCAATATTCATCTCTGTAGTATCTAAGAGGTCCAGTCCATGCTCACTGAGGGAAGTGGAGCTACCAGGCTGCTAGAGAGAACAGCCGAAAGTCAGGAAGTCTACATTTATATTCACCACCAAGAGAAATACTGCTCCTTCTGCAGTGTCAAGAATAGCTGCAAGGGGCTGCATGCCAGTCATCCCAGGAGAGCTCTTCTCTTGACCTGCTGAATGAGCCCTTTATTTCTTAAGTTTTATTTTGTGTTTGGGTGTGGATGCACATGTGTGCAGATGTGCATATATGTGTACACATACATGTGGAGACCAGAGGACAACCTTTGGTGTTGCTCCTCAGGTGCTACATAGACTAGATTGGCTGGCCAGCAAGTTCCAGGGATCCTCCTGTCTCTATCTCCCCAGTGCTGGGTTACAAATATGTGTCATCACACTCATTTTTTAAACATGTTTCAGTTCTCCCGCTTGTATGGCAAACTACCTCAGTCGTGGCTGAGCCCTTTAATTGGATTCAGCTTTGTTGCCAAAATGAGATTTCCCCCCTCACTCCAGTATATGTTATTTGAACAGAGATAAGAAGGTGCTGTTTAGATTTCACTTTGAACACAAGGCCTCCGTTCTCCTGTTCTAGCCTGCTCTTTCCCTCCCCCGAGAAGACAGAAAAAGAGCTTAGCTCATTCTTCCCTCCATGTGGGACAGTCTGCAACTAGCAATGGCCTCTCAGTATAACCTGGCTGTGCTTACTCAGAGATGTAGAAACATGTGTGTTTACAAATCAGCTGTCAAGTGGTGCTCAGAACTAGGGATAGCCCTTTGCACTTCGTTCTGTAGTGAAAGCTCCATTGTAAAGATGAGGAAATGGAGCCTGAGAGGAGGCAACAGATTAATCTGATGTAGAACTAAGGACTCTGGTTCAGGGGACTTCACTTCAAGCTCCCTGCTTTTCCGACTCTACCACAGCACCCTCCTGGGAAACAGGCAGCCAGGACAGAAGAGGGAGCAAGTACAGGTCCAGGAATGGACAGGTCTGTCAGGAAGGAGGAATGAAGGAGGGGCACAGCTGGAGAGAGCTACTCTGACTAGGCTGCAAGTGCAGACAGCCTCCTATCCCTGGCTCTAGGGCTCTTTCAATTTTCAGGAATCTCAGAGGCAACAACTATTTATTTGGGGACTGAGAGGGGGTGTGGTAGTCCAATATATTCTTATGTTTTTAATTATTTTCTTTGTTTTCCTTTCTTTTTTGTTGAGAGTCTCACTTTGTAGCTCAGCTGGCTCATAACTATGTAGTCCAGGGCTGGCCTCTAATTTAAAGTTATCCTCTTGCCTCAGTCTCTCAAGTGCTAGAATCAAAACCATAAGCCACTACGGATCACTTATGGCTTTATTTATTTATTTTGGAGAGAGACAGAAAGAGAGAGAGGGAAAGGAAGAGAGTTGGGCGCGCCAGCAGTGTCTCAGCTGCTATGAATGAAATCCAGATGTGTGCGCCCCTTGTGGTCAAGTGCAGCATTGCGCCCTTGCATCACTGCATCTGGCTAAACGTGGGACCTGGAGATTGGAACCAGCGTTCTTAGGCTTAGGAGGCAGGCGCCTTAACCCCTAAGCCATCTTTCCAGCCCAACTTATGACTTTAAATAATTAAAGTAAACCCTAAGCCAAGTCCACAGCCTTTTTTCCCATCCTGAGTCTTTCCCACAGTCCTCAAGCCGCGCTAACACAGGCATCATGAAGACTAAGAGGAGGCAGAGCGTGGTGGTGCACGCTTTTAATCCCAGCACTCAGGAGGCAAAGGCAGGAGGATTGTTGTGAGTTCAAGGACACCCTGAGACTACATAGTTAATTCCAGGTCAGCCTGGAGTGAGAACCTATCTCAAAAAACAAAACAAAAAAAAAGAATGCTGGATGCACACACCTTGTCTCTATCATCTTGCCATTCTTCATGAGATTCATCCAGAATTGCTAGTTCTTCCCCTTCGTCCTCTTCCATAAGGCTAAGCCTGCCAGTAGTCATAAAAAGTAGGGTTTTCAAAGGTCCACTCAGGCATGTCAAGTTTCTCAGAGGCACTGAGGAACAGCAGAATAGGCAGCAAGAGCAGGAAGCAGGGCTCCAAGACTCACTCCTGCTTCCATGAGAGAAGCTCCTTATACACTGGAGCTCCATGCTATGCTAGAGAGAAGTATTCTGGGACTAAGCATTGGCAGAAAAGCCCTGGATAAGCTGAGAAACCAGTGTGGGTGGCAGGAGGAGCATCAGAGGGAAACCTCACCGGGTCAGCTGGTTGTCCAGAACGGAGCCTGAAGACTCATACGCAGTCTGGAAACACTGTGTACTCGATATCTTCAACCGCTGGGAGTCCGAAAGAGGCCGGCTACCGAGAATGAAGCAGGATCAGACAGTGGACAAAAGCAAAAGGTAAAGAGAGGAGGTAGGATGGGCCAGTGTTGAAGGAAAGAAGATCAGTGTAGGGAGAGATGGCTTAACAGCTGAGGTACTTGCCTGCAAAGCCTAAAGACCCACGTTCAAATCCCCAGTATCCACATAAGCCATATGCACAAGGTGGTGCATGCATCTGGAGGTCGTTTGCAGTGGCTAGAGGCCCTGGTGCACCCATTCCCTCCCTCCTCTCTGTCTCTCTCAAATAAACAATAAAAAATAAAAAAGAAAGAAAAGACTGGTGACACACCCAAAGGTGAGACATGTGCTGCAGGAAGGAATCAACAGAAATGTCGTACCAGGGAGTCTCCTGGGCCTCACCTGAAGGACAGCTGTGGTTTGGAGCCACCTTCTCTCCTCTTGCCCACTACCTTCAGGGATGGCTTGCTCTTCACTGCTGTGGAGGTGAGGGTGGGTGTCAGGGGGCACTGTTCAGCTGCAGGCTTTCTTCTTGGGATGAGACTTCTTCCTGAGGACTGCAGGGGCCTTCAAGGAAGCACATGCACATAGAAAGTAAACAAGGGGAGTGCACACCTTTAATCCCGGCACTCAGGAGGCAGAGGTAGGGGGAGTGCTGTGAGTTCGAGGCTACCCTGAGACTACATAGTGAATTGCAGGTCAGCCTGGGCTAGAGCGAGACCCTACCTCGAAAAACCAAAAAAAAAAAAAAAAAAAAAAAAAAAAAAAAAAAAAAAGAAAGGAAGAAAGAAAAGAAAAGAAAAAGAAAAAAGACAAGGGGCCCTCCCAAGGTTAATTTTAAGACCTGCCCAGGGTTTGGTAAGTGAAACTTGAGCAGAAAAGAATTTTAGAATCAGAATTTAAATTAGAATTAAAATTTAGAATTTTAGAAAACCTATATACTCTCATTCTGTTCCACTTCAAAATGAGCAGTTCTACACACTGAATGTACATGCTACAATGTAATGCTGTAGGACTGTATTTAGATCTTGTCCTAGGAAAACCTAGTAGAGAGCTGACAAAAACGGAAGATGATAAACAGATAGTAACATCAAAGATGAATGTGGGAGGCCGATGGACTGATTCCCTAAGGACTGAGCCGTCTGAGGCAGCGGAGACATCTAAGATCCCAGCCATTCCAGATTAACACAGTTGTGGGACTAGAGACTAGAGGGATGCATTAGGGTCAGAAAGACATGGGGGAAATGGAGACGGGATTTTCTGGGAGTCACAAGAGGATGGCAATGTTAGTGTTGTTATGCCACACAGGCCAAGGTGAGGGTTCTCCTCTGCACACTAGAGAGGGAAGAGGGAGAAAGTGTCACCAACTAAGAAGTCCTTACCTAAGGACCTCATTTCCCAAGAAAACCAGACGGTGCTACTTTAAAACATCAGTCAGATGTCTGCTACTATTTATTAATGGTAAAGATTTACACCTCTATGAGCCTTGTCCCACAACTATGCTTGTACACTGAGACCAACAACCCATAAGTGAGGCTCCAGTGATTCACGTGAAAGGTGACACACAAAGATGAATTGTGCTTATAAATAAAGCTTTGTGACCTTGGATTATTCTATGGTTCCCTAAGATATGATGTTAAAAGCATAAAAGAAAAAAATAAGGCTGGCTCAGTGGTTACATCACAAAGCCTGATGACATAGGTTCAATTGCTCAGTAACCACATAAAGCTGCACACACACCAAAAAAAAGCCATGTGCACAAAGTGGTACACAATCAACTGGAGTTTGTTTGCAGTGGCAGAAGACCCTGGTGTGCCCATTCATACATTCTCTCTCTCCACTTCTCTCAACTAACTAAATAAATATTTAAAATAAACAGCATAAAAAGGCAATCCTGGGTAAAAAGAAAGGAAGAAAGAAAAGAAAAGAAAAGAAAAAGACAAGGGGCCCTCCCAAGGTTAATTTTAAGACCTGCCCAGGGTTTGGTAAGTGAAACTTGAGCAGAAAAGAATTTTAGAATTAGAATTTAAATTAGAATTAAAATTTAGAATTTTAGAAAACCTATATACTCTCATTCTGTTCCACTTCAAAATGAGCAGTTCTACACACTGAATGTACATGCTACAATGTAATGCTGTAGGACTGTATTTAGATCTTGTCCTAGGAAAACCTAGTAGAGAGCTGACAAAAACGGAAGATGATAAACAGATAGTAACATCAAAGATGAATGTGGGAGGCCGATGGACTGATTCCCTAAGGACTGAGCCGTCTGAGGCAGCGGAGACATCTAAGATCCCAGCCATTCCAGATTAACACAGTTGTGGGACTAGAGACTAGAGGGATGCATTAGGGTCAGAAAGACATGGGGAAATGGAGACGGGATTTTCTGGGAGTCACAAGAGGATGGCAATGTTAGTGTTGTTATGCCACACAGGCCAAGGTGAGGGGTTCTCCTCTGCACACTAGAGAGGGAAGAGGGAGAAAGTGTCACCAACTAAGAAGTCCTTACCTAAGGATCTCATTTCCCAAGAAAACCAGACGGTGCTACTTTAAAACATCAGTCAGATGTCTGCTACTATTTATTAATGGTAAAGATTTACACCTCTATGAGCCTTGTCCCACAACTATGTTTGTACACTGAGACCAACAACCCATAAGTGAGGCTCTAGTGATTCACGTGAAAGGTGACACACAAAGATGAATTGTGCTTATAAATAAAGCTTTGTGACCTTGGATTATTCTATGGTTCCCTAAGATATGATGTTAAAAGCATAAAAGAAAAAAATAAGGCTGGCTCAGTGGTTACATCACAAAGCCTGATGACATAGGTTCAATTGCTCAGTAACCACGTAAAGCTGCACACACACCAAAAAAAAGCCATATGCACAAAGTGGTACACAATCAACTGGAGTTTGTTTGCAGTGGCAGAAGACCCTGGTGTGCCCATTCATACATTCTCTCTCTCCACTTCTCTCAACTAACTAAATAAATATTTAAAAATAAACAGCATAAAAAGGCAATCCTGGGTGTGGTGGTGCACGCCTTTAATCCCAGCACTCAGGAGGCAGAGGTAGGAGGATCGCCGAGAGTTCAAGGCCGCCCTGAGACTACATAGTGAATTCCAGGTCAGCCTGGGCTAGAGTGAGACCCTACCTCGCAAAACAAAAAAAAAAAAAAAAAAAAGGCAATCCATAGAATTTGAGAAAAAAATTGCATATCACATGATTCTTCAAGATCTATGTAGAATGTGTACAGAACTCTTTTACAGATTAACAATAAAAAGACAACTAAGGCCGGGCGTGGTGGCGCACGCCTTTAATCCCAGCACTCGGGAGGCAGAGGTAGGAGGATCACTGAGAGTTCGAGGCCACCCTGAGACTACATAGTGAATTCCAGGTCAGCCTGAGCCAGAGTGAGACCCTACCTCGAAAAAAAAAAAAAAAAAAAAAAAAAAAAAAGACAACTAAGGCTGAGTGAGGTAGCACACGCCTTTGATTCCAGCACTCCACTTGGGAGGCAGATAGCAGGATCGCTGTGAGTTCAAGGCCAGCTTGGGACTACAGAATGAGTTCCAGATCAGTTTGGACTAGAGTGAGACCCTACCTCGAATTAAAAAAAAGGACAACGAGGGGCTGGGGAAATGGTTCAGAGGCCAGAACACAACTAAATTTAAAAATGATCAAAAGAAGCCGGCATTACATCACAACTGTAATTCCAGCACATGGCAAGTGGAAGTAGGAGGAACTGGCCTGTGAAGCCAAGGACCCAGGTTCAATTCCCCAGGACCGATGTAAGCCAGATGCACAAGGTGGTGCATGCATCTGGAGTTCATTTGCAGCAGCTGAAGCTGGCACATCCATTCTCTCTCTCTCTCTCTCTCTCTCTCTCTCTCTCTCTCAAATAAATAAAAATATTTTTAAAAACAAATAAAATGATTTATTGTTAATACACAAGGAAAAGAAAGTTCAATATCATGAGTCACTAGAGAAATGCAAGTTTAAGCCACAATGACAAACCATTTCATAGTCCCTGAAAGATGGGATAAAGTAAAAAATTAAAAACCCAGGCTGGATAGAGTGGGCAAGAATACCCTAATGCACAATCCCCTGCTTCCTGACAGGGACTGATGGAGGTCTTCAAGAACCATAACCCCACTGAGGGGAGCCCCCAGGGTGACAGGAGCAGAGGTGAGAGGATAAAACAGTATAACCTGTTATAATATATATATAAGAAAAATTAAAAACCCAGGCTGGGAAGATAGCTCAACACTGAAACGTACTTATTTTCAAAGCCTGATGGTGTGGGTTCAATTCCACAACACCCATATAAAACCAGTGCAAAATGGCGCATGCCTCTGAAATTCATCTGCAGTGGCAAGAGACCCAGTGTGCCTATCGATACATATGCACACACACACGTGTACATACAAATAAATAAGTAATCGTTTTTAAAGCCCTGACAGTGGGTTTGAGGTGATGATTCAGCAGTTAAAAGCCCCTTCTTGCAACCTGCCAGCCCAGGTTGAATTCCCCAATACCCATGTAAAGCCAGACACACACAGTGGCGCATGCATCTGGATTTTGTGTGCAGTGGCATACCCATTCTCTCCCCCCACTCTCTCTCGCAAGTAAATAAATTTTAAAAGATATTTTTTCAAACCCAGACAGTAGGGCTGGAGTCTTAGCCATTAAGACACTTGCCTACAAAGCCTAAGGACTCAGGTTTCATTCACCAGAATCCACATAAAGCCAGATGCAGTGGGTGGCGCATGAGTCTGGAGTTCATTTGCAGGGGATAGAGGCCCTGGCATGCCCATTCTTTATCTGCCTCTCGCTCTCAAATAAATAAAGATAAAGTAAAGTAAACAACAATAAGCACTCGGGAGGCAGAGGTAGGAGAATCACCATGAGTTCAAGGCCACTCTGAGACTACATAGTGAATACCAGGTCAGCCTGAGCTAGAGTGAGACCCTACCTCGAAAAACCAAAAAAATAAATAAATAAATAAAGTCAGATGTGGTGGAGACCCTATCTCAAAAAGTCAAATAAACAAATAATAGAAAAAATATTGTCAGTGGAGAAAAAGTTAAAATGTACACTTTCATGCGACCCAGAAATTCTAATTTGAAGTATCTTGCAAGAGAACTGAAAAGATAAACTCATTCAAAATCTTCTATGTCAATTTTAGCAGCACCATGCATTGCAGTAAAAAAAAAAAAAAAAATGGAGAGCTGGAGAGATTGCTTAGTGGTTAGGGCGCTTGCCTATGAAGGCTAAGGACCCAAGTTCAATTCCCTAGTACCTACGTAAGCCATATGCACAAGGTGGTGCATGTGTCTGGAGTTTGTTTGCAATGGTGTGAGGCCCTGGCACGCCCATTCTTTCCCCCTCCCTCTCTCTCTCACTCAAATAAATGGAATAAAAATTTTTTTAAAAAGTGAAAACAACTCAAATGTTAATAAACTTATGGGCATGTGTGGTATATCCATATAATGAACTAAATTTCTGCCATAAAAAGAACCCTAGAAGGGCTTATAGATGGCTCAGCAGTTAGAGGAGCTTGCATGCAAAGCCTGCTGGCCTGGAGTTCTTTCCCCAGTACCCACATAAAGCCACATGCACTACATAGCACATGCATCTGGAGACCCTATCTCCAGATATGGCTAGAGGCCCTAATGTGCCCATACTCTCCTCTCCCTCTTTAATAAACAAACAAATAACAACAACCCTAAGGGCTAGAGAAATGGCTCAGCAGCTAACAGCATTTGCTTGCAAAACTTGCTGGCCCAAGTTCAGTTCCCCAGACACAGACATAAAGCTGAATGGGCAGCAGCAAGAGACCTTGGCTAGCCATATGCATGCATGTGTATGCTACGGAAATAAAATTTTTTTAAAGCCATTAAAACTTTAAGTTACAGAAAACAGACACATGATCCTGTTGAAAGTGTCTCAAGAAAATTTAGGGCTGGAGAGATGGCTTATTGGTTAAGGCGTTTGCCTGCAAAGCCTAAGGACTGAGGTTTGATTTGCCAGGACCCATGTAAGCCAGATGCACAAAGTGGCACATGTGTCTAGAGTTTGTTAGCAGTGGCTGGAGGCCCTGGCGTGCCCAAATTCATTCTCTCCCTCTCTCTTTCTCTAATAAGTAAATACAGACAATTCAGAAAGATGGAAAATAGGTAAGTGATAGTGGCCAGGGATGGAAGGATGGGAAGAACAGGAAGTGACTACTAGGTATAAGGTTTCTTTTGGAGGAACAAAAAAGTTCTAAAATTAGAGTGGTAATGACTGCCCAACTTGGAGAACCACTGAAGAGTACACTTGAAAAGGGTAAATTTTATGGTATGTGAATTACATCTCATTAAAACATTTAAAAAGTTTCATTTTAAATTGTCTACTAGAAAATACATACTAGTATATCAAACTTTTTAGTAGGATATCACTTAAGACTATGTAACAAAAGGGAGGGGCAAATTAAAGATGTTAGGTAAGCTCTAAGACAAGGCAGAATGAAGTCTGAAGATCTAAAGGAATCTTTTGCCATCAAGCAAAGGCCGAGAGTACACTGATGCCCACGCGGGCCCCTCTACCTTCTATGCGCCTCTTCTTGGAGTGGGGCTGGTCCTGAGGGCTGGCCTCCGTAGTGGTCTCTACAGGGTTGAGGGAGTGGCAGTAGGTGATGACTGGACTCCAGGGATAGCCAGGTTCCTGGGAGAAACGCTGAAGATGCTTGCCCAGGTAGGATAGCCTAAGGAAGGGGTCAAGAACGGAGGCTGAAGCAGTCCCTGGGCCCTCCTCACAGGATACACAGATCAATTCATCCACCCACTAAACTTACAGCAGCTGCTTGTCCTGATGGAAGAGGCGGGGGGAGAACTCTGAAAGAAGCTCCAGGAACGCCAGATTTGGAGGTTCACCAGAGCCAGCAAGTGACACCTCAGACAAGGAGAACTTGATGCCTTCCCTTGGTGGGCAGATTTAGGAAGAGGCTAAGATAACCGGACCAAGTGTACCATCTCCAACCCTTGTTGCCCGGGCCACACCGACCACCAGCCCGCTGCTTCTGCACATGCTTACCCTCCCTACCACCCTGAACCTCACGCCCTGTCCCCGCTGTGCCTGGTCTCCCAAGCAGAATGCTCTCACTTGTGCAGCATGACCACAAGGTCTCGGTTTTGCAGGTGCTGGGGTCCAAAGCTCAAGGCAAACCTCCGGGCTAGGTCCCTCATCTCGATGAAGGCTGGCAGTTCTGTCAGGCCCTGTGGCCCCTGTTCCTGCATCAGCTCTGTATATAGCTATGTTCAGGAGACACAGGAAGGGTGAAATAACAGCTCTAGAGAAGCACAACACTCCCTTTTCCACTCAAAAATCCTACAGAGTTTGGGACGTGGGGTGCCATCTACAAGCTGTTGTAGCTCTCCTCCTATGATGTTGCCTGTCCCGAGCCCTGTGCAGCAGAGCATCTTCAGTCCTGCTCTGCTGCCAATCACAACTTGGTGACCCCTTTTTTTTTTTTTTCAATACAGGGAATTAAATCCAGGACCTCCCACATGCCAGGCAAGTGCTCTATCACTGAGCTAAATCTCCAGTCCTGTTCTGTAGTGGTAAATAAAAATGGCTACCTGCAGCCAGGTGTGGGAGTGCACACCTTTAATCCCAGCACTTGGGAGGCAGAGGCAGGAGGATCGTTGTGAGTTTGAGGCTAGCCTGAGATTATATAGTGATTGCCAGGTCAGCTTGGGCTAGAGCTAGACCCTACCTCAAAAAAAAAAATGGCTACCTGTGATCACATGCATCCATACATGTACACCATCCATCATACACCCCCACAGTCTATGATAGCTGAAGAACAGATTTAAAAGCAATTAAGGGCTGGAGAGATGGTTTAGCGGTTAAGGCACTTGCCTGAGAAGCGTAAGGACCCATGTTCGATTCTCCAGGTCCCACATAAGCCAGACACACAAGGTAACACAAGTGAGTAAGGTTGTACATGCACACAAGGTAACACAAGTAAGGTTGTACATGTACAAGGTGGCACAAGCATCTGGAGTTCAAATGCAGCGGCTGGAGGCCCTGACATGCTAATTCTTTCTCTCCCCTTCTCTCATTAAAAAAAAAGTAATTAAGGGGCTGGAGAAATGACATAAGCCAGATGCACAAGGTGGTGCATGCGTCTGGAGTTTGTCTGCAGTGGCTGAAGGCCCTGGCGTGCCCATTCTCTCTCTCAAAATAAAAATTTAAATTATAAAAAAGTAATTAAGAATTCCCTACCACTTCCACTTCAGTGTTGGTGCTAATAGTTAATTTCTACAGGGCTGTGGGAAACTGCTCAGTTAGATTAAGAATCTACGTGATGTGAAAAAAAAAAAAAAAAAAACCTTTCACAGAACATGAGAGTCAAGACCGCTCTGTCCTTAAGGATCTGTCAATCTAAAAGAATGAGGAGAGGCAGTGAGGAGGAGTGCGGGAGGGCACCCTGTAGGTGTGAGACCTGTGGAAAAGGAGGCACCTGCTTCAGGCTCAGCAGTAGGATTTGGGAGCACTGGCTTCGGTCAATCTGCCTTGCTCTAGTTAATGTTTCCTTGATGATGTCACCATAGTCCTCATAGAACTGAAGGAGAAGAAACAAAGAAGGCGATGTTAACCATAGCAGAAAACAAACGTCCTTTTTGCTTTCCTCCTTCACATCCCTAACTGTATCTCCTACTCAAATACTTCAGGTGGGGAACCAGGCGAGACATAAAGAAGTAGACCTCATCTCTAATAGGCGCAGTGCCCCAAAGAAAACAGACTTAGGTAAAAACACAGGAGCAGGTACTCCAACTCTTGGAGAAGTCGCCTGCCAGTGCCCACTCTCACACAGCACTGATGCCTACACGCCCTCCACTCCTCCTCCTCGCCAGAGCAGAAGCGTCTCTATGTTGCTCACTGCTGTATCCTTGGTGCCTGGCCTACTGGCACGCAGTATGCTAAACAAACAGAAATCAATACAATGGTGGGCTGAGGCGATGGAATTCCACTTCTAGGCATTTTGTGACGCCTGGTCTCCCTCGCACCCAGCATACACAATTTCCTTCTTGAATTATTACCCCATCCCATTTCTGTGGGTTCATAGAAAAATATCCATAGTTCTGAATTGGAAAAATAAGGTATTTCCTCTCCTACAAAAGTGTCAATAGACTTCTCTATAAGTATTTACTCCTGTCTCTTCTTTCTCTCTTTATCCCAACACTCCTACTGCTGTTCCCTCTTCCTCCTTTAAGTCTGATCTCCTCACACTTCCCGTACCCTCACCTTTCTTTCTAAGACGCTACAGTGTTTGAAGACAGGACTGTGTTTAATTGGTCCCTGTGTGTGTGGAGGGCTTCACTGTACCTTGTTGTAGTGTTTGAAAACATCGGAGGCTGCATCCAGCTCTAGCACCCCATAGAGCAGAAGCTTGCAGAACCCTGCCAAGAGGCGGCGGCGCTGGTGCAGCTGCTCTATCTGGGCATAATCCTCCTGGGAATGACCTGCAGAGCAAAGACACAACCAGTCACAAGCTCGGGTCTCCTGCCCTTTAGACCCAGGCTCAGCCCCAAACCCTTCCTGAGCCCCAGGCATAGATAGAGCCCCTCTACCATTGTCCAGTTCTTTAGACTGGAGAAAGACGTGGTCCATAAGGAAGCTGGCTAGTTCAGACTGAAGAGCAGCTTCCGGAAAAAAGACAAGTGGCCTAAGGAAATCCCGTCCCCCTACAATCATCTGAGGACTGAAGATGAGAAGCAGATCACTTAATAGGACAAAAGCCTGTGGGGGGAGAAAAGAATGGTTTAAAAGGGTGAATGCTTACCAAAACTGGAACTGCACAGCTCAACTCCCTGTGGAACTGGGTCTCCTCAGATTGTAGGCGATTGCCTAATTATTCCCACTTGCAAAAATGCTCACCTGTTCCTGGATCTCTGGGTCCACATCTGAGAGGCAGCTCTGGCACAGTCCACAGAAGTCCACCATTTTGCCCTTCAGACTCAACAGCTGCTTCTGTGAAGAAGACAGCTTGCAGGAATAATGAAGGCTCAAGTTCCCCGTCCCCACTCTTTAGACCCACACTCACCTGAGAAGCAGTGGACCCAGAAATGTGGGTTAGTGCCCAGAGAATGGAAAAATAGACAAGATTCAAGGCTGGCAAGATCACCTGTAGCCACAAAATGTCAAAAATGAGATTTAGGCTAGGAGAGTGAGGACAGGTAGCCAGAGCAACAGGGGTGAGGAGCAGTGGAGAAAACGAGACTAAAGAAATGCAATTCTTTTTCTGATGGAAAAGGACTGATTTTTTCCAATGGCCTACAGAGGCTTCTTTATTTTAAATGTTTCTTTTATTTGAGAGACACAGAGAGAGACACAGAGAGAATGGGTGCACCAGGGCCTCCAGCCACTGCAAACGAACTCCAGATGTATGAGCCACCTTCTGCATCTGGCTTATGTGGGTCCTGAGGGAATTGAATCTGAGTCCTTTGGCTTTGCAGGCAAGTGCTTTAACCACTAAACCATCTCTCCAGTCCCCAGAGGCTTCCATTCTTGGCAAAAATGTCACGTCTCCTTGATTTGTTCAGTTCCTAGAATCCCTCAGTATTTTCCTTGGCTCTCAGGAACCCCATGAGGATGGCTGCTTCCAGGCACAGAAGCATGGCCCACCTTCTCAGAGAGGAATGAAAAGAGCAACCCCACCTGGCCTTTCTCATTTCCTGCAAACCTTGGGACTGGACCTGCCTGAGCAAGGTGGCCTCCGGAACACAGCCCCTAATGCCTCCACACCTCCAGCCCATCCACCTGCCTGGTGAGGAACCTCTCCCGTGTTCACAGCCTTCCGCAGGAGTCGGAAACAAGGCTCAGCAATCTCCCAGCGACTCAGGTCATGAGCACTGTGGTGGGAGACAGGGAAATTTTATTCTGGAATAGAACAAGGGAATGACATCAGGAGAGAGGGAAGGGAGGAAGGGAGCTACTCACTTGTAGAAAGCAACAAGGCGCTTCAAAGTGGCTGTCAGGTTGTAAGTCTCATCCTCATCTAGGAAAGATGACTGGAGGAGAAGAAAGTGAGTCCACAGCAGGGTTTCCCAAGAACTCACTGAGCTGCATTCCCAGTCCTGGCCCTTTCCCACCCTCACTGGAAGGTCCTGACGTTTAGAATCAGCTCCCACCTGCATCAGCTCCTCAAGCCCCTGCTGAAAGCGGTCAGCCAGTTGATCCACAAGTTGGCTGCGGGCAAAGTCCACCCGACTGAAAAAGGTGAACTCGGGCTTGCAGAGCAGGTAGAGGGCGTGGGCTCCTGCTTCCAGCACTGATGGCTCCACATGCTTCACCACCACCTCCTGGAGTTGCTGTAGGAGCAGCTCCAGGTGCTGAAAGGGGAAAAGGTGGGAGGAAACAATGTATAGGGTGTGAGAGAGACACGGGGCTGAGCAGTAAAGTTCAAGGATACGATACCTAAAAAAGGAAAGGTTACAGATTCTTTTGGGGCCCAGGGCCTTATAAAGAAGCAAATGCTGGCAGAAACTCTTGTCCCTAGCAGGGCATCAGCAAGGCCTAGAAAACAGAACTTGCAGCTCCTTACCTTCTCCAAGCGTCGCGTGCAATAAATCCTGAGGTCAAAGTAACTGAGCAGCTGGAGCAGGGGAGCAACATTCTCTGCATCTGCTGAAAACTGCAGTGGTGGAGAAAGTGCTGTTTACAAACTGCTGACCCTCCCCCACCATCCTGGTCCTTCGACCTTCCTTCCCTGGGCAGAACAGGTGGCTCTACCTTGGCCAGAAGCTGGGGCAGCAGGGGGATGAGGTGCTCAGCCAGCTTCACCCTGTCATCAGCTTGGAGCTTGCGTTCTTTGGCAGTTAGGCCCTGCAGTGAAGAGTCATTGTGGGTGAGGGAAAGTGTAGAGAAACAGTGGGTCCAGTGGGGAGTCCCACCTCCCCATGGCCTTCTCTGCTCAGGGAGCAAGACAGTCAGATTTTTTTTTTCTGGTGACAGGTAAGAATGCTTTACATCTGTCTGGTTTAAATACTGCTGACCTTCCAACCCACCCTTTGTGCTCACCTTCTTCCCAATGATGCGCCCCACAGGTGGGTGACCCTCTGCAGCTTGCCGGGCACTGGACACAAGGATTTCTATTAGCATCCTTTCCTGCATGTCACTCAATTCTGAGTTGGAAGAAAGATGGAAAATAGAGTCACAGGTTCAGATTAGCCTCCCCCCATCTACAGGTGCTCTTGCCCATGCCACCTCTTCTACTTTTCCCAAGTCAGACAAGACAAGCTTCACACCAGTTTCCAACTACCAGGTAGCGCTTACTCTGGTCCTTCTCCAGCAAGAGGCTTGTCAGACTCTCCCAGTCCTTCAGATGAGACCCGGCACAGTCCCACAGGCTGTCTACTAAGTAAGCAGCGTGGTCATGGTGCTATGGAAGAAGATGCCCAGTGAATCACCTGATGCCACGTGAAACTGCTCTGTTGGAGTGGCAGTTGAAAAACAGCCCCCCTTCCCGTATCTCCCATCCTGTCCTCTCCTAGTAAGTCTTGGGCACAACAGCTACACATCCCCTTCTCATCACCTCACTCTCTATAAAGAAGGCCAGCAGAAGGTAAATGAAAGTCCTTTGGGCTTGTGGACTGCGGCGTCGCTCTTTCCCACCTGATCTTGCCTCACACTCTGGGTGGAAGAGCCTGGTGGATGGACACAGCATGGAAGGAAGTGAGGAAGCAATAATCAGCATGGGGGGAAGGAACTGCTCAAGAAAGGACAAAGGGGAAATCAGTGCTGAGCCATGGAAAACCCACACAGTTGAGGGAGGAAAGGGGACACGAAGGCTACAGCAAGTCCTTAGGCTGAGCAGCAGTGAATAAGAGGGAAAAGACAGAAGACAGTGCAGCAAACACATGAGAGTGAGCCCTCACTCACTTCCAGTACACAAACTCTCCAGTACACAAACACATGAGAGTGAACCCTCACTCACTTCCAGTACACAAACTCCCCTGCAGCAGAGGCTACCGCACGATTCGAGGTGTACACGAGAGAGTAGATTTTCTCACAGTCTGCATTGGTCAGCACCCCCTCCATGCCCCTGCCAGGAGAAAAGGAGAAAGAACAAATGGATGTGGACACTGTTCTTTCACACCGCCAGGACTAGACAAATAAGGCAATGATGAGGATATGACTTACAGAGAGCTTTAAGTGAAGAGTAGGAGACAGAAGAATATGGAGAGTTAGAGAAGACAGGAAAGTGCCCCCCTTGATCCTGCGATTCAGGAATGACCTGTCTTCCAACCTGCACATAAGGAAGAGTCAACCTGTGACAGGTGGGGACAGGACTCTGGAGTTATCAGCCTGGTACCAGAAAGTGAAGTCCAAAATGCTGGCTCCCTACTTCCCAGGACTCACTTCAGAATAAGGGTCAGCAACCTGATGGCCTCCACCGCTACATCGTACTCTCTGTCCATGACCATGGAAACCAGCCGGTCCTATCAGAGGGAAAACACCTCTCAGTATCTCATCTCCCTGATTCCAAATCACACTCTCTGAGAATTTGAGATTCATAAAGAGAGGGAGCAGGAATCGTACCCAGATGGAAATAGTCAAGGTGAGAAAATGGGCACCACAGCAAAGAGCCACGCCTGGAGGGTCATCCTGCTCTTACCTTAAAACGGTTGGTGAAGAGGTCCATGCGTGTGCTCAACTCCTGGTTGCTATAGAGCGCTTCCAGAGCCTTCAGGCACTTCAGGCGAACTTCCCGGTGCTGTTGAGGAAGGAGACAGAAGGGAAACATGGCTGTTTACTCATCTCCACTAAGCCTCCTTGCACCCCTCATAAGTTTTTCAATCTGGGCACAGGTGACCTTGATGCTGAGGACTCTGAGATACGAGAGACAACAAACAGCTGTCACCTCACTGAAAACACCAAAGGCTCACAGCAGAACTGGGCAAACATGATGAAAAGGATCCTTTGGTCATCACTCTAGCACTTGTTCCCCATCTATAATTTGCTTGCTTTTTCATGGAGAAAGTCTTCTTGCCTGACACGTAAGGTTCGAAGGTACTCTGAAGACACTTTGCTTAACCTGCCCTCCCCGGCACTGAGGCGGGCTCAGAGTTCAGTGTCTTGATGGTGCGCATCACTGCTCCCTAGTGAAATGTCTAGGTGACAGACCAGGAATAGACGAAGAGTCCTGGGGCAGGGAAGAGGATGAGGGAACAGGGAGAAGACTGATTTGACCCCACCTTATCATGCAGGGTCCAGCCAATGTATTTGAGACAGCTGTCATTAAGAAAGGAGGAACTGTAGCTTTGCATCCAACACCCAATCTCCTCGATACAGATAGCTCGGATCTCAGGAAGGATGTCCCTAGACAGAGAAACTGACTTAGCATCTTCTCTCCAAGATCACTTTCCAGCCTACCACACAGCCCTGTCAAAAAATTAATTCTCTTGGGGCTGGAGAGATTGCTCAGTAGTTAAAGGCACTTGCTGGCAAAGCCCTGATTACCTGGGTTTTATTGCCCAGTATCCAATTAAGGCCAGATGCACAAATGGCCATGTCTGGAGTTTGTTTACAATAGCCAGAGGCCTTGGCACATGTGCAAGCATACCCACTCTCCCTCCCTTCCTCTTGCATTCCTTCTCTCCTGGAAAATTAAAAAATAATAATAATTAACGTTCTTGACAAAACACCAGGTACTAAGCCTTTCATTTCCTCTTTCCAAAGTAAATACACATACGTATGAAAGTAAATGCTTCCTTTCTGTAACTAGCCTATGACACAGTTAAGCCAGACTTGTACAATCTCATCCTCCACATCCACTTTAAGAAAATGATACCGAAAATTCGTTTAACTATGTGTGTGTGTTTTAATTCCATTTCAAGAAATGACTGAACAGGTAAAAGGTTCTGAAAAAGCAGAAGTTGAAATCTAGACCAAAGTGAGAAACTACTACAAATATTCTTCATCAACTTAATCTAAAACAAAACAAAAGGAATTAATTCTACCAGGTTTTGCAAACACTGTAAAACTCCCTTAACTTAGCACAGTGAAACCATGGTTGGGCTAGGATGCAGAGCCACAGACGTGCCCCAGAAATGTCACATTTTGGTTCTTGGTCTTTGTTCTCTCCAGTCCCAACCACAGAAAGATGAGTGGGATGAAGTAGGTCCAGGTCTTGAGCAAGGTCAGAGAAGAATGCTCAGCAATGCTTTATTCTTATTCTCTTTCCCAGAAAGGCTCACAAAAATCCTCTGCAGGTGGTGCTAAAAACAAACCTTACTCATTTGAAGTATATGTCCATTTTCACTGCAGCTGTACTAGTTCTGGGACTAACCAAATAATTCAGCATTGGAGAGGGGTTAATGCTACCATCAAGGACAGCAGCTTCATGGGAAGAGCCCATGATTCACTCACCTGTAGCGATGGACAAAGACGCCCCTGAAGATGGCATTCATCATCCCCTCTATCTCCTCTTGATTCTCCTGGAGCTGAGAGAAGGAAGCAACATGGTCACCGTATACTTTCTGTGTCCTCACAGCATATGGTCACAGAGATAAAGTACAACTTCACCTACTTTCTATTTATCAAAGGACACAGTGTGAGCACCTTGATATCTTTTGTTTCCTTCTAATTTAAAAGAAGCAGTTTGGGGCTGGAGGGATGGCTTAGCGGTTAAGGCATTTGCCTGCAAAGCCAAAGGACCCAGGTTCAATTCCTCAGGACCCAGATGTACAAGGTGGTGCATGTATCTGGAGTTCATTTTTGGTGCCTGGAGGCCCTGGAGTGCCCATTTGCTCCCTCTCTCCCCCCTCTCTATCAAATAAATAAAAACTTTAAAAAAAAAAAAAGAAGCAGTTTGGGCCACTAACATCTCAAAGGTTCCTTTTGTTTGATAAAAATAATGCCCCTTCTGTATGTAGTTATTCTACTCAGATCTGGTAGCTATAAAAGTTTTATTTACTTTTTATTTAAGAGTCAGAGAAAATAGACAGACAGAAAATGAGTACATCAGGGCCTCTATAGCCATTGCAAACAAACTCCGGATGCATACACCACTCTGTGCATCTGGCTTTACATGGGTACTAGGGAATCAAACCTGGCTCCTTAGGCTTTGCAGGCAAGTGCCTTTACCATTAAGACATCTCTTCAGCCCTATAAAAGTTTTTGACTAATTGCAGTTAGCTCAGTGGATGAGTGCTTGCCTAGCAAGAGCAAGGCCCTGGATTCAGTCCTCAGCCTGGAAAGTGATTTTTAATGAAGACTGGGAAAACTACTGGTAGAGTTAGACACAGTGTATTCGACAACCTCATGGTGAGGGACTGAGAAGGCATAAACAGGAAGTGGAGAGGAAATATCAGTGTTTGACACATAACAGACACAGCTGTTTGAAGTGTACTTAGTGTGAAAGATTTTCTTAGGGCTTATGTCCAGTGATCATCTTTAAGTTCAAATGGTGTTGCAGTTTAATCTAAAAATGTCTTAAACAGCTGGGCGTGGTGGTGCACGCCTTTAATTCCAGCACTTGGGAGGCAGAGGTAGGAGGATCGCCGAGAGTTCGAGGCCACCCTGAGACTACATAGTTAATTCCAGGTCAGCCTGGACCAGAGTGAGACCCTACCTTGCAACCCTCCCCCCCCCAAAAAAGTCTTACAAATACTCATTCAAGATTCAAGTCTTAGTTGCCAGCTGATGGACTTTTAAGAGGGGATTAGATCACGAGGGTTGTAACTTTATTCATTTATTAGTCCACTGATGAGTTTAGCTAAATGGGCTAACAGAAGGTGGAACCTGGTTGAAGGAAGTAGGTTGCTGCAGGCGTGTCTCTGCAGGAGACAGCTTGTCCCCATAAGTTTCCCCACTTCTTCCTGACCGCTGAGGTGAGCAGCTCTGCAACATTACCCCTCTCCACAAGCACAAAGCAATGACCAGCTGACCATGGAGAAACCTCTGAAATGGTGAGCCAAAATCACTCATTTGCCACACATGGTGGCACATGCCTTTAATCCCTTGGGAGTAGAAGTAGGAGGATCACTGTGAGTTCAAGGCCAGCCTGGAACTACAGAGTGAGTTCCAGGTCAGTTGGACTAGAGAGTGAGATCCTACCTCGAAAAAAAAAATCAATCAATCTTGCCGGGCGTGGTGGTGCACGCCTTTTATCCCAGCATTCAGAAGGTAGAGGTAGGAGGATCTCCATTAGTTTAAGGCCACCCTGAGACTACATAGTGAATTTCAGGTCAGCTTGGGCTAGAATGAGTCCCTACCTCAAAAAAAAAAGTCAATCATACCATTTCTCTCAGATATTTGTTACAGTAACAAAATGACAAAATGCCAAACTCAAAGGCAAACAAAAAAATCTACTGTGTGGCAAGGTAGCAATTTACTCTTTTTGTTAAATTCATTAGCCCCCCCTTTTGGTTTTTTAAAATTTTTTTAAATTTTATTTATTTTTTTGGAGAGAGACACAGAGAGAGACAGACAGAGAGGGAGAGGGAGACAGATAAGAGATGGGCGCACCAGCAGTCTCTCAGCTGCTGTGAACAAAATCCAGATGCATACGCCCCTTGTGGGCAAGTGCGGCATTGCACCCTTGCATCACTTGGCATCTGGCTAAACGTGGGACCTGGAGATTGGAACCGGGTTCTTAGGCTTAGCAGGCAGGCGCCTTAACCGCTAAACCATCTCACCAGGCCCCCTTTTTGGTTTTTTGAGGTAGGGTCTCACTCTAGACCAGGCTGACCTGGAATTAGTCTCAGGCTACCCTAGAACTCACAGCAATCCTCCTACCTCAGCTTCCCAAGTGCTGGGATTAAAAGTACGTGCTACCAAGCCGGGATCGTTGGCCTCATTTTAAGAGGGGAGACTGACGTTTTAAGTGGTAACATTAAACCATGAAGCTAACAGCTAGCTGAAACAGAAGTATGTACTCACTCTTTCCCTTTCTTGATAAGTCAACCTTCCTTCTCAGTGGTTGGGCTTCAGTACTCTGAGTTCGCTTTACATCAGACTATTTTTCTTTCTGAAGTAGGGTCTCGCTATAGCCCAGGCTGACCTGGAATTCACTATGTAGTCTCAGGGTGGCCTTGAACTCACAGTGATCCTCCTACCTCTGCCTCCCAAACGCTGGGATTAAAGGTGTGCGCCACCACACCCGGCATATCCCAGAAACAAGAGGAGCACACAACTACCTCTGACAGGGTGGGGATTGTAAACTGTGGAAGACTCTATTATTCTTGATCTGAAAGGCTATTTAAAACCTATGCTTATCAAGAGAAGTGTTGCGACTTGGTAAATTGGTTTGGGCAGCAGAAGGTGGAAGCTGGGAGAGGAGGGAAGGGGCAGGGCCCCTCCTCACCTCTTTGCGTTTCTCCAGCAGGCTCTCCAGCCGCTCAGGTGCTATCTGCCCTGGTCCCTTGTTGCGTTCGGCCTCATACTGACGTTGATTGTTGTCTTTGTGCAGACTCAGTTGGATGGCAACTCTCACCAGGGAAGTCATCAGCTTCATGGCTTCGAGTCAGGAAAAACAAGGAAACCATTGTTTAAGTCAGAGAACGGAGCATAAGTTCAAAATAAAAGGAAAAAGTACAAAGAAAATGAAATGCTACAATGGGGTGACACAAAGGTCCTGAAACTACCTGTTCTACAGTGAACCTCCCTCACAACTCTTTCGGCCTTATTTTAAGCCTTAGGACAGTCCCAAGGGGTACACTACGAAAAGGAATGAGACTTGGAATCATTAGTTATCTACCCTTTGTCACATGCCCATGGCTGGGAAGCTGGATGGAGGTTTGAGATAAAGGCAGCAGGGATTGAATTAAGAACTATGATGCAGATAGGAAAGAAAATCCAAAACCACAGAAGAAAGTTTCACTGATCTCAGGAGAGCCCACTGAGTTATGAGTGCTCACCAGCCAGGGTGCTAGTGTGGCGGAAGGCGCGGACCTGGGAGTCTGAGAGGCCAACGAGTAGGGTGATGAGGTCGTCCATAGGAAATCCATTGTAGAGGAGACTGTACTGGGACTGATAGATCAATGTCCTCACAAACTCACAAAAGCTACCCTGGAACTTCTTCCAGGATGGACCTGGAGCTGTCAAGGGATAGTCACCTGATTCCTACAAAAGTTATTTTAAAAAGATGAAAAAATAATTATCAGGTATGAAACCTTAGACTTGGATGTCAAAACCCAATAGCACTGTAAAAAACTGTATCTCTGGGGCTGGAGAGGTGGCTTGGCGGTTAAGGCGCCTGCCTGCCAAGCCTAAGAACGCTGGTTCCAATCTCCAGGTCCCATGTTTAGCCAGACGCAAAAAGTGACACAAGGGTGCAATGCCGCACTTGCCCACAAGGGGGCATGTGCATTTAGAGTTCATTCACAGAAGCTAAGAGGCCATTGGTGCGCCCATTCTCTATCTCTATTTCTCTAGCTCTCTCTTTATTTCTCTCTCTCAAAATAAATAAATAAGTAAATAACTGTATCTCTGATATATTGCATTTTATGTTATCTCCTCAATTTCAGAGACATACTATGTAATTTGAGTCCTTTTTATCCCCAAGAGATTGAGCTCTTCTTTCAAAAAGCTACCTTATTCCCCAGAATCAGACAGAAAACGGTAATAGGACTAATGTTTTGAAAGAAAAGCAGCTTCTTCCACCTCATTAAACTGCTCTGTAAGGTGCTGGATGATCTCTGAGTAAGACATCTTCTTTAACATCTCAGAAGTTACAGCACCTGAAAAATGGAAGATAGGTTACTTAAAAGAAAAATGACACTGTGATCATTTACAGATAGAAGTGAAGATAAACTAGACGACACACTGGAACGAGCTTAGAGAGCAATGGGTGACTTGAGTGAGGCTCGGTCAGAAGCCTGCTTCTCTCCAACTGCACATCTGCGCTGAAGTAATCTCTCTAGAAAACTCCAAGAAATCAAGCAATGGAAAACTGTGGGCAAATATATATACATATCCCAAGTGAATGAGAAACGAAACAATACTAAGTCAGATGCTGAATTCTTAAGAGATAACCTGACACTACCTAGCCCAGTAAAGTAAGCCATGGCATGTGGCATCTGGGGCCTTCACAGCATCACAGGGAAAATATAGGTAAAATGGATGAAGAGTGAGAAAATAACAGACTATCTCATCTACAAAGACTAAAAGGTACTGGGTGTTATGTGCATGCCTGTCATCCCAGCACCTGGGAGGTTGAGGCAGGGGAATTGGATACACAGTAAAACCCTGTCTTGAAAACTGTAAAACAAGCGTATGCATCTGGAGTTCATTTGCAGTGGCTGGAACCCCTGGTGTGTCCATTTTATCTGCCTGTCTTTTGTATCTCTAACTCTCTCTGCTTACAAATCAATAATTAAAATTTAATTTAAATAAGTATATATATATATCAAGCTGGATATGGTGGTGCACACCTTTAATGACAGCATTTGGGAGGCAGAGATAGCAGAATCGCTGCAAGTTCGAGGCCATCTTGGAGATGGAGACAGACACACACACACACACACACACACACACACACACACACACAATGTCCAAAATCCTTAAAAGTATCTGGTAGTCTACTTACAAATTTATGACTGTCATTAATCACCAAAGAAGCATGATTATTTTCCCTCAAAAGGTCTTGCCTCAGCATAGTTTCCTACTTAAATGCTTGTCTTATTTATTCATCAAGTAATGTAGTTAAGACAGGTGTGGTGGTGCCTGTCTTTAATTCCAGCACTTGGGAGGCAAAGGTAGGAGGATCGCTGTGAGTTTAAGGTCATCTTGGGATTACAGAGTGAGTTCCAAGTCAGCCTAGGCTAAAGTGAGACCCTAATCTCCAAAAAAAAAAAAAAAAACTTGGTAAATGGAGGCCTTCATATGCTCTAGCTTCTTCCTGATGTAGAAAACATCTACCCCACGCATCTAAATGGAAAAGGTTTTATAACATAAAATATCAGGGATCAGGAAAGGGTAGGAACCTACTTTTACATCCACAGGATCGGATGAAGAAGTTAATGAGCTCCAACAATCCGGCATTCTTGTCTTGCTTGTAGTTTTCCATCCACTCATCCACCAGAGACTAGGAAAAAATGTGGATGATTTCTATTCTAGCAATATGACAGAAATCATGTTTGATCTTTCCAACTAAAACAATTGAACATCTGATTTTAAAATATTATAAGCATTTTTAAAAATGTATTGTAGAGCAAGAATGAAAAGCAGAATTTCATGTAAGTGAAAAACTGAGGGCTAGAGAGATGGCTTAGCAGTTAAGGTGCCTGCCTGCTAAGCCTAAGAGAATACAGAGTGAATTCCAGGTCAGTCTGGGTTAGAGCCTGGGTTATTTGTTTGTTTGTTTGAGGGGGGAGGAGGCAGATAGAGAGAATGGGCATGCCAGGGCCTCTAGCCATTGCAAATGAACTCCAGACACATGTGCCACCTTGTGTATCCACTTACATGGATATTGGAGAATTGACCCTGGGTCCTTAGGCTTTGCAGACAACTGCCTTAACCACTAAGGCATCTCTCAAGCCCTAAATAACTATCTTTTAAAAGAAAGCATCATCAATTATAAAATGTATGTTTAACATGAGTGAAAAAATTAGCTGGGCATAGTGGTCTTTGGACACTAGAAGCCCAAAGTGCCCAGACAGTAGCTTTTTAAAAAATAATTTAGGGCTGAGAGATGGCTTAGCAGTTAAGGTGCTTGCCTGCGAAGCCTAAGGACCTATATTTGACTCTCCAGATCCCATGTTAGCCAGATGCACAAAGATGAGGCAAGCACAAGGTCGCACATGCCCACTAGCTGGCAGAAGTGTCTGGAGTTGGACTGCAGTGGCTGAGGCCCTGACATGCCAATTATTTCTCTCTTTCTCACTCTGTCTCTCTCTTGCCCTCTCTAATATATATATATATAAAGTTTTTTGGTTTTTTTGAGGTAGGGTCTTGCTCTACTCCAGGCTGACCTGGAATTAACTATGTAGTCTCAGGGTGGCCTCGAATTCATGGTGATCCTCCTTCCTCTGCCTTCCGAGTGCTGGGGTTAAAGGTGTGCGCCACCACACCCGGCTTAAAAAATATTTTTAAAAAAATCCAATCTCAGGCTGGAGAGATGGCTTAGCGGCTAAGACGCCTGCCTCCTAAGCCTAAGAACGCTGGTTCCAATGTCCAGCAGTTCCAATCTCCAGGTCCCACGCTTAGCCAGATGCAAAGTGAGGCAAGGGCGCAATGCCGCACTTGACCACAAGGGGGCGCACACATCTGGATTTTTGTTCACAGCAGCTGAGAGACTGCTGCCACACCCATCTCTGTCTTCTCTCTCTCCCTCTCTCTCTCTCTCTCCAAAAATAAATGAAAAATAATTTAAAAATTTTTTTAAAAATCCAATCTCCCAGTTGCATAAACCATATTTCAAAAGCTCAGTAGTCACAAGTGGCTCTTGGAAACTGTACTAAACTACACTTACATGTAATATTTCCATCATTATAACTACTGTACCAGTGAATTGGATTGGTAACTAAATATGACTAACAGACTGAAAGATGGGTGGCAATGGAATAATCTCTTCAGTGTACTGAGGAACAAATATTTTAGAATTCTGAATCTAGGATAGCCAGGGTTGTGACTCATGCTTATAATCCTAGCTATCAGGAGGATGAAATAGGGGGATTGCTATAAGCTTGAGGCCAATCTAAGTTAGAGTGAGATTTCTACATTATTATTTATGAGAGGGGCTGTTAGAAAGAAAGAATGGGCACACAGGGCCTCCAGCCACTGAAAACAAACTCCAAACACATGCACCACCTAGTGCATCTGGCTTACATGAGTATTACGGAATTGAATCTGGGTCCTGGGTCTTCACAGACAAGCACCTTAACCACTAAGCCATCTCTCTAGCACAAGATTTCCATATTTAATAAAACATTTTTCAAGAACAGGGATAAAAATATTTTTTTATTTTTTTATTATTTTTATTATTTATTTTTGGAGAGAGACACAGAGAGAGACAGACAGAGAGGGAGAGGGAGACAGATAGAGATGGGCGCGCCAGCAGTCTCTCAGCTGCTGTGAACGAAATCCAGATGGGTGTGCCCCTTGTGGTCAAGTGCGGCATTGCGCCCTTGTGTCACTTTGCATCTGGCTAAACGTGGGACCTGGAGATTGGAACCGCTGGAGATTAGAACCAGCATTCTTAGCCTTAGCAGGCAGATGCCTTAAGCGCTAAGCCATCTCTCCAGCCCTAAAAATATTTTTATATAAGCAAATATGAGATATTTGTTAACAAACCCCATACCTAAAGGAAAGCTTAAAAGATAAACTGGACATAAAAAGAATGAATCTAGGGCTGAAGAGATAGCTCAGCAGTTAAGGTACTTGCTTGCAAAGCCAAAGGACCCAGGTTCAATTCCCCAGAACCCACATAAACCAGATACACAAGGTAGCACATGCATCTGGAGTTTGTTTGCAGTGGCTAGAGGCCCTGTTGCACCCATTCTCTCTCTGCGCCTTTCTGACTCTCTCTGCCAAATAAGTAAAACATTTTAAAAAGAATAAATTTATAAGGAAGATTTGATATTTAAGAAGGAATGAGATGAGGGGCTGGAGAGATGGCTCAGTGGTTAAAGGTGCTTGCTTGTAAAACTTGGTTGGCCTGGGTTTGATTGCCCAGTACCCACATAAAGCCAGATGCACAATGTGGCGCATGCTTCTGGCATTTGTTTGCAGCAGCAAGAAGCCCAGGAACAACCATTCTCTCTTCCTTCAAAAAAATAAAAAAATAAATGAGGGCTAGAGAGATGGCTTAGCAGTTAAGGCACCTGCCTGCTAAGCCTAAGAACCCGGTTCCAATCTCCAGGTCCCACGTTTAGCCAGATGCAAAGTGACATAAGGGCGCCATGCCACATTTGACCACAAGGGGGCGCACACATCTGGATTTTGTTCACAGCAGCTGAGAGACTGCTGGCGCACCCATTCTCTGTCTCCCTCTCCCTCTCTCTCTGTCTGTCTGTCTCTGTGTCTCTCTCAAAAAAAAAATAATAAATGAATGAATAAAACTCCATGATTGAAAATTTAAAATACTTTCTTAAAAATAAAAGTTGAAAGCCAGGCGTGGTGGCACACGCCTTTAATCCCAGCACTCGGGAGGCAGAGGTAGGAGGATCACCATGAGTTCGAGGCCACCATGAGACTACATAGTGAATTTGAGGTCAGCCTGAACTAGAGTGACACCCTACCTCGAAAAATCCAAATAAATAAATAAATAAATAAATAAATAAATAAAAAATAAAAAAAAAAAAAAGTTGAGAGCTGGAGAGATGACTTAGCAGTTAAGGCTTTTGCCTATAAAGCCAAAAGGACCCCAGTTCAATTCCCCAGGTCCCACATAAGCCAGTTGCACAAAGGGGTGCATGCGTCTGGAGTTCATTTGCATTGGCTGGAGGCCCTGGCTCTTTCTTTCTTTCTTTCTTTCTCTCTTTCTTTCTTTCCTCCTTTCTTTCTTTCTTTCTTTCTTTCTTTCTTTCTCTCTCCCTCTCTCTCTCTTTTTCTCTATCTCAACTGAATAATAAATAAAGTATATTTAAAAATTTTTTAAATAACTGCCAGGCAGGATGGCGCATGCCTTTAATCCCAGCACTTGGGAGGCAAGGTAGGAGGATCACCATGAGTTCAAGGCCACTAAATAGTGAATTACAGGTCAGCCTGGGCTTAGAGTGAGACCCTACCATGAAAAAAAAATTAAAATTTAAAAAATGAAAATAAAAGTTGAAAGCCTGGTGTGGTGACAAACTTGGGAGGCAAAGGCAGAAGGATCACCATGAGTTCAAGGCTACCCTGAGACTATATAGTGAATTCCAGATTAGCCTAGACTAGAATGAAATCCTACTTCCAAAAATAAAACAAAAATAAATAAAAGTAAAAACAAAATAAAACTTGAAAATAAATACAGTTGATATTACACATCAATATGGATGGACTTCAGTTAACATAAATAACTTATATAATACTAAAGATTTACTTATATAAACTAAGGAATGCATTCATCAAATGAGTAACACAAAATTCACTTCAGCAGTTATCTGTGGCTGGTAAGGGAATTGAGGGGTAGGGTAGAGAGAAGACATATCTAGGATCACTATATCTCTATTAATGTGACATTTCTTGAGTTGGGGGCTAATGACTTGTGTAATTTCTTTTTCTAGTGCTGGAGATGGAACCTAGGACCTTGCACATACTTTATCGCTGAGCTACGTGACCAGACTAATGTCTTGATTTTCAAATTATACATCCATAAGCTTTATATGCTTTTAAATAATAGCTATGTAGTAAAAATATTTTTTTGAAAAAGAAGAAATGGTGGCATACGCCTTTAATCCCAGCACATGGGAGGCAAAGGTAGAAGGATCACCACAAGTTCAAGGCCACCCTGAGACTACGTAGTGAATTCCAGGTCAGCCTGAGCTAGAGTGAAACCCTACCTCAAAAAACAAAAGAAAGAAAAAGAGAGAGAGAAATGGAGCTGGAGCAATAGCTTAGCAGTTAAGGCGCTTGCCTGTAAAGCCTAACAACCCAGGTTCAATTCCCCAATGCCCACATAAAGCCAGATGCACACAGTGGCTCATGCATCTAGGATTTGTTTGTAGTGGCTAGAGGCCCTGGCCCACACATATATTCATTTCTCTCTCTCTCTCTCATCCACCTCTCTATCTATTTGCTAGCAGAGGGAGGGAGAGAAGGAGAGAGGAAGGGAAAAAAGGAAAAATAAGGAGATAGAATTATCTGTACAGAGCTAAAAAGTGACATGACCATGCTTCCTTCCTAGGTCATCCAGTGCCTCTCTTTTCCTTGTCTATCAATCAGTAAGGTAGAATTGCTCTTGTTCTGTGATACCTTCAGGAAAAGACCATTCTCCTCCGAGGTCTGCCTTGCCATTGTAGAGATTCACACTCCATGGTCTTACCTTTCTTTGTTTTTATTATTATTTATTTATTTATTTATTTGAAAGAGAGAAAGAGGCAAAGAGAGAGAGAGAATGGGCACACCAGGACCTGCAGCCACTGCAAATGAACTCCAGATGCATGCGCCCCCTTGTGCATGTGGCTTACATAGGTCCTGGAGAATCAAACTGGGGTCCTTTGGCTTTGCAGGCAAATGCCTTAACTGCTAAGCCATCTCTCCAGCCCACCCCCGCCTTTTTTTTTTTTAGGGAAGGTCACTTTAGTCCAGGCTGACCTGGAATTCACTCTGGGTGAATTCACTCAGGGTGGCCTTGAACTCATGGTGATCCTCCTACCTCTGCCTCCCAAGTGCTGGGATTAAAGGCATGCGCCACCACGCCCGGCTCCATGGTCTTATCTTTCTTGACATAGGTATGTTCACTAAAATGCCCACAAGTCAAGTTTGTAGATACTCGTCTTTATCTGCCCATATAAAGAGTAAGAGGATGCCAAGAGACAGAGGTAGACACTATTTTACCTGCATGTCACTTCTGGCAGCTTTCACAGCATCAAAGAGATAATTGCTTGGCAGTGCTGACTCTTTGCAGTCATCACCACCTCGATGTTCTGTTTGGTAGCCTTTCTTTGGATGTTTTGCCGCCTAGAGAAGTGTAAGAAGATTAGGCAAAGAGCAATGTGATGTTAATGCCAATTTCTTCCTTAAGCTTCCACTCTTCTCTTCTTAAAGTTTTGGTACCTCTCTATCCTGATGCTCTCTTCTCTTACTCTCATCTTCTTCTGTCTCTATCTTGTCCCACATTGCCTGAGCCTCTCCCAGCTTTTCCTTTGCTAATTCTCATACTAGGCTCAAAACAAAATAAAACCGACTCACTGGGGTGCTTCTGGGTGGTCGTTTGGCCGGTCTCTTCTTCACATTGTGTTTTGAGCTGTCTTCAAAGTCACTGTCTTCAATAGTCGACACAGAGTGCCTATCCCTATACAGGAGTACAGTCCCTTAAATACAGTCAGTGAGTAAAGCCGTGTTCTGGCAAGCCTGGTGACTTGCGGTCAGAACACCAGAACCCATGTAAAGCCAGACATAAAAAAATGTGAGGGCCAGGCATAGTGGCTCATGCCTTTAATCCCAGCACATGGGAAGTTGAAGTAGGAGGATCTCGATGAGTTTGAGGCTAGTCTGGGCTAGAGTGAGTTCCAGGTGAGCCTGGGCTAGAATGAGACCCTGCCTAAAAACAATCAATCAATCAAAATAAAAAGTGTGAGCATCTGTAATTTCAGAGCACCTACAGTAGGAAAGAAGACAGGGACAGGAGAATCCTGAAGCTCAAGGGCCTGCTAGCCCGGTCAATGCAATGGCAAATCAGAGAAACCCTGCCTGGAAACAAGGCACTCTGACCTCCAAATGTACACCATGGCATGTGCGTGCTCATGCTCTCATACACACATACAATTTTTTAAAAATGAATTAGAATTTCTATTTGTAGCTACCTGTTCCATACATATGTGAGAAAAGCTTACTGTTCCAAGAAAGTAAGGGCAAACTCTTAAAGGAAATTTTGTACATGAAAGCAATGGAGATGAAGACTGAGCTGACTGAAGGACAACCCTTTCCTCTGGATAAGGAGAATCAAGTGATACTCCCAGTACATATTCACATATTATGCTGTATGGAGAAAAACTAGCATGGCTCAGGAAGTCATTACCACCCATACATAAGTGTGGCAGAAACAGAAATGTTTCAGAGAAGGTCAATTAAAATAAATGAGATCAAGATGATCATGTAAATTATGATTTCTTTTTTTAATTTAATTTTATTTATTAGAGACAGAGGGAGAGAAAGAAAAAGGGAGGGCCTCTAGCCATTGCAAATGAACTCCAGACACATGTGCCACTTGTACATCTGGCTTACGTGGGACCTGGAGAATCGAGCTGGCTCCTTAGGCTTCACAGGCGAACACCTTAACCATTAAGCCATCTCTCCAGCCATATGATTTTTCTTGAAAAGATTTTAAAAAACAGGGCTGGAAAGATAGCTTAGCAGTTAAGGTGTCTGCCTGCAAAGCCAAAGGATCCCAGTTTGACTCTCCAGGACCCACATAAGCCAGATGCACAAGGGGTACAAGCATCTGGAGTTCATTTGCAGTGGCTGGAGGCCCTGGTGGGCTCAATCTCTCTCTCCCCCCAGTCTTAAATAAATAAGTAAAAAAAAATATTTTTTTAAAGATTAAAAAAAAAAAAGATATGCTATAGTAACCTTCACAGAATAAAGCTATAAAACCATAACAGACAAGGATAGGTGGACCTTTTTATAAAACCTCAAATAGAACTATAGGATACAACTAAAAAGTACCTACAAACTTTCAATTAATAAACCACTCTATTTGAAGGTCTCCTGCTGTTCCTTTCACCAGAATTTGTACAAGCTAAACATACAAATGTATTCAGGATTTAGATAGCAAGGTGGATTCACAACAAGTTGTATAATTCTTCTATTCCTTTTGTGTGTAAGAGACCAAGGAGGAGAGGAAGACAGGGAAAAATGAGTCATCCTTGCTGTGCAGTCCAGGTTGGCCTGGAAATTACAATCAAAATGTGGTTTTACCTTTGTGTGTGTGTGCACACATACCACACCATACACGGGGAGAGCAGAGGACAGCTTTCAGGTATCTGTCCGCCCTTTCACCTTGTAGCATTTCTTGGTCTTAATCTCTGTCTTGGTCTGTCTTCCCCTCCATCTCTGCCTCCCCTACCTCACTCTTGTCATTGTTATTCACTGCTGCACTTGCCACTTGCCAGGCTAGCTGGTCCACAAACTTCCAGGACATTCTCCCATCTCCACCCCTTTCTCACCATAGAGTGCTGGGATTATAGAAACGCATCCCAGCTTCTAGAGTTTATGTGGGGTCTGAGTTTCTGAACTTGTGTCCTCAGGCTTGAGCAGCAAGTGCTTTATCCACTGAGCTATCTCCCCAGCCCAAGATGTGTTTGTTTACGCTTACTTGCTCTTTCTTCTTCTATCCTTCTTTCCTTTTCTTTCTTCTTTCCTCCTTCCTACCTCCCTTAATATCTTTCTCTTTGTCACTCTTATTTTCTGCTAGGGATGGAATCCAGGGCTTCGTGCCTGCTATGCAAGCGCTCTTACCACTAAGCTGCGCTCCAGGGCCCCAATGTGCTATTCTTGATGTTTACAAAGCCTAGGGCAGCAGCCAGCAGAGTTGGAGGGGGAATCACTGTTCTAAGCCAGTGTAATAGTTCCTTTCCTTTTGGTGTGTGTGGTGGGGGGGGGGAATGAGACAAGGTCCCATGCCGTTCAGATTGACCTTGAACTCGCTATTGTATATGAGGATAGCCTTAAACTACTGATCCTCCTGCCTCTGCCTCCCAAGTGCTGGGAGTACAGGTGTATGTCGCCTCAGCCAGTATAGCATTTCTCATTTTTCACACAGTCCCACACATATTAAAACCAGGGTAGGAAAACAGAAATCAGTGAGGATGCTGAAGGGGACCGCAAAATTCAACAACCTGTCACCAACTCCACTTACCACTCTGCAGTATCACATGAATCCCTGACATCACAGGGCAGATTGATGGAGGACCAAGAGGAAGCAGACAAATCTATTCGTGTACCCCCCTCTGCCTTTTGTGGTGGGGAGGACACACTGCTTGGGGATGAGCCTTGACAACGGGAGGAGAGTGACCGCAGAGTAGGCATGGTGATCCAGCTGAGGGAAGAAAGAGAAGAAAAGGTTCCTACCCCACTACTTCTCCATCCCCAACCCTGACCACTACCTTTCCCTTCAAGGGAACTGCTGTGAAACTAGGGATTAGGAGATCAAAATAGCCCAAAGGCTTGACATAACCACATCACGGTATTAAAGGCACCACTCTCCCAAGGGCTGGAGGTGTGACTCGGTGACAGAGGAATCCCCTAGTATGCAAGATGCCCTGGGTTCATCCCACCCCCAGCACTACCAAAATAATAACACACACACAAAAAGCCACCGGGGGTTGTGATGCAAGTCTGTAATGCCGCTAGCTACTTTGGAAGGCTAAGGCAGGAAAGAAGACTGGCAAGTTCAAAGCCAGCTACCAAGTGAGTCTAAGGCCAGCCTGAGCAATGTACTAAGATCCTCTTCTCAAAACAGTAAAAAGAACTGGACTTGCTGGTGCATGCCTTTAATTCCAGCACTCAGGAGGCCAAGGTAAGAGGATCACTGTAAGCTCGAGGCCACCCTGGGACCACAACATGAATTCCAGGTTAGCCTGAGATAGAAGGAGACCCCACCTCAAAAAACAAAGAAAAAACAGTTTAAAAAAAGAGGGCTGCCGGGCGTGGGGGCGCACGCCTTTAATCCCAGCACTCGGGAGGCAGAGGTAGGAGGATCGCTGAGAGTTCGAGGCCACCTGAGACTACATAGTTAATTCCAGGCTGACCTGGACCAGAGTGAGACCCTACCTTGCAAAACCAAAAAAAAAAAAAAAAAAAAAAAAAAAAGAGGGCTGGGGATTTATAGCTCAGTAGTGGAGCACTTGTCTAAAATGTGTGAGACCCTGGGTTCCATTTTCAGTACAGCAAAAAGTAATTACTTGCCTGCAAAGCCTAAGGACCCTGGTTTGATTCCCCAGAATTCATGTAAGCCAGATGCACAAGGTGGTCTACACCTCTTTATTTATTTGAAACAAAGAGGCAAATAGAATGGGCACACCAGGGGCTCCGGCCACTGCAAATGAACTCCAGAGGCATGTTCCACCTCGTGCATCTGGCTTACATGGATACTGGGGGAATCAAACCTTGGTCCTTAGGCTTTGCAGGCAAGTGCCTTAACTGATAAGCCATGGACACATCAGGGCCTCCAGCCACTGCCAACAAACTCCATAAGCACAAGCCTTGTGCACCTGGATTATGTGGGTACTGAGGCATCAAACCTGGGTCCTTAGGCTTCACAGGCTAAGCTATGCTAAGCCTTCTCTCCAGGCCCCTCTTTTTGCAAATAATAAAACATTTTTTTAAAATTAGTTTTAGCCAGGCATGGTGGCGCACACCTTTAATCCCAGCACTCAGGAGACAGAGGTAGGAGGATCGCTGTGAGTTCAAGGCCATCTTGAGAGTACATAGTGAATTCCAGGTCAGCCTGGGGCTAGAATGACATCCTACCTCCAAAACAAAAAAAAAAAAAAAAAAAAAAAAAAATTAAAAACTGGCCACTGCCGGGCGTGGTGGCACACGCCTTTAATCCCAGCACTCGGGAGGCAGAGGTAGGAGGATCGCCGAGAGTTTGAGGCCACCTGGAGACTACATAGTTAATTCCAGGTCAGCCTGGACCAGAGTGAGGCCCTAACTTGCAAAACCACAAAAAAAAAAAAAAAAAAAAAAAAAAAAAAAAAAAAAAACTGGCCACTGAACTTACATGCCATACATACCAGCCTCAGACACCCTTCTCAGAGGCCTCCGAGGGGGTGAGTTTCCTAGTGTGAAAGAATCAAGACTTGTACCTAAAAATACCCATATAATGCCCGTCAGACTCTCACGTCTAGAACCCATTTCCTGATTCCACACGAAATGGGAAACTCTCTTTTATTATTATTATTATTTGGGGTTTTTTTTTTTTTTTTTGGTTTTTTGAGGTAGGGTCTCGCTCTAGCCCAGGCTGACCAGGAATTCACTCTGTAATTTCAGGCTGGCCTCGAACTCACGGCGATCCTCCCGGGTGCTGGGAACTAACGGCGTGCGCCACCACGTCGGGCTTCAACCGGGATTTTTTTTTTTTTTTTTTTTTTTTTTTTTTTTTTTTTTTGCTTTTTCGAGGTAGGGTTTCATCTAGCCCGGGCTGACCTGGAATTCACTATGTAGTCTCAGGGTGGCCTCGAACTCACGGCGCTCCTCCTACCTCTGCTTCCCGAGTGCTGGGATTAAAGGCGTGCGCCACCACACCCAGCTCCGGGAAACTTTTTAACGATTTGAAGGTGGAAGGGCCAGGAACGCCAGGTGTCTATCAAATCAGGTGCGCCTTCTGCTATTCTTCCAGAAAGCTCTATGCATCTTTCCAGGGCGAGGGAGCTCGTTAAGGCCGCGGAGTGACAGGGGGACTTCCGGGCCTGAGCCGGGCACCACGGAGCAGGGAGGGTCTGTCTATGCTGGGGTTTGGAAGAGTGACTTCTGCATGAGCACGGCTGAGGAGAAAGCTCACCGCCTCGGGTCCTTCAGGTCCCGGCCGTCATCCCAACCTCTCCCCGACCTACGCCAGCCGCAGAGGACCGGCGGCGTCGACCCGGCAAGAAAACACGCGGCAGGCACGAGACCAAGCGTGCGCAGGCGCGGCACCAACGCTCGCCTCACTTTTTTTTTTTTTTTGCGAAGTGTCGCGAGGTTTTTGGCGAAGAGCGCGAGCTCGTGCTCACCACGTTCCAGTCATGCAGCTCCGGCGGGCCTCGTGCAGCCGGCAACCTGCAGGCGTGCGGCCCTGTCACGTGGGCTCCGACGCGCGTGCGTGAGAACGCGTGCGCGCCGGCCGCCCGCTTTACCCGCGGTCCGCCCTGGCCACGCCCCTGCCCTCACCTCATTGGTCAAGCGTCCCGGCGAACACGCTTGAGTTTCTGGCTTCTAGACTAAGATAGGCTGGGCTTAGCCCAAGCCCCGCCTTTCGAACCAAAGCACCACGCCCCCTAGTGACCACGCCCCCACGCCGAGTTTTTTCGCTCTCTATTGGCTCACTTTCTCCCTCCACCCCGCCCCCGAGGCTGGCTTCTTATTACCATTGGCGCGGCCCCGCCTCGCTCCCCGCCTCCTGTCCGACTCCCCGGCTCCCATTGTCTCCGCAGATGCCGCCTGGTCCCAGCTATCGTGCTGGGTGTTCCGTTTTCGGGGTAGGGGGTGGTGTGCGGGCTTATTTAAAATATTTTTTTTCCTTGTGGCCGGCAGAAAAGTCCCGCGACCGATAACAACCTGAATTGTGGAGTTCTGTCGACTCTTCTTTCCTCCTTAGGTCCCACTTTGCTGTCCCAGAGACGTTTGCAGCGATGTCTGCGCTGAGACCTCTCCTGCTTCTGCTGCTGCCTCTCTGTCCCGGTCCTGGACAGGGACCCGGGAGCGAAGCAAAGGTCGTCCGGAGTTGTGCAGAGACACGGCAGGTGCTGGGAGCCCGGGGATATAGCTTAAACCTTATCCCTCCTTCCCTCATCTCAGGTGAGAAGAAAGAGGAAGACTATAGAGAATCAGTGGTGCGAGGGGCGGGGGTCGGCTCCTCCCCATCTCACAATAACTCTCTTCCCTTTTACAGTGAGCGTTATCATTTTTCCCCCCATCTCCTAATCATCTCTCTCCTCCTCCTCCTGTGCAACTTCCTTCGCAGGATCACAATAACCCTCTTGCTCACATAATAGCTGTAACTCCACCCCATCCCAGGAATCCCTAAGTGTCTTTCTTTGCAGCCCTCGCTATTTCTGTGACCTGCTTTTATTAATGGTCGTTATGGTCGCGTTTTCTTGCTCACCTCTGCAAACCCCATTCTTCATCCCACTTGGTAGTCCTGCAAAAACACTAGAGGGGTGGGGAGTGCTGTGATAGGGGAGGGTCACCTGAGGACAATGTGGTCACTAATTTGGCCCATAGAGCAGCTGCCAAATAGATGTACCCATGATGAATCGGGTTGGGCTTTGGGATGAATGACAAGACAATAAGGGATCAGGTTAGGGATGAGGGGGCAGACAATAGAAAGAGACCAGGCAGGTGGAAGAGACTGTCCCTCCCAGGGAAAGGTGGGAGATGGAAGGAATTTTCTAATATCCCTTCCTGCCACCCCACCCTTCCTCCCTGTCTCCTCCGTCCAGGTGAGCACCTTCAGATCTGTCCCCAGGAGTACACCTGCTGTTCTAGTGAGACAGAGCAGAAGTTGATCAGGGACGCTGAGGGTACCTTCCGTGGCCTGGTGGAAGATAGTGGTTCCTTTCTGGTTCACACACTGGCTGCCCGGCATAGAAAGTTTAATGGTGAGGACCTGGGGGCAGTGTCCCCAAATGTACTTCACACCTCCCCTCTCCGGTCTTCTCTCCCTGTTGCAACCCGAAGGCAATTCACCATCATCCCTAGCCCTAGATTTCCCTCCTCACTACCCAACCCTGTTTATCCCTCTCCAGATTCACTCCAGGACCCTGCCCCTCCCTCATTCCCAGTCTGCTGGACCTTTGATCTACTCAGTATCTAATTCACTTTTCACTTCTCTCCCTGTGGCCTCTGCCCTTTCTCTGTTTCCCCTTTCTTTGGCCACACCCTTCCTCACCCCCCCCCCACCTTTGTTAGAATTTTTTCGGGAGATGCTCTCCATATCCCAGAATTCCTTGGCCCACCTCTTTTCGCACTCCTATGGCCGCCTGTATTCCCAGCATGTCCTCATCTTCAATGGCCTGTTCTCTCGCCTGCGGGACTACTACGAGAAGTCTGGTGAGGGGTTGGAGGACACCTTGGCAGATTTCTGGGCACAGCTCCTGGAGAGAGCCTTCCCCTTGTTGCACCCACAGTACAGCTTCCCCCCTGACTTCCTGCTCTGCCTCACTCGGCTCTCTTCCACCACTGATGGCTCTCTGCAGCCCTTCGGGGACTCACCTCGCCGCCTCCGCCTGCAGGTGAGGGGTCCCACAGCCTTGGTTTCAGCCGCCCCTGACATAGTGTCCTCTGCATTATGCACTACTCACCTCCAAGCCAATCACTTCCCTTTTGTGCCCAAGACACTCCCTGACCTCATGATTCCTCAATTCTGCATCTTGGCCATCTTCTACCTATCTTGAGCCTCAGTCACCAATGCCTGACCCAGTGTTCCTTGGTGTCCTTTAATTAGATATCCCTCTCTCCATTCTTTACCCCAGTTTTATGCAAACACTTGCTCTCCACCTCCCAGCCACCTTCCTACCAACTCCTCCCTAATCCGAATATCTTGGACTTTCTTAGGTGCAAATAAACGTGAGTTAGGCATTCAATAGTTGAGACGCATTTTAGCTAACAGTAATGCATTGAAAAAATCTTTGAGATAGATAGAAATATCTTTATTTTACAGAGGAGAAAAATGGAGCTCCCAGAGGTTCAAGTCTTACAGCCAATAAGTGGTGGTACTGTGCCTTACACCCCAGTCTTCTGGCTTCAAGTTCACTCTTCTGATGCCTAGTTTATCTCCAAGCCCTGTACAACACAATCCCTCCAGCTCTTTCCAAACCAAGTTCCCTTGATCCTTTGGACCTACTGACCTGTCCCCCAATATCACCCAACACTGTACCCATCCCAAGATAACCACGCAAAGCTAACCCACCCACCCCCTCCACCACTCATCTCCTTGGTGGACTCAGCTCCAGTCTTGAATGACCCCATGACCCTTGACTGACAACTTCATGGTGTGTGTGTGTGTGTGTGTGTGTGTGTGTTCTCATCTTCTTTCCCTTCCTCCAGATAACCCGGGCCCTGGTTGCTGCCCGGGCCTTTGTCCAAGGTCTGGAGACTGGAAGAAATGTGATCAGTGAAGCACTTAAGGTCAGAAGGGGCCCAAATGTAGGCAAGGTCGTGGGAGGGAGAGGCAGAGGGGGAAGTCTCTGGGAGGACACCACAGGCACCAGCTGGCAGGAGAAGCCTAGGGCCTTCAGTTAGTAGACTCCGGGCTCTTGAGTACATCAGGGAAGATGGAGGCCAAGCAGAGCCATGACCCCTCCTATGACCTCTGACCCTTCTGATGACTCATATGCCCCCTGCCAATCTGAGGGATTGTTCATTTCCATAGCAGTGAGACATTGGAGTACTGCCCCTGCTGGGTCCCTCAGAATCTCAAGGATTTCCTCTTCCCTCCACCACCCACGCATCCCGGCTGTCCCTGACCTCCCAGTTAACTCCTCCCTCCGTCTGCAGCCATCTTCAGCTCACTCTGGGCCCTGAATCTTCCCCCTCCTCCCCAGTAACACCCTAGTTTCACCCCACCCAGGAAGTGAGATCTGCAACCTGACCACTAGGAATCTCCCTGCTAAGGTCTGGGCAGACTGGTGGTCTCACCTGCTTGGGTCACTTGGGAGTCACCAGCGCTCCCAACATTACAGCCTGGGGAGATGGGCCGGGAGTATTTGACTCATGCCCAAGCACGAGGCTTGGCTAGTGCATCAGGCAGCTCAGGTGATTGTGGATGGCACAGCATGATTTTCTGCCCCTAGGTACCCATGACTGAAGGCTGCAGGCAGGCTCTGATGCGGCTGATCGGCTGTCCGCTTTGCCGGGGCGTCCCCTCGCTTATGCCCTGCCGGGGCTTCTGCCTCAATGTGGCCCATGGCTGTCTCAGCAGCAGGGGACTGGAACCTGAATGGGGCGGATATCTGGGTGAGGGGTTTGGAGAAGGCATGGGATGGAGGAGAGCCCTGAGTAAGGCTGCGGGTCATCTGTATAAGGGGTGAGGGTTCTGACACCTTACAGAAGAGGGGACTCTTCACGTGACCCCCCCCCCTCCTAATACCAACACGGTAGCTTCCCAAGGTCCCAATGAGGATTTGTGGGAACAGCCAACCTAGTTCAGGGCTTACCTCCTTTCTCTTCCTCCTCTTCCTTCAAGATGGCCTCCTGCTGCTGGCCGAGAAGCTCCAGGGGCCCTTTTCCTTTGAGCTGGCTGCGGAGTCCATCGGGGTGAAGATCTCCGAGGGCCTGATGCACCTGCAGGAGAACAGTGTCAAAGTGTCAGCCAGGGTAACAGGGAGGGGTGATGACGTGAGGTGTCAGGGAAACTGTGGGCCATCTGCGGAGACTGTAGGGTCGGTCGGAGCTGGGACACACACCGCGCGGGCTCCTTGCAGGATGGCTCCTCCTGTGCACAGGTGTTTCAGGAATGCGGGACTCCGCACCCCGGGCAGTCCCGCTACCGCAGAGCACCTGCGGCCCGGGAAGAGGCGAGCCGGCCATGGAGGGCAGCGGCCGAGGAGGAGCGGCCCACGACGGCAGCGGGCACCAACATGCACCGGCTGGTGCGTGGAATGGAGGGCGAGGCGGGTGGCGCCTGTACTGGCTGCTCTATCTCCTGTCTTGTCTGTCTGTATCTGTCTGTCTATCATCTCCCCCTCTCTATCTCTCTCCCTCCATCTATCTCTCCCTCTATATCTTTCTCTTTTTCTATCTCTCCTTCTCTAACTCTCTTTATCTCCCTATCTACCTTTCTCTATCTCTCTTCTTATCTATCTTTATCTTTCTTGCTCTCTCTCCCCCTCTCCATCTCTCTAATATCTCTCCCCTCCCCCCCCCATCTCTCGCTCACAGGTGCAGGAGCTCCGCGAGCGGCTGGGCCGAGTGCGGGGCTTCTGGGCCGGGCTGCCCCTGACGGTGTGCGGGGACTCCCGCATGGCTGCGGACATCTCGCAGGAGTCAGCGCCCTGCTGGACCGGAGTTGGGAGAGGCCGGTGAGGACCGGGGCGCCCGGAGGCTGCAGCGGCGGGCACTCCACGGGGGCCGGTGCGAGGGAGGCAGAGCGGCAGTAACCTTCAGGGGTGCCGCGCTCCTCGCAGGTACCTGTCGCCCGTGGTCGTGGGCTCCCTCACCGAGCAGCTCCACAACCCCGAGTTGGATGCTTCTGGGCCAGACGTTCCGACGAGACGGCGGCGACTGCACCTCCGGGCGGCTACAGCCAGGATGAGGGCAGCTGCGCTGGGCCAGGACTTGGACATGCGCGATGCGGGTGAGGTGCTCCGATACACCCACCCCTCCAAGCCTCTCCCACTGCTCTTGAGCCCCGCCCTCTGACCGGAGCGTCCCACCCATAAGCCCCTCCCACTGCCTCTCAAGTCCTGCCCCTGCCTCTGCAGCCACACCCATTGCCCCTCCAGCCTCACCTACTGCTGCTTGAGTCTGACCCACTGCCTCCAAACCCCACCCATGACCCCTGCAGTCCCACACATTGCTCTTCGAGCTCCGCTCACCACTTCTCCAGTACTGCCCACTGTTCTTTGAGCCCATCCTCAACTGCCCTTAACTCCCTCCTCTACCAGCTGCTCCCGAGGCCCCACCCACTGCTCTTTGAGTCCTTTCCTCTGCCTCAAGAGCCCCAGTCTGCCTCCTGCCTCACCATTCTCTGTATCAGCTCGTTTCATTCCTTCTCTTTCTTCCTAAGCCTTCGTTATTACCCTGAAAGATAAGGGTAAAAAGACCCATGAGTGGGTCTCCATCCTTGAGTGAACTGGGAAACACCAAAACAGGACAGGGGGAACTTCTTAGAAAGGGCAGAGTTGTAGGAGAATGTGGGGTCTGAGAAGCCAGCTCTGGGGACTCCCAAGCTGGTACCCCAAGGTAGAATTCGCCATAGAAGTAAGACATAATCATTTTTTTCATTTTATTAATATTTATTTTTAATATTATTTATGTGTGTATGTATTTGAAAGAGACAGAGAATAGGCACACCGGGGCCTCTAGCCACTGCAAACAAACTCCAGACACCATGTGCCACCGTGTGCAACTGGCTTTACGTGGGTCCTGGGGAATCGAACCTGGGTCCTTTGGATTTACAGGCAAGCATCTTAACCGCTAAGCCATCTCTCCAGCCCCCCACATTCATTTTCAATTTTTTTTTTATTTATTGGCAAGCAGAGAGAAATAGAAGAGAGAGAAATAGAATGGGAGTGTCAGGGCCTCCAGCTACTGCAAATGAACTCCAGATGTGTGTGCCACTTTGTGCATCTGGCTTTATGTAGGTCCTAGTGAATTGAACTCGGGTCATTAGGCTTTGCAGGCAAAAGCCTTAGTCCTGAGCCATCTCTCTAGCACCATTTTTTATTCTCTTATCTTTGTCCCACGCATACGTGTTCCTTTCTCCCTCCGCTTTGCTTCTGTGTACTTTTTGCTTTCTGTCTTGTCCTGTTTATTTTTTCTCATCTGTCCATTTCTCCTTTTTCCATCTCTCTCATTTGTCTTTTCCTGTTCCCCATATCCTCCTGACTCATTCCCTTGTCTGAATGTGCGCTCTCTCCCTCTCCCCTGCACTCCTACCATGCATTGTCTTGTGAATCTTTCCACTGCCTCGCCTTCTGTTTTTTTTTTTCACATGTTAATAAAAGAGTTTCCAGCTGGGCATGGTGGTGCACGCCTTTAATCCCAGCACTTTGGGAGGCAGAGGTAGGAGGATCACCGTGAGTTCGAGGCCACCCTGAGACTACATATTTAATTCCAGGTCAGCCTGGGCCAGAGTGAGACCCTACCTCAAAAAAAAAAGTTTCACTATGACATTTTATGCATGTATATTATGTACTTTTTTGTTTGGTTTGGTTTGGTTTTTCAAGGTAGGGTCTCACTCTAGCTCAGGCTGACCTGGAATTCACTGCGGAGTCTCAGGGTGGCCTCAAACTCACAGTGATTCTCCTACCTCTGCCTCCCAAGTACTGGGATTAAAGGTGTGTGCCACCACGCCCGGCTTGTATTATGCACTTTTTATGTTGTTGTTTTTTTTAAAGTATTTTTATTTGCTCATTTGAAAGAGAGTATGGGTGAGCCAGGGCCTCTCGCCACTGCAAATGAACTCCAGACATATAAGCTGATTTATGCATCTGGATTTTCATTGGTACTGGGGATTGAACTCTGGCCAGTGCTTTGCAAGCAAGCACCTTTAACCATTGAGCCCCAGCTCACCTTTCCTAGCTTTCTTTTTCTGATTTAATCCCAATTTCTCTTTCTCTATGTCTTTCCCACCTCTCTTTCCCTCTGTCCTCACAGATGAGGATGCCAGCGGTTCTGGAGGGGGACAATATGCAGATGACTGGAAGGCTGGGACAGCACCTGTGGTCCCCCCAGCCCGGCCTCCAAGGCCACCTCGCCCTCCTCGAAGGGACGGTCCTGGGGGCAAAGGAGGAGGTGGCAGTGCCCGCTACAATCAGGGCAGGAGCCGGAGTCGAGGGACATCTGTCAGTCTCCACATCCCGCCTATTATAGTTCTCTTCCCCTCAGCCCTGGCCCTACTTGGACCTCGATAACAAGGGAGGGGTGCCCTAGCAGTAGAAAGGTTAATGGCCTTTTTCCCCTCCCCCCACCCTTAGCTAAGGTTGGGGGAAGGCTGAAGGGGGCTACAGAGAGGATAGAAAAGGGATTTTGTGGGTGAAAGGCTGGGGCCCCAAATCCAAGAGTTTCTCATTGGTGGGTTGAGGGGGGGGTAGGTGGGTGTTCACAATATTTATTTTTTCATTTGGGAGCCAAGGGTATTTATTTTGGAATGAGCTGTGCAGTCTCAGCCCTCTACAGCTGGGGCTTGTTGATGCAAGAGTGGGGGCGGTTGACATTGGGGAGCGGGATTGAAGGATATTGGAAGTGTGGAGAAGTAGAACTCTAATGGGAGGGGGGGGTCACCTGGTGTCAGAAGTGGACAAATCCTAGCTGAGTATTGCCATATGTCTGTAACCCCAGTATTCTAGAGGCTGAGGCAGGAGGATGGAGAGTTGGAAGTCAGCATACACACATACACACACACATGCAAAACTGGGGGCTCACAGGGCGGGGGGGGAGAGGGAGGGTGTGAGTAGACTGTGGGGCTTGATGGACCTGGGTTCTACTGAGGTGTTTTTTTTAATGTTAAGTACAAAATGTTGCGGATGCGTTCAATGTTAAATACAAAGGAGGGCTCATCTCGTGACCTCTGTCACCCACCTCCTTCACAGACTTCCACTTCAGTGTTTTATCCAGTGTTCATTGGTAAATAAATGGTAATTTATTGGACTCTGTGTGTAGCTTTATGTGCCCTTACTGTCTCTCCTGGTGTCGTAACTGGCCCAGTTTCTAGCTGTTTCTCAGCTCTTGGAACCTGCCTCGGGGAGCAAGCAGCCCTGGGAAATGACCCCAACTGTCCCAGTTGCCCACGCTCTCTGTGTGAGCATCTTCATCCATGAACAGGGAGAGGTGTAGAGACTAAACAGGAATTGCATGCAGAAGCTCCTTGTCGCCTGTGAAATTCTCTGAACACCAAGCATATTATTAGCACGCCCCTGCCTTCAGGGTGAGGGACCACGTCTCTGGCTACTTTGTTTCATCCCTGGCACTATTTACTTTCAGCTCCCTTCCTCCCTCCCTCCCTCCCTCCCTCTCTCTCTCAAATACTTATTTGAGAGAGAAAGAGGTGCAGAGAGGGAGAGAATGGGCGCGCCAGAGGCTCCAGCCACTGCAAATGATCTCCAGATGCACGTGTCACCTTGTGCATCTGGCTCACGTAAGTTCTAGTGAATCGAACCTGGGTCCCTAGGCTTCGCAGCCAAGCACCTTAACCACTAAGCCATCTCTCCAGCCCTTGGCACCCTAACTCCCCCCACCCCACCCCCTTCTTTCACCTGAATAAGTCACTTGTTCTGTGAAAAACCAAGTGAAAAAGATGTAATTGACTCCTAAGAGGAATGAGGGCAGAAGTGGTGTCTTCTCAGGGCAGGCTGCGGAGGAAGAAAGAGGCCGGGAGGGAAGACCCAGCAAGCAGCTGCTTGGACTGGCAGGACAAAGGGAGGGGAAGGGAGGAGCCTGGGTGCTGAGAAAGTTTGTGGGGAAAGTTGAGCTGAAAACGAGGAGCCAGCCAGCCCAGCTGCAGCGGGCGGTGGCTGGGGCTGGCTGGAGGGCCCGACCTGATTTCCCTACTGCTCCTCACGTGGCTTGGTAAGTGGCATGTGACGCTGAGGCTGGGGCCTCAGTAGAGAGACCCTTGAATTTATGGAAAGAAATCAAAGATTTAGAGAGTCCCCAAGAGTCCACTAACAAAGGGTTAGCCGACTGGACTGCTTAAGCAGTCGCCCAAGCCGAGGAGGGTAACGATGAGAGTCGGAAGGCAGGAAGGTTTTAGCTCAGAATCGAGGAGTTGGATACTGGGGCCTGTGCTCAAGGAGGTAGTTGGGGGTGATGCCAGAGGGGGCGGATCTCTGGGTATCAAGTGTAAATTCTTTCGCCTGGGGGGTGGGCACCCTTGGCTTGTTCTGGAAGGAGTCTGTCCAGGCTTGTTGGAGGGGGCCACAGTCTGATTGTGGGTTTCGATCTGAAGGGGTGGAGCCCGGCTCCCAGTTGATGAGGAAGCTTGGAGCCTGGGAAAGAATCAGGGCTTGTGTTCTCGGCTCCTCTCTCCCTCTCCCTTCCCATGCACTGACAGGGTTAGAAGGCCCACATCGGGGTCAGCCCCTCTTGCACCCTGGGATCCGCCTTCTGCTGAGAGACTGAGGGCAAGAGTTGTCCACATTTGGGAATCAATGAGCCATGCTCGTTACAAAACCGCTCCTGTGAGTCCTACCTCCCTCCCTTCCTGCCTCCGGGGTTACCCAACCTGTTCCTATCTGATCCCCTTCCCTCATCAAGTTTTCCCCTCCTAGCTACAGAAGGTAGGGCTGGGGAGATATTCTTCATCCTACTTGGGATAGAGGGACTCAGGGGACAGCCAGGGACCTGGCCTGACAGTGCTCTAAAGTGACTGTCATTATAAACCAACAGGTCCAATCTTTCGCCAGCAGTTTGATTCACCATCAGGACCCTGCCTTTATTTTCTTCCTTTTAAATTGTTGAGGCTCTGGGGAAACTGAAGGTGGGGGTGACTGCAGACAAGCAAGGGGCCGTTTGTATACAGCGTGGGGTCTGGTGTAACACATCCCCTGACAGCTCCCCATCCCTGCATTCAGGTTTCAGCAGCAACTTAGACTCCCCTCCTTCCCCCTCATTTCCCTTCTAGACGCTGACAGAGGCAAAAATCTGCTAACTCAGGGGCCAGACACAACCAAGGCTGCGAGCAGGCTTGGGGAATGACCCCCGATCTCCAAACGGCGCCTTCCACGGCTGCACGGCCAATCTCAAGCTGTCTCTGGCCTCCGCTCTTGGCCCTGGCTCTGTCCCTGTCTAGCATCCCCTTTCCTGGTGACACATGGTCCCTCTGTCTCCTGCCAGGACAATGCGGCACTGGGGGCCTCGGAGTCTGGGGGTGGCTCTGGGAGTCTTCATGACCATCGGATTTGGCCTCCAGCTCTGGGGGGGACCCTTCCAGAAGAGGTAAGGTCTCATCCTACTGTACCTTCTTGTAATACTCTCCTTGCTCTTTCTCATCTCACCTGGGACTGTGACTCCCGGGATGGGATGGGGAAGCTCAGAGGAGCCTTCACCACACCTGTTGTCCTTTCATCACCAAAAACAAACAAACAAACAAACAAACAAAAACCTGCTCTTTTTACTGCCAAGAGGCAGGACATTTCTCCTCTGACTTCCTTCCAGGTTCTCCACGCTGCCCCTCCGACCATCCTGGACCCCATCGCTGGGAGCAGCTGTTGAGTCTTGCCTTCCCCGACAGCGACTCGTATTCCTGAAGACACACAAATCTGGGAGCAGCTCCGTGCTGAATCTACTTCATCGCTATGGGGACCGGCATGGGCTGCGCTTCGCCTTGCCTGCCCGCTACCAGTTTGGCTACCCAAGGCTTTTCCAGGCCTCTGGGGTCAAAGGCTATCATCCCCAGGATGGAAGCACTCAACCGCCTTTCCATATCCTCTGTCACCATATGAGATTCAACCTGAAAGAGGTGAGGGGTCCAGTGACAGTGAAGTGGGGCTAGAAATAGGTGAGCTCAGGCCTGTTGCCAAGACCAACAAGAGAGGTGGAGGGAATGAATACGCAGGCATCACAAATTTGGCACAGGGAGGGGAGCCATAAAGGTGGGATTTCCGGTGGTTCTTTTTTTTTTTTTTTTTTTTTTTTTTTTTATGAGAGAATTGGTGCACCAGGGCTTCTAGCCACTACAAACAATTGAATTGCAGACATTTGTGCCACCTTGTGCACTTGTGTCATCTTATGCATCTGGCTTATGTGGAATCTGGAGAGTCAAACCTGGGTCCTTAGGCTTCATAAGCAAGCACCTTAACCACTAAGCCATCTCTCCAGCCCCTGATGGCTTTTCTACCAATGTCTTTTCTCTAGGGTTGGGTTTGGAAGTGAGAGCTCCCCACACACACACACACCTGAAGTTGTCTTTATTTGTTTTGGGTTTCTTGAGATAGGGTCTCACTGTAGCCCAGGCTGGCCTCAGACTCACTGTGTAGCCAAGGATTATCTGCACTCCTGATTCTCCTGCCTCCATCTCCTGAGTGCTAGGATTACTGGCATGCACCACCACACCCATCCCATCTAGGGCTGATTCCAAACTTTGCTTCTGCATGCATATGTGCATGGTATACATGTACGCATATTCATGTGTGTGGGCACATGTGTGTGCAGGCGCGCATCCATGTGTACATATGCATGAGGCCCATGGGTAGACAGCTGGTATCTTCCTCAATTACTCTCTAATTTTATTTATTTATTTATTTATTTATTTATTTATTTATTTATTTGCAAGCAGAGAGAGAGAAATAGAAGAGAGGCAGACAGAGAGAGAGTGGGCATGCCAGGGCCTCTAGCCACTGCAAACGAACTCCAGATGCATGTGCCCATTGTGCATCTGGCTTACATGGGTCCTGGAGAATTGAACCGGGATCCGTTGGCTTCACAGGTAAACACCTTAACTGCTAAGCCATTTCTCCAGCCCTCTATTTTTTTTTTTAATTTTGAAAGTCTTTTGCTGTATTCGGAACTCACCCATTCAGCTAGACTAACTAGCCAATAACTCTTAGTGATCCTCCTGTGCCTGCCTTCTCCCAGGCCTGGGATTACAGGCGCACGTCAGTATGTCTGGCTTTCACTTGCATGCTAGAGATCCAGACTCAAGTCCCCATGCTTGTGCAGCAAGTGCTTTACCCACTGAGCCGTGTCCACAGCCTCCCCTAAACTCTTTTCTTTAGCCAGCTCATTCCCTGAGTGTCATATATTCCCTGCCCACTCAGCCCCGCTAAGCTTTCCCTCCAGGTGCCCCTTACCCTTCAAAGATCTCTTTTACTAATGCCACCAGAGTCCCTGCTCTGCTACTAGTAGCTTCTGGCTCCCCATCCTGTTGCTCTCCTCGCCATGTCAGCCACGTTTGAAGGCTTTGTGTCAGCTCTGTGTGGAGCCCTCAGCTGAGCACAGAACAGTAAGACAGAAAACTGGGCATGAGGCGCATGCCTGTAATCCTAGCACTCAGGAGGTGGAGACAGGAGGATTAAGATATCAAGGCCAGGCTAGGGATACAGATCAGTTAGTAACATGCTTGCCTGGAATGCAGGAAGCCCTGTGATTGATTCTCAGCACTATATGAGCCTGGCATGGTGGTATACACCTATCAATTCAGTACTGAGGAGTTGGAGGCAGGAGAATCAAGAGTTCAAGACCAGCCACAGTCAATAGTGAGTTTTAAGCCAGGCATGGTGGCACACACCTTTAATCCTAGCACTTGGGAGGTAGAGAGAGGAGGATCACTGTGAATTTGAGGCCAGCCTGAGACTACATAGTGAATTCCAGGTCAGCCTGAGCTAGAGTGAGACCCTACCTTGCAAAAAAAAGTATGGGGTCTGGAGGGATGGCTTAACGGTTAAAGTGTTTGCCTGCAAAGCCAAATGACCCTGGTTCGATTCCCCAGGACCCACATAAGCCAGATGCACAAGGTGGCACATGTGTCTGGAGTTCGTTTGCAGTGGCTAGAGGCCCTGGTGCGCCTATTCTCTCTGTCTGTCTGTCTCTTTCTCTCTCTCTCACTCTCTCAAATAAATTAAAAAAAAAACTTTAGGGCTGGAGAGATGGCTTAGTGGCTAAGGCACCTGCCTCCTAAGCCTAAGAACACTGGTTCCAATCTCCAGCGGTTCCAATCTCCAGGTCCCAAGTTTAGCCAGATGCAGTGAGGCAAGGGCGCAATGCCACACTTGCCCACAAGGGGGCGCATGCATCTGGATTTCATTCACAGCAGCTGAGAGACTGCTGGCGTGCCCATTTCTGTCTCCCTCTCTCTCTCTGTCTGTCTCTCTCTCCAAAAATAAATAAAAAAAAATAAAAAAAAGTTTAAAAAAAAAAACTTTAAAAAAATGTGAGTTTGAGATAATGTATAAGACCATGTCTCAAAAAAAAAAGATTGAGGCCAGCCTAAACTATATAAGGAGACCTTTGTCTCAGAAACAAATAGGGCTGGGAGAGGGCTCAGCAGTTAAATGCACTTACATGCAAAGCTGACTGGTCTGGATTAAATTCCTCAGCAGCCATGTAAAGCCAGACACAAAATATAGCACAGTCATCCAGCGTGTATTTGCGGTGGCATATAATTTTTAAATATTTTTATTTATTTGAGAAAGAAGAAAAGAGAATAGACATACCAGGACCTCTTGCCACTGCAGACAAACTCCAGACACATGTGCCACTGTGTGCATTTGGCTTTATGTGGGTGCTGGGGAATTTAACATGGATTGGCAGGTTTTGCAAGCAAGCACTTTTAACTGCTGAGCTATCTCCTCAGCCCAATAAAAATATTTTTTTAATTAACAAAAAGAAAGAGGGGCTAGAGAAATTGCTCAGTGGTTAAGGTAGTTGCTGCAAAGCTTAATAACTGGGTTCAATTCCCCAGTATCCATGTAAAGCCAGATGCACAAAGAGGCACATGCATCTGGAGTTTGTTTGCAACAGCTGGAGGCCTTTGTGTGCCCATTCTCTGTCTCTCTCTCTCTCTCTCTCTCTCTGTTTGCAAATAAATAAATGTATAAAATATTTTGAAGAGATGGGGGGGGGCTGGAGAGATGACTTAGCAATTAAGGCACTTGTCTGCAAAGCCTAAGGACCCAGGTTCAATTCCCCAGTACCCATGTAAGCCAGAGGCACATGGTAGCACATACATCTGGAGTTTGTTTGCAATGGCTAAAGGCCCTGGTGCTCCCATTCTCTCTTCTTCCCTCCCTCCCTCTCTCTCGCTTTCTCTCTTGAATAAATAAAAATATTTTAAAAAATAAAAATAGGAGCCAGGTGTGGTGGCGCACGCCTTTAATCCCAGCACTCGGGAGGCAGAGGTAGGAGGATCGCCATGAGTTCAAGGCCACCCTGAGAATACAGAGTGAATTCCAGGTCAGTCTGGGCTAGAGTGAGACCCTACCTCAAAAAAACAAAAAAAAAAAAATAGTAACAGTAAATAAATAAATGAAAATAAAAGTAGGGATGGAGAGATGGCTTAGCGGTTAAGCCATTTGCCTGCAAAGCCGAAGGACCTCAGTTCAATTCCCCAGGACCCACATAAGCCAGATGCACAAGGTGGCACATATGTCTGGAGTTCATTTACAGTAGCTGGAGGCCCTGGTGTGCCCATTCTCTCTCTTCTCTCTCTCTCTCTCTCTCTCTCTCTCTCTGTGCCTCTTTCCCTCTCTCGCTCTCTGAAGTAAATAAAAAATAAAGCCAGGCATGGTGCTGCATGCCTTTAATCCCAGCACTCAGGAGGCAGAGGTAAGAGGATCACTGTGAGTTTGAGGCCACCCTGAGACTACAGAGTGAATTCCAGGTCAGCCTGAGCTAGAATGAGACCCTACTTCAAAACAAACAAACAAACAAACAAACAAACATGTACGTTTAAAAAAATAAATTAAATTAAAAATAAATAAATAGAAGAAAGAAAGAACGGCCCATTTTTGTTCCCCAGGAAACCTGGTGCTCATGGAAGAGATGAGCGCAGACTCCCATATGTTCAAAGAGCTCTTACAGGAAGACAACAGGCAAAAGAAACAGTGCCAGGCATGGGGGCACTCACCATTAATCCCAGCACTCTGGAGGCAAAAGTAGGAGGATCACTGTGAGTTTCAGGTTAGCCTGGGACTACAGAGTGATTTCCAGGTCAGCCTGGACTAGAGCTGAAAAAACAAAAAAAAGGTAAAGAACGAACGAACGAACATGCAGAAGCTAGGTATGGTGGCTCACAGCTCTTTTCTTAGCACTCGGGAGGCTGAAGTACGAGGATGGGGAATATGAGGCCAGTCTGGGAAACACAGAAGATTCTATCTCAAATTGCCAACGAAAACAAAACAAAAGTATGGTGGTTTTTTTTAATACTTCCTGATTGCTGGGCACTGACCTTGAAAGGGAAGTAGTGAGGATGTCACCATTACACGGATGAGGAGATATAATCTCAAGAGAAGGATGCTTTTCCACAGCGTGACACTGTGTGTGTGCTTCTGTATCTGGAATCACGGGAGAATTCTCACCAAATGACTTGGAACTTTCTAGACAGGTGGCATTTAAAAAAGACATAGAGCAAAGACATCATCAGGCATTCTTTTGTGGTTTTTTTTTTTTCTTTTTTTTTTTTCCGAGGTAGGGTTTCACTCTAGTCCAGGCTGATCTGTAGTCTCACGCTGGCCTCAAACTGACAGCGATCTTCCTGCCTCTGCCTCTCAAGTACTGGGATGAAAGGTGTGCTCCACCACACCTGGCTCTCATCAGGCACTCTTGTTTTTTGTTGTTGTTTTTTGTTTGTTTGTTGTTTTGGGGGGTTTTATACATTATTTTTCAAGGTGGTGTTTTGCTGTATAGAACAGGTGGTCTTGAACTCACAGCAATCCTCCTGCCTTAGCCTCTCAGAGTGCTAGAATTATAGGTGTGAGCCACTATGCCTAGCTATATCAGGCATTCTTTTTTTTTTGCATTTGTATATGTGTGTGATATGTATGTGTGTGTATTTGTAGGAATGTACATGTGTGCTCGTGTACATGTGTGTGACATATGGTAACTTCCTCAGGCACTCTGCACCTTTTTTGTTTTTGAGGCAGGGTCTCGCTCTAGCCTAGAACTCACTCTGTAGCTCAGGTTGGCCTTGAACTCATAGCAATCCTCCTACCTCAGCCTCCCTAGTGTTGGGATTAAAGGTGTGAACCACCATGTCTGGACCCACCTTAATTTTTAATATTTTACTTTTTTATTTTTATTTATTTTATTTTGAGAGAGAGAGAGGAAGAGCATGGGCACACCAGGGCCTCCAGCTGCTGCAAAATGAACCTCAGGTGCATGTATCTCCTTGTGTATATGGGTCCTGGGAAATTGTGAACCATGATCCTTTGGCTTAGCAGGCAAGCACCTTAACTGCTAAGCCATCTCTTCAGCCAGCCCCACCTTAGTTTCTCTTGCTGGAGCTCACACCTGGAGCTCACCAATTCGGCTAGACTAGCTAACCAGTAAGCCCTGAAAATCCATCTGTCTCTGCCTCCCCAATGCTGGGATTACAAGTGCACAGCACCTTGCTCTGCATTTTATGTGGGTTCTGTAGATCCAAAGTCAGATGCTAATCTTTGCATGGCAAGCACTTTAGCCATTGAGCCATCTCCCCAGCCCACCATCAGGCATTCCTGTTTTTTTTTAATTATTTGCAAGGAGAGACAGACAGAGAGAGAGAGAGAGAGAGTGCACCAGGGCATGTAGCCACTAAAAATAAATTCCAGCCACCTTGGGCCTCTGGCTTTATGTGGGTACTGGGGAATCGAACCCAGGTCCTTGGACTTTGCAGGTGAGTGCTTTAACCACTGAGCAATCTCCCCAGCCCCTATCAGGCATTCCTAGAGGAAGTAAAGCATTAGCAAAGACATGGTGCATGTAGGTTCATGTGCGCAGGTGTGTCGGCAGAGCACAGCAGTAGGTAGAACTTCTGCAGTTGCTTCAGAGACCTCCCCACCTTTTATTGTGACACGGGGTCTTGGTACATGGCCCAGGTTATCCTCAGACCCTCAACAATCTTAGCCTCCTCAGCCTCCCGAGTACTTGGATTACAGGCATGTGCCATCACACCTGGCACAAAGACACCCTTGTTGAAGGTGGAACAGGAGACAGCTGAGCAGTGACCCGAGAGCAGCGAGAGGCTGCTGCTGAGAGTGAGGTCATGACAGTGATTTTTGAATTGAGTTCCTTCAGTGAGCAAAATCAGTGTCACCACTGTTCACTGACTGCCCACCATGTTCCAGGCATGTCCACATTGCTCCAGGTACATAGTAATCCAGACTGATAAGTGAGGGAACAAAAGCTCTGATATAGTTGGCCACCAAACAAAAGTCACAAATTAGTAAATGTCAGAACCCGGAATTTTTTTTTTTTTTTTTTTTTGGTTTTGCGAGGTAGGGTCTCACTCTGGTCCAGGCTGACCTGGAATTAACTATGTAGTCTCAGGGTGGCCTCGAACTCTTGGCGATCCTCCTACCTCTGCCTCCCGAGTGCTGGGATTAAAGGCGTGTGCCACCACGCCCGGCTCAGAACCCGGATTTTTATTTCAGACCCATCTGATGTCAAAGACTGAGTCATTCTACTTTCAGTGATATGGTTAGAAGGCTGTGTGCCCTCTGGGCATGTCCCTGTCAGTGAAGCAGGTCAGAGAACAAGAAGTCAGATTCCATGATGAAAGTCATTTTCCATGGCAGAAACCTCAGCTCAATGTGCAGAACTATGTTAGAGTGTGACTCGGCCTGATTCTCACTGTCTTTGTAAAGAAATCCCAGGGCTGGAGAGATGGCTTGGCACTTAAGGCACATGCCTGCAAAGCCTAGGGACACAGGTCCCATGTAAGCCAGATGTACATGGTGGCACATGCATCTGGAATTTGTTTGCAGTGGCTAGAAGCCCTGGTGTGCCCATTCTCACTCCCTCCCCCTCTCTCCCTCTCTGAGTGTAATAAATCAATAAAAATAAAATATTTTTTTTTTAAAAAGAAATCCCAGATTTTAGGGCAGCACCCTGCCAATTCCCTAGTTAATCCAGGAGTGTCTGACTCTTCAGCAAGTTCGAGAGTCCCCAAAACTGCATTGCCCCACAGCCATCATGGGCTAATTTTAAAAAATATTTTTGATTTATTTGTATGTGTTGGGTGGGGAGCACACTAAAGTATTTTCTTTTCTTTTCTTTTCTTTTTTTTTTTTTTGAGAGAGAGAGAGAGAGAGGAAGACAGAGATGGGTGCGCCAGCAGCCTCTCAGCTGTTGTGAACAAAATCCAGATGTGTGCGCCCCTTGTGGTCAAGTGTGGCATTGTGCCCTTGCATCACTTTGCATCTGGCTAAACGTGGGACCTGGAGATTGGAACCACTGGAGATTGGAACCGGTGTTCTTAGGCTTAGGAGGCAGGCGCCTTAACCCCTAAGCCATCTCTCCAGCGGGTACAGAATACCAGATTTTTTTTTGCGCCTGGCTTTACGTGGATGCTGGGGATAGAACCAGGACAGGCAGGCTTTGCAACCAAGCACCTTTAACCACTGAACAATCTCTCTAGCCCTTAATTTTATTTTTGAGACAGCACTAGTTCATTTTTGACAATTTCATACATGTATATATTTTGATAATCTTTACCCCATTATCCTCTCTTATTCCCCCTCCCACTGAGCCCTTCCTTCTTCCCAACTAATTGCCACTAGCTCCTCTGGGAGGAATGGGACCCCATGGGCCTCTCCCCCATCCATGATGGAATGTTGGTGGGCTCAGTCTTGGGCAGGAAACTGCAGCTACTGAATTCATGAGTGTAATGGCCATGTTGTGTCCAGAAGGCGGCACCCCTCTCCATCCTCCGGCTCTTAAATTCTTTCTGACCCTTCTTTCATGGTGATCCCTTTAGAGGAGGTGATACTGATGTCCCGTTAGGGTTGAGCACATAACAGCTGAAACAGCACTATTGTTGCCAATGACACTTCCCTCCTCCCCTAAGGGGTCCCAAGACCAGTTCCTTTCTTGAAGCTGTAGCTAAAAGTCCCAGAGTAAAAAAATTCAGCTAGGGCTGGAGAGATGGCTTAGTGGTTAAGGCATTTGCCTGCAAAGGCAAAGGATCCCAGTTCGATTCTCCAGACCCACCTAAACCAGATGCACAAAGGGGGCGAATGCATCTGGAGTTCATTTGCAGTGGCTGGAGGCCCTGGTGTGCCCATTCTTTCTCTCTCTCTCTCTCTCTCTCTCTCTGCCTCTTCTCTCTCTCAAATAAATAAATGGATAAAATAAATTTTTTAAAAAATTCAGTTAATTTTTGTGCAAAGCATGCCAGCACCCTGCCTGTAATTACAATGCTTAAGAGGCCGAAGCAGGAGGATTGTGAGTTCAAGGCTAGCCTGGGATACCTAGGGAGACCTTGTCTCAAGAAAGCGAGAGAGAGAGAAATGGGCACAACATTTGGTTCCTATAGGTTTAACTGAATAGAGAAGACAGAAAGCTTCAAGGAAATTAATGTTCTCCATGAGTTTTTGCATATTCCAGTTTTCTGAATAACAGTTTTAAGAAATATTTATTTGAGAGAAAGAGAGAGAGTTGAGAGAGAGAACTTGACAGAACAGTGCACCAGAGCTCCCTGCTGCTGCAAATGAACTCAAGATGCATGCGCCACTTTGTGCATCTGGCTTTACATGGGTACTGGGGAATCGAACCCAGGCCATTAGGATTTGAAAGCAAATGCCTTGAACTACTGAGCCATCTCTCCAGCCCCCTGAAAAAAACATTTCTCTCGTGTGTTGTTCCTAATTACCTGAGAACATGTAATGCTCCCATGTTGCAGTCATGCAAATCAAGTCTCAGCAATGGTAAGTGACTTGCCCAAAGCCACACAGCTAGTGAGGGAAGGTGGAGCTCCCCAGCAGAATTCTGCATACCGTGGGGGATCATCAGGGCCTTATTTATACTCTCCTCAGGGTAAAGTGCTTTCTCCCATGTCTGCTCTCTTCTACAGGTGCTTCAGGTCATGCCTTCCGACAGCTTCTTCTTTTCCATTGTCCGAGACCCAGCCACTCTGGCCCGCTCGGCCTTCTCCTATTATAAATCCGCTTCATCGGCCTTCCGCAAGGCACCATCCTTGGCTGCTTTCCTGTCCAATCCCCGAGCCTTCTACCGACCTGGGGCCCGAGGCAATCACTATGCCCGAAACTTACTATGGTTTGACTTTGGCTTGCCCTTTCCCCCAGAGATGAAGATCAAGAGAGTGAATTCTCATCTCCCCAAAGACCTCAACCCCCTCCAACTTCATGTCTTGCCTTCTGGTGCTGGGCCTGGAGCACAAATCCTAGATCCCAATGATATTTTCCAGCCTGTTTCCCCAGTTGCTGATGGTCCCAGCCAGCCAGCCAGCCCTGCCCCTTTTGATTTGGGGTCCTCGTCTTTCATCCAGTGGGGTCTGGCCTGGTTGGATTCCATCTTTGACCTGGTCATGGTAGCCGAGTACTTTGATGAGTCATTGGTTCTGCTGGCAGATGCTCTGTGCTGGGGTCTGGATGATGTGGTGGGCTTCATGCACAACGCTCAGGCCAGAGGCCTCAGTGCAGCCAGCAACAGCTCACTCCCAGCTGAAGATCAGCAGCTGACCGCTCGGGCCCGAGCTTGGAACAACCTCGACTGGGCTCTCTATATTCACTTTAACCGGAGTCTGTGGGGCACGAATAGAACAGTTTGGCCAGAGACGGCTTCAGCGTGCTGTGGCTGAGCTCCGAGCTCGAAGAGAGGCCCTGGCTAAACATTGCCTAGTAGGGGTAAGGCTTTAGACCCCAAACACATCACCAACCATAGGCTCCGTCCTTTCCAGTTCGGGTCAGCTAAGGTTTTGGGTTATGTAATTCAGAGCGGATTGAGCCCACAAGACCAGGAGGAGTGTGAACGCTTGGCTACCCCTGAGCTACAGTACAAGGACATACTGGATGCCAAGCAGTTTCCCCCTACAGTCCCCCTGCCTCTCAAGACTTCAAGGCTACTGTCCCGGTAAACATCGAAAAACAAACTAGGACACATGCGATGAGTACGGGCCACCAGAAGCCATTTCTGTTTCCCTTGGAAGGGATGGAACTTTGCCCTCACGTGGGCCAAGCGCTTTTCTGGATTTTTCTTGGGAATCCCAACAGCACACACTTTGTCCCTTCCCTTTTCCAGCCCTAAGGCAGGTCCATGTGGCACTAGACAACGTCCCCTGAGGGGCAAGAAAATGAGAGTGAACCAGAGAATGTTTGGGGTTACGTTAGAATAATAGATACATCCATTTCTCCACGAAATATTTGTCATAGGGCTATGTTCATTTCACTGTGAAAATGTGTGTTGAATGAATAAATGATAAGGAACTTTTCTGTGATCTGTGTAGGGCTTTGGAAAAAGAAGGGACAGGGAGCCAGGCGTGGTGGCGCACGCCTTTAATCCCAGCACTTGGGAGGCAGAGGTAGGAGGATCGCCATGAGTTAGAAGCCACCCTGAGACTACATAGTTAATTCCAGGTTAGCCTGGATCAGAGTGAGACCCGACCTCGAAAAAATAAAAATAAAAGAAGGGACAGGAGCTGGCTGCCTGTAATTACAATGCTTAAGAGGCCAAGCAGGAGGATTGTGAGTTCAAGGCTAGCCTGGGATACCTAGGGAGACCTTGTCTCAAGAAAGCGAGAGAGAGAGAGAGAGAAATGGGCACAACATTTGGTTCCTATAGGTTTAACTGAATAGAGAAGACAGAAAGCTTCAAGGAAATTAATGTTCTCCATGAGTTTTTGCATATTCCAGTTTTCTGAATAACAGTTTTAAGAAATATTTATTTGAGAGACAGAGAGTGAGTTGAGAGAGAGAACTTGACAGAACAGTGCACCAGAGCCCCCTGCTGGTGCAAATGAACTCAAGATGCATGCGCCACTTTGTGCATCTGGCTTTACATGGGTACTGGGGAATCAAACCCAGGCCATTAGGATTTGAAAGCAAATGCCTTGAACTACTGAGCCATCTCTCCAGCCCCCTGAAAAAAAACATTTCTCTCGTGTGTTGTTCCTAATTACCTGAGAACATGTAATGCTCCCATGTTGCAGTCATGCAAATCAAGTCTCAGCAATGGTAAGTGACTTGCCCAAAGCCACACAGCTAGTGAGGGAAGGGGGAGCTCCCCAGCAGAATTCTGCATACCGTAGGGGATCATCAGGGCCTTATTTATACTCTCCTCAGGGTAAAGTGCTTTCTCCCATGTCTGCTCTCTTCTACAGGTGCTTCAGGTCATGCCTTCCGACAGCTTCTTCTTTTCCATTGTCCGAGACCCAGCCACTCTGGCCCGCTCAGCCTTCTCCTATTATAAATCCGCTTCATCGGCCTTCCGCAAGGCACCATCCTTGGCTGCTTTCCTGTCCAATCCCCGAGCCTTCTACCGACCTGGGGCCCGAGGCAATCACTATGCCCGCAACTTACTATGGTTTGACTTTGGCTTGCCCTTTCCCCCAGAGATGAAGATCAAGAGAGTGAATTCTCATCTCCCCAAAGACCTCAACCCCCTCCAACTTCATGTCTTGCCTTCTGGTGCTGGGCCTGGAGCACAAATCCTAGATCCCAATGATATTTTCCAGCCTGTTTCCCCAGTTGCTGATGGTCCCAGCCAGCCAGCCAGCCCTGCCCCTTTTGATTTGGGGTCCTCGTCTTTCATCCAGTGGGGTCTGGCCTGGTTGGATTCCATCTTTGACCTGGTCATGGTAGCCGAGTACTTTGATGAGTCATTGGTTCTGCTGGCAGATGCTCTGTGCTGGGGTCTGGATGATGTGGTGGGCTTCATGCACAACGCTCAGGCCAGAGGCCTCAGTGCAGCCAGCAACAGCTCACTCCCAGCTGAAGATCAGCAGCTGACCGCTCGGGCCCGAGCTTGGAACAACCTCGACTGGGCTCTCTATATTCACTTTAACCGGAGTCTGTGGGCACGAATAGAACAGTTTGGCCAGAGACGGCTTCAGCGTGCTGTGGCTGAGCTCCGAGCTCGAAGAGAGGCCCTGGCTAAACATTGCCTAGTAGGGGGTAAGGCTTTAGACCCCAAACACATCACCAACCATAGGCTCCGTCCTTTCCAGTTCGGGTCAGCTAAGGTTTTGGGTTATGTAATTCAGAGCGGATTGAGCCCACAAGACCAGGAGGAGTGTGAACGCTTGGCTACCCCTGAGCTACAGTACAAGGACATACTGGATGCCAAGCAGTTTCCCCCTACAGTCCCCCTGCCTCTCAAGACTTCAAGGCTACTGTCCCGGTAAACATCGAAAAACAAACTAGGACACATGCGATGAGTACGGGCCACCAGAAGCCATCTCTGTTTCCCTTGGAAGGGATGGAACTTTGCCCTCACGTGGACCAAGCGCTTTTCTGGATTTTTCTTGGGAATCCCAACAGCACACACTTTGTCCCTTCCCTTTTCCAGCCCTAAGGCAGGTCCATGTGGCACTAGACGTCCCCTGAGGGGCAAGAAAATGAGAGTGAACCAGAGAATGTTTGGGGTTAAGGTTAAGTTAGAATAATAGATACATCCATTTCTCCACGAAATATTTGTCATAGGGCTATGTTCATTTCACTGTGAAAATGTGTGTTGAATGAATAAATGATAAGGAACTTTTCTGTGATCTGTGTAGGGTTTTGGAAAAAGAAGGGACAGGGAGCCAGGCGTGGTGGCGCACGCCTTTAATCCCAGCACTTGGGAGGCAGAGGTAGGAGGATCGCCATGAGTTAGAAGCCACCCTGAGACTACATAGTTAATTCCAGGTTAGCCTGGATCAGAGTGAGACCCGACCTCGAAAAATAAAAATAAAAGAAGGGACAGGAGCTGGAAAGATGGCTCAGTGCTTAAAGGCACTCGCTTGCAAAGCTTGCTGGCCCTAGGTCCAATTCCCAAGCCGTCCACATAAGCCAGACACACACACACACACGCACACGCACGCGCACACAGCTGGAGAGATGGCTTAGTGGTTAAGGCGTTTGCCTGTAAAGCCAAAGGACCCAGGTTTGATTCCCCACGATCCACGTAAGTCAGAAGCTCAAGATGGTGCATGCGTTGGAGTTCGTTTACAGTGGCTGAGGGTCCTGGTGGGCCCATTCTCTACCAGCCTCTTTCTCTCTTTCACAAATAAAATAAATACAATGAAATAAAAATTTTTTTAAAGGAAGGGGTGGAGAAATCTTTTGGGCAGAAACTAGGCTGGAAAGGGTTCTTTCAGTCGTTCAAGCTGGCGATGTAGTTCAGTGGTACAGCGTTTATGCTGCATGCATGAGGCCCTGGGTTCGAAGTCAGTACCAAAAGAAGAAAAGAAAAAAGAAATTCTTCCCAACGAAACCTTGCCGTGGTCTCCACCGTTTAACAGCAGCCCTCGCACCCAGGCCCCGCCCAATCTCGGGGGGGGGGAGGCTCGGGGGGACACGCCCCTCCCCTTCCGCTTCCGGTTTCTCACCCGTCATTCAACCGCACAGCCCAGTTCCGGCGCCGCCGGGTCTGGGTTCCGGGTTTGTTTCCCTTGTTTCCGGACCGGGCTGGCCGCGGGGGGCCCGCGCAGCGCCCTCTCGGGTGTCGGGACTGGCGGGCCCGGCCTCGGCGGCTTCCCCCGGCTCCCCGCCGGCCTGCCGGTTTCCATCCCGGTGCGAGTGTCGGTTCCGGGTCGGCACCGGTCCCCATGGAGTCCCAATGCGACTACTCGATGTACTTCCCGGCCGTGCCACTGCCGCCTCGCGCCGAGCTGGCGGGGGACCCGGGCCGGTACCGGGCGCTGCCCCGGCGCAACCATCTGTACTTGGGGGAGACGGTCCGCTTCCTGCTGGTGCTGCGCTGCCGGGGCGGCGCGGGGAGCGGGGCCGGCGGCGGCTCGGGCGCGGCTTGCCGAGGGGCTTGGGCGGAGCTGGCCACTGCCCTGGCCGCCCTGGCCTCGGTCAGCGCGGGAGGCGGGCTGTCGGGGGCCGGGGGCACTGGCGACCCGGATGCCGAGCCGCCCGGGGGAGGGGATCCGGGGGGCGGGGGCCTGTTCCGAGGCTGCAGCCCCCTCCTCACCCACGGCCCGGGTCCTGCTACCTCAGGGGGAGCGACCACGGTGAGGAGGAGCTCGGGGTGCACGGGGCCGGGGCGGGGGGCGCGCTGGATGCTGGAGGCGGTTTGGGAGATAGACGCTGGGGAGCTCTCGCAGGAGGCACATGACAGTCTTGGGCAGAGGTTGGAGGGGACGGTAACGTGAGGGCCACCCGCCTCTTGGACGCTCTTAACTGACCTCACCGTCCCTTTTTTCACTGCTCCAGCTGCCTGTGGAGGAACCGATTGTGTCCACAGATGAGGTCATCTTCCCACTCACCGTTTCACTGGATAGACTACCCCCAGGGACACCCAAGGCCAAGGTAGGATGACAAGGGTGGAGCTGTTGTCCTAATTCAGACCCCGTATTAAAGCTTCGTTGTCCTTTTGACTGGTCTGTCTCCTCCTGTACCTAGATTGTAGTGACCGTGTGGAAGAGGGAGGTCGAGGCACCTGAAGTTAGAGATCAAGGCTACCTGCGCTTGCTACAGACCCGATCTCCTGGGGAGACCTTCCGAGGCGAGCAGAGTGCATTCAAGGCCCAAGGTGGGAGAAGAGAGCGCAGAAGAGGAAGGCTGGAGTTGGGGGGCGGGGGGGGGGGCGGGGGTTTGAGGTGGCACATATTGGAAGGGCGATGCCGGAAGGTTCTGTGCGTTGAAGGTTGAGGTCTGATGTCTGGCCTCATCCTCTGCAGTGAGCACCCTGCTGACGCTGCTGCCCCCTCCGGTTCTGAAATGCCGGCAGTTCACTGTGGCTGGAAAACACTTGACCGTGCTCAAGGGTGAGCAGATCTGCTGGCTCAAGTCTTGGGTAACAAGCAGGGAGGTTGAGTGGATGGCAGTTACTCAGGGTGGGGTGGCGGGCGGGGGAGGCAACTGTGCTGGGCGAAGATAGGGTCGAAGGGCTTTGGCTATGCTGAGCTGGGCTGGTTCCCTCTGACAGTGCTGAACAGTTCCTCCCAAGAGGAGATCTCCATCTGGGATATCCGAATCCTTCCCAACTTCAATGCTAGTTATCTACCTGTCATGCCCGATGGCTCTGTGCTGCTGGTGGACAATGTCTGGTGAGGTCCTGAAGTGGGGCAGGGCTTTGAAGCGGTGAGGTTGGAGACAGAGATGAGGGAGCTCATGCCCTGCCCTCCTTCCTTCTGAACTAGTCATCAATCTGGAGAGGTCTCCATGGGCTCCTTCTGCCGGCTCCCCAGTACCTCTGGCTGCTTCCCCTGCCCACTTAGTGCCCTGGAGGAACACAACTTCCTGTTTCAACTGAGAGGGGGTGAGCAGCCCCCTCCAGCCGCCAAGGAGGTGAGCTGGTGGGGTCAAAATAACAGGATAAGGGCTGGAGAGACAGCTTAGTGGTTAACGTGCTTGCCTGCAAAGCCTAAGGACCCAGGTTCAGCACCGCAGAACCCACAAAAGCCAGATGCACCAAGTGAGGCATGCACAAAAAATGGCGTGCACATCTGGAGTTTGATTGCAGCAGCTAGAGGCTCTGGCACACCAATTCTCTTCCTTTTTCTCTCACTCTCACTTTCATTTAAAAAAAAAAAAAGACAAGAAACAGCATTGGGAGCGGAAGGTCATAGGCCTGAGACAGGAGAACTCTGGTAAATGGGAAGTCTCCCTTTGTCCCCTCTGCAGGGCCTTGAAGTCCCCCTGATCGCTGTGGTTCAGTGGTCCACCCCAAAGCTACCCTTCACCCAGAGCATCTATACCCACTACCGGTGAGTGTGTGGAAGCCCCCGCCAGGCACCTTCCTGCTCGCCTCTGCCTAACACACATCCAGCTTCCCTCTCTCACTGCTCCTAGCCTGCCCAGTGTCCGCCTAGACCGCCCCTGCTTTGTGATGACTGCTTCTTGTGAGTCCCCTGTTCGGACGTACGAGCGTTTCACTGTCACCTACACGCTGCTCAACAATCTCCAAGACTTCCTTGCTGTGAGGCTTGTGTGGACCCCGGAGCATGCGCAGGCTGGTGGGTCACCTGCCAGGCCAAGACCTTGTCCCCTGGGAGGGTAGGAAAAGAGAACAGCTCAGATCAGCCAGACCCACCACAGTGGATGGTCTCCCTAAGGCCGCAGATCAAAGAACTAAGGCAGACAGGGAGCTGAATGGCAGGAAGAGCCTAGTAGACGCTGGAGCTGTGCTCTCCAGTGTGAGTTCTAGCTGTGTGACCTTGAGTAAGTCAGCTCCCCTCAGAGTTCCTGTCCTCGCCAGACCCAGGTAATTGATGCCTGATGGGTTGTTATGCATGGTTACGACACCCAGTGTCAGCTACGACACCAGTAGCCTTCAGCACAAGATAATGCTGCCTCAGTTGACTCCACAGACTGCCTTGAGACTCAGACCACCATTCCAAAGGCCCTTGGGAGCTGAGGACGGCCCTCTGGTGTTCACTGGTTCCCATTTCTGCCCCCAGGAAAGCAGCTGTGTGAGGAAGAGCGCCGGGCCATGCAAGCAGCCCTAGACTCCATCGTCTGCCACACGCCCCTCAACAACCTCGGCTTCTCGAGGAAGGGCAGCGCGCTCACCTTCAGTGTGGCCTTCCAGGCCCTGAGGACAGGGCTCTTTGAGGTGAGCAGTGACGCAGGACACTGGGTAGAGCAGCCATGGCTCCCAGGGTCTATGGAGGGAACGTCATGGGTGCTGAGTGAAGGTGGGGTGGAGAGAAGGCTGAAGCAAGCTCTGACCTGGGTCTGCGTGCTTCCCCCAGCTGAGCCAGCACATGAAACTGAAGCTGCAGTTCACTGCCAGTGTGTCCCACCCTCCACCTGAGGCCCGGCCCCTCTCCCGCAAGAGCAGTCCCAGCAGCCCTGCCGTTAGGGACTTGGTGGAGAGGCATCAGGCTAGCCTGGGCCGCTCTCAGTCCTTCTCCCACCAACAGCCTTCTCGCAGCCACCTCATGAGGTAAGGACTGGGGCACTGGTTATGGCTGGGACCCCGGTGTGGGGATAGATGCCACACCCAACCAGAGCCCACAGCTTCTGCCTTCTCCCAGGTCGGGCAGCGTGATGGAGCGCAGAGCCATCACACCCCGTCGCCTCCCCTGTCGGCCGCCCCCTCTACCTGCCCCCAGACAAGGCTGTGCTCTCTCTGGACAAGATTGCCAAGCGCGAGTGCAAAGTCCTCGTGGTGGAGCCTGTCAAGTAGGACTGAGCTGCTGCCCATACACTCCAGAAACCCAAAGCCCCAGGAGGGCTCCCCACTCCCCGGCTGTGCCTCCCACTGCGGGCAGAGAGGCCCAGCAGGGCTGCCTACCTGTGTCTGCTGAGGAGAGACAAGGGCAAAGCTGTGACACGTGTGGTGTGGCTGCAGTGCTTGGCCAACAGTGTTTCCCCAAGTTCCTGTGGGGGGCTGGTCCCACCCCAGGATGGCAAGGGCTGCAGGAGCGCCCTTGTACCCTGCCTTCACCCTCATTCTAAGTTTACAGAGTGTTCTCCTCATTTCCTAGTACATCTCGTATTCCCTCCCACCCACCCACAGGGCTGAGATTAGAGGGTGGTGGTGGTAAAGGGACCCCGACAATGACTTTCCTGTCTCAGGGGTTGGGGACATAGCTAGGTGGCCTCCTTCTGCCCCTCATGTTTACGTTGGCAGCCTGAAGCACTTTAAGTTGTCTTCTTTGTTTTTTTTTTTTTTTTTTTGGTCTGTTTCTGTAACTTATTCTCCAGCTGAAGTGAGACCATTAAATGCCTGTTCAGGAGGGAGAAGGGTGTCTGTGTGTTGATGAAGGGGCAAACCACAGGGCAACCTTCAGCACCTGTGCCAACAGCTCTCCAGGTTTTTTCAATACCTGGTTTCATATTTAATTTGTGAGTGTACCTGCAGCAGATGCATATATGCATTTGTGTACACGCGTGGAGGTCAGAGGACAACCTTGAGTGTCATCCTCAAGCATGTCATTTACCTTCCCCCCCTCCCCAAGGTAGGGTCTCACTCTAGCTCAGGCTGACCTGGAATTCACTGTATTCTCAGGGTGGCCTTGAACTCTTGGTGATCCTCCTACCTCTGCCTGGGATTAAAGGCGTGCACCACCACGCCCAGCTTTTGTCATTACCTTGAGATGGGGTCACAGTGGCCTTGGAGTTCACCAATTAGGCTAGGCCAGTCAGCCTCAGGGAACCCATCTGTCTAGTGCTGGCATTATGAGTGTGTACCACCACACCTGACTTCTTGCACAGGTTCTGGGGATCAAATTCTGGATCTCATGCAAAGCAGCACCTTATGGGTTTGAATGACCTCCCCAGGCCCCTCAGCTACTTCTGTTTTTAAAATTTTTTTTTTGAGACATATGGCCAAGCATCCCAGATTGACCACTACACAGCCCAGATGGCCTTCAACTCTTATTTTTGTAATTATGTATTTGGTAGGGGTGAGCTGGGTGGGGGGAGCAACAGGATCTTTTGCCACTGCATACAATTCCAAATGCACCATACTTTTTGGGTCTGGATTTACATGGGTGGCTGGAGACTTGACTTGAACCTAGGCTGGCAAGCTTTGAAGTGTCTTTAACTGCTGAGCCATCGCCCAGCCCCACCTTCAACTCTTAAGAGACAAATGGCCTCAAATCTGGGATTGTGGTTGCATGCTACTATACTTGACTCTGGTTGTGATCCTGTGAACTAAGGTGCAATCACCCCACACTCAAATGCAGTCCCTTGCACACATATATCCTGAGCCCTGGAAGGTAGAAGTGTTTATTAAGAAGAGGGTAAGGGGTTCTGTTACCCGAGTTCCCTCAACAGCAATCTCCAAGGGTCTTCCCCGTAGGTGTGGCTGGGGCAGTGGGAGGCACAAAGCCCTGGTTCCAGCAGCGAGCCAAGGAAGATGGATGAAGTACAAGTGCCTCCGTCCTCATGGCAGGTCCTCACCCAGTCTGCGTCTCTAGCCCTGGCGCTCTGCAGGCTCAGACGTCAATGGGCTCGCGGCCTCGGTTCTGCCTCTTCACGACAAACACTCTCTGTCCTGACACGGTCACCAGCAGCGTGTGTTCTCCAAAGACCACTGGAGGGGAGACACACCTTCCCCCACCCGGGAGGGAAGGCAGCACAGAATTAGTAGGTGTCTCAGCCTCCATGGTGTCACACCAAATTTGCTGGGATGGAAAAAGCATTCTGTAGCTCCAGGTGGAGAGAGGCTGCTAGGTAATACTAGTCCATCTCTCACTGACTCAGCTCTCATACTGGGCAAGACCCCAAACAAGAAAGTGGCTGAATATGGACTGCAGGAGTTAGGAAGGAGACAAATATTCTTCCCCTGAGCACAGCCCCCAACCAGGGATGGGCTCACCAGACAGGCGCTTGAAGGGAATATTCATGCCGTGGTGCAGCCGGAAACCGCAGGCAGTGCTGACCAGCTCTGAGATGGCGCTGGCTGCTTGCTCATCATTCTCAAGGTCCCCGGATGACTGCATATAGATGAAGAGGGAGCATTCAGAAGATTAAGGCACCGGATTGGGAGGGAGTACCAAGCACAAGCCTTTAGGCTCTCACACTGGTTAAGGTCTACCTCTACTTCCCAAGAGCCCCAGGTGGCTGTTTTGGAAAAGGCTACTAAAACCTCCTTGTGCCTTGCTGTTTTTCATCCATAAATGCTGGGTTTACCCTCAGCACGGGTTCCCAACAGTTAACTGACTCCTATGCTGGGGATCAAAACCAAGGCCCCACCCCTCACTTGGGGAATTCTAGGCAGGTGCTCTACTACTGAACTCCCAGCCCAGCCCTTAAAGGCTCCATCTTGTCCCCAGTCTGTAGAATTTGAAATATAAATATCCACTCTTTGAAGCCCTCCCTCTGGCTACTTCATGGGTAAGTAATTTGACAGTAGTTCTTTTCTGGGGACTGTTTCAACTTCCTCTTTCCACCACTTTCAAATGGGCTCCCCACTAGATTTAGTTTAGTTCCTTTTTTTTTGTTGTTTTGTTTTGTTTTGCGAGGTAGGGTCTCACTCTAGCTCAGGCTGACCTGGAATTCACTATGTATTCTCAGGGTGGCCTCAAACTCTCAGAGATCCTCCTACCTCTGCCTCCCAAGTGCTGGGATTAAAGGCGTGCACCACCACGCCAGGCTAGTTTAGTTCTCTTTGTTCTTGGTTTCCTCATCTCTATATTAAGGTCAGCAGCACCTATTTTATGGACTTAACACTAGAGAGACCCTCACAGCAACATACACAAATGTAACTACAGTGGCTGGGCAATGACTCAGTCGGGAAAGTGCTTGCTGTGTAAATCTGAAGACCAGAGTTCAACCCCTAGCACCCATGTAAATGCCAGGTGGTGTGGTAGCCACCTATAATTCCAGCACGGGGGAGGTGGAGCTAGTATCCCCAGGGCAAGCTGGCTAGCTAAGACTAACTGAATTGGGGAGCACTGGGCTCTGGTCCTAAGAGACTCTGTCTCATTCAAATAGACAGCAATCAATAAAGATGCCTTGTGCCAACCTCTGGCTTCCATGTGCAGCTACATACACATACAGTAACTATATAACTTGTGTCATTCTACCTGAAACTATCTACAACCAAATCATCAAAATTCCCCTCAGTCACCTTCCTGTTTTGATTTCCAGCTTGTTAACGGTGTTCTCTGAATTTCCCAGTCCAAAGTCATATTGGATGTAAAGTATCTTGAAGAAATATGGTTAGCTAGTCATTACCAAGTTATACTGATCCCTCTTAAGATTTTTTTCTCTGGTTCTTCAATGCCACCAGCCCAGTCTGCTACCTAAATTAACTCCTCCAGAACAATCTCAACCATGTCAGTGGGTCATACTTCCATTCAAAAACCCTTCAAAGCTCCTATACCCCTCAAGGTTAGTCCAAATATCTCAAGCTGCCCTTGGAAGTTCATTATCTGGTTCTTTTTTTTAGTTTTTCGAGGTAGGATCTCGCTGTAGCCCAGGGGAATCTGGAATTCACTATGTAGTCTCAGGCTGGCCTCCTTGAACTCAAGGTGATCCTCCTACCTCTGCCTCCCAAATGCTGTGTGCTATTACGCCCAGCTCAAACTTTTCTTTTTAAATTGTTATTTATTTATTTGCAAGCAGACAGAGATTAGGCCTAGCCACTGCAAACAAACTCCAGACACATACACCATCTGGGCATGTGGCTTTTCTGGAAATTTTACTGGGGAGTTGAACCTGGGCCATCAAGCTTTGCAAGCTAGTGCATTTAACTGCTGAGTCACCTCAGCAGCCCCTCCAAATCTTTTCAACATAAACTCACCACCAATTCTGACAGGCATCAACATACCTAAGCAAATTATGACCAGCTGTCAGTCCTGAATACTCTTCCATACTATCACAACCATCTGTCCTTGAAGGGCAACCGAATTGGTCACAAAACAAAAATATCAAAGTAAGGAGGAGTTAGTAGGGAAGGAGTTGGCAAAAGTGGGAATGGGATAGAAGGTAATGGGGTGAATAAGATCGGAAAACATATACATGTATAACATTGGTGTACAAAAGTTAAAATTTAAAGTTAACATACTCTGCCTCTCTCAAATAAAAATAAAATCTTTTAAAAAATTAACATAAGGCCGGGCGTGGTGGCGCACGCCTTTAATCCCAGCACTTGGGAGGCAGAGGTAGGAGGATCGCCGTGAGTTCGAGGCCACCCTGAGACTACATAGTGAATTCCAGGTCAGCCTGGATCACAGTGAGACCCTACCCCCAAAAAAAAAAAAAAAAAAAAAACCAAAGTTAACATAGTACTATTGTGTACAGTGGGGAATAAAATACAGAAATCTCAAGAACTACCAAGTAAAGGCATTCTAGAGGTCAGTTAGCAGTTGTATGACTTTAGTAAAATTGTTAAAACTTTATTTTTGAGACAGGGTTGCCTGTAGCCCAAGCTGGTCTGGAGTTTGGTGTGTTGTTAGGAGGACATTCAACTTATTCTCTTGCCTGCACTTCCCAAATTCTGGAATGACAGGCATGCACCATCAAGTCTGGGTTTAGCAGAGCTGGGAATCAAACCCAGGGCTTTGTAAAGGTCAGGCAAGCATTCTACCAAGTGAGCTACATCCCAAGCCCTTTTATCATAAACAAGTGTCTTTAGGATTCCAAAGATTGATCACTGGAAGACGGTTACATGCTGAGCAGGATACAAGGTAAAGGATAAAGTACAATTAGACGAAACTGGGCGGTATCAGTAGTTTCCGGGTCCTGAATCCTAAGGGAACCCCTCCCTTCCCAGAACGCACCGCCAGCACTGCCCCTTCGCTCAGCACCAGGTAGCCGAGCTGGTCTGGGATTCGCTCCAGCCCCTGGGTCAGTGCAGACGTCTGTGGGTGAAGAGCAAGCAGTGAGATGCTGGAAGGCGCAGACCAGCCCCTCCCGAGTCTCCGCCCGCCGTCATCCTCCGTCCCACGGCTTTTCCAGCTCCCGCCTAGCCGACTCCGCAGGCCTCGCCCCTGCCATGCCGGCTACTCCCCTGCCGCGGAACACCCCGCCCTGGACGTCGCGGCCCTGCGCATCCCTATTCCCCCTCGGACCCCGGGATGGCTAGAGGGGAGGGCCGCGGGCCGGTCATACCGGGGCAATGGAAGCTTGGGGGACCCTCCCGCGCATGCGTCCTCACTCACCATCGCAGCCGTAGGTGCAGGGGGAGCTCCTCACCGATAGGTAGCTTCCGGCGCCGCGCCTGGGTCACGTGGCTCTAAAGGGCGAGCTCTTCTCGCCGCAGCGTTGGCCACGCCCCCGAGTGCGGATTGGAGCGAGAGTACGTCATTAGACTTACCCTGCCACTGCCGAAGCGCCGCTTTCCGAAGACGCGCGCGGATTGGTCACTTCACCCGCCACTCAACGTGGGCTTGCGAGCCACAGAGCCTAGGTGGGCGGGAGTATAGGTTTGCACCTGCGCACCAGGTCTCCAGTAGAGCAGGATTGTCCCCTTGTTACACGATTCTGTGGGCCCTTGGGTCACTTCACTCACCTTAGATAAATTTGTGGGACACCACACGGCTTCTGAAAGACCACCCAACAGAGTCCGGCAAAAGAGGTTAAATGATGCCCTACCTTCAGCAGTGTTGGGATCCCAGTCTGGTCGTGTGGAAGGGAAAAGCTCATTAATAACATTAGAGTTTTCCCTGGGGTGGCCATCGCCTCTCAACACTAATTTCTTGGCTTCCCTTCTGATTCGTTCACATTCCTCTGTGGAGAAGAGAGTCTGCAAAAATTGCTGACAGTCCTCCCAAGTAGGCTGGTGGGTGTAAAAAATAGTCTCTAGAAGAGATATCAGGTTCTGGGGTTTCTCTGAAAAAGAGGGGTTCTGATTTTTCCAGTTATATAAATCGCTGGTGGAGAAGGGAGTATAAACCACAACATATGAGATGCCACACCAGGCGGTGGGTTTGCTGTTGGGGGAGCCTGCCTGAATGGCAGAAGTGGAGCTGAGGCTCCTGGAGTTTCTGCCAGGTTGGGGGAAACAGGATGAGAGGAAGGCTGATATTGTGACCCACTCTGAGTGTGTGAGGAGGACCGAAAGGAGAAGCCTGCAGTGTGTGCAGGGGAGGAGAAACGGAGGATGTTGGGGCTGGAGAGAGGTACGGTGGGGGAGTCCGTTCTTCATCTTGAGAGAGAACCTGTTTAGGTTTTTTAGTTACAACGATACAGGTAAAGCCAGAGGGAGGGAGTAATTTCTTTGTGGGGGGGGGGCCTCTACAAGGCTTCTCCAGGCAACAATGTAGGGACCTGGTCTGGATGTCCTGGGGAGGAAAAGATTTTATTTTGAACAGAATAAATTATAGCTAGATTAAAGGTGCCCTTTGGTGGCCATCCTGTGTTAAATGATGGCCATTCAACTGTACAATAAGCATCTAATTTACCAGAAAAGACCTGGTCACCTGATTCTGCAGCCTTCTTTTGAAAATCTTTAAAGTGTTTCTTAACCAATTCCAAAGGAGTTCTTTCATCGGACTGATTCTGACCCATATCTCCAAAGACAAGGACAAGGCACACAAACACAACACAGAACACAAGAATGCTAGCAATTCCAGCCTTCCTGAACACCACCATGTGGCAGCCTAAACCAAAACTGAACCAGAAACAGACCTCTGTTCGAACTCTCCCAGCAGAACGAGAGAAGGTCAAAGGCATCCCCCTTGATCCCTTGTCCCCTCTTGGATCCAGAAAAGCGCGCAAAGCCAGAAAATTAAAAAACAAAAAAATGAACAACAACAACAAAAAGAGCAGAAAGGCACCTGTGGAGGTTTCTTACCCAGCAAAGGAAGGGGCCAGCCATCCTAGGTGAAAACCTCCTTCTCCAGCTTTCTATCAACTCCAAAACCAGGAACATGCAAATGGATGGAGCTATGGTTCTTGGGCCAAGATCAGGGGACTTTCCCCAGTCCAGTCACCCCAGAGTCAGGAGCGGGGGTCTTGAAATGTGGATCCAGGGTGAGCCCCCAAAATGTTATGGGCTCCGGTGTCACACAAGTAAGACCACTGACTCACAAAGTGCTGAGTGTGAACCGACGTGCCAAGACTGCACATCAGCGGCAACACAGACATCAGAGGTGAGCTGTAGGTCCTGTTCCATGTATGCTGGTCTTTTAGGAAGAGTGGGTGCCGGGAGGGTGACCAGACAATCTGACGGATGCTGAGAGGCAGCACTCTTTACTGCTAGGTTTGTCAGTCTATTCCCTCTTGCTTCTGTGGTCTCCCCTTTCTGATGGCCTAGACGATGAATTATAGCCACTTTAGCAGGCTCCCAAATGGCAGCCAATTAATCCAAAATTTTATTTTATTTTTAATGTCTTTACCTTCTGCTATTAACAAATAGCCTTTGCTCCTGGTAGATGGCCCCATGGACATGAGCCATGGCAAAGGCATAATGGCTGTCTGTGTAGATATTCACTGTCTTGTCTTTTCCCAGTATCTGAGCCTTGGTCAATGTTATCAATTCAGCTTTCTGAGCAGATGTACCCTGAGGCAGGGCCTCAGCCCACAGGGTTTTTTTTTTTTTTTCCAAAGTCACCATAGTTGCCCCTGCATACCTGATTCTGTCCATGACAAAGCTACTGTCATCAGAATACATCACCAGGTTAGGGTTCAACCAAGCCATATCTGTCAGATTTGGGAAGAGCCCATGAAAGGTGGCAGTGATCTCTACACAGTCATGAAGAGGAATTGATGCCTTATCAGTTTCAGGCAGCAGGGGGGCTGGATTTAAAATCACAGTTTGGGGCTAGAAAGATGGCTTAGCAGTTAAGGCACCTGCCTCCTAAGCCTAAGAACCTGGTTCCAATCTCCAGGTCCCACATTTAGCCAGATGCAAAGTGACACAAGTGCGCAATGCCGCACTTGACCACAAGGGGGCGAACACATCTGGATTTTGTTCTCAGCAGCTGAGAGGCTGCTGGCACACCCATCTCTGTCTTCCTCTCCCTCTCTCTCTGTCTCTCTCAAAAAAAAAAAAAAATCACAGTTTGGTGAGACTGGGTCCTTGGTTGGTCTTAGAGCAAGGCTTGATAGTGGGTTAGGCGGGAGTTGGAAAGTCATTGAGCCGGAGGGCTTTTTAGAAGCATCTCTATCACATGCAGGGCTGTAATTGATAAAGTCTATCCCAAGGTTAGTTTTCTGCTTCCTTTGTCAGAATAGCAGCAGCTGCAATAGCCCAGAGGCAAGGGGCCAACCAGTATCTACTGGGTCTAACTTCTTAGACAAATAGGCCATTAGGTGATGTTATGGCCCCAGTCTCTGGGTTAGGATGCCCCTGGCTGCCCCCTTCTCTTCATCCATGTACAAGTGGAAGGATTTGGTTAAGTCTGAAAGTGCCAGGGCAGTTTGGGGATGTTTGTTCCTCATTTTTAGTCCAATTAAAATCTTTTTCTTGCCTTCTAGTGGCCTCATATAGAGGCTTGGCTAATTCAGCAAACCATGGAATCCAAATTCTGTAATGCCCAACAGTTTCAAGGAATTCTCAGATTTGTCTCTTAGTCTGAGGCATGGGGATCTGAGTGATGGCCTAAATTCTAGAGGCCGACAGCATCCTCTTACCTCCTTGGAGTTCGTATCCCAAGCAGGTTGCCTTAAGCACGCACAGCTGAGCCTTCCTGGCTGACACAGGATAGCCCAGATGTTGAAAGATGTCCAGGAGATGCACTGTGACAGCGAGACATTTTTTCTCTGTTGCTGCGGCTAGGAGAAGGTCATCCACGTACTGCAGGAGTGGTGCCTCAGGCGTCTCATTGCAAAAATAATTGCAAATCCTTATGGAGAGCCTCATCAAAGAGAGTAGAGGAATTTTTAAATCCCTGTGGAAGTCTAGTCCAGGTCAGTTGCCCACTGGTGCCTCGTTCCGTATCTGTCCATTCAAAGGCAAAAATGGGTTGACTTCCCTTCGCCAATGGGGTGTTAAAGAAAGCTCCCTTTAGGTCCAGCACAGTATATGTCTTTCAGGTGGAATCATTCTGAGCAAAGTATAAGGGCTGTCTCACGGGGCCTTGTGCCTTCTGGAAAGTAGCCACCATTACCTTAGTCATTTTCTTAGCCTGTCTATCTCTAGAGTGTCTTTATTATTATATACCCTGGCAGTAATCTCTATTAACTCTGAAAGAAGTTTACTCTTAAAGCCTTTTATTTTCTGAATCTCCTTTCTAATATCTGATGTGAACTGAGTTACAAAAGCAATGTTAAAATTTTTTTTTTATTTATTTTTGGAGAGAGACACAGAGAGAGATAGAGAGGGAGAGGGAGACAGATAGAGATGGGCGCGCCAGCAGTGTCTCAGCTGCTGCGAACGAAATCCAGATGTGTGCGCCCCCTTCTGGTCAAGTGTGGCATTGCGCCCTTGCGTCACTTTGCATCTGGCTAAACATGGGACCTGGAGATTGGAACTGGGTTCTTAGGCTTAGCAGGCAGGCGCCTTAGCCACTAAGCCATCTCTCCAGCCCCACAAAAGCAATGTTAATAGTTCGCCTATTCTCAGGGGCTTCAGGATCTATGGAGGGGGGAGGGGTATGTCCTATTTGCTTCCTGCAGTCTTTTTAGGAAAGCAGTGGGGACTCTGTGGGCCCTTGGGTCCCTTCACCCACCTTAGACAAATTTGTAGGGCACTGAGCAAAAGGCTGCCTGGAGACCACCCATCAGAGTCCGGTGAAAGAGGTTAAGGAACGCCCTACCTTCAGGGGTGTTGGGATCCCAGTGTGGAAAAGAAAACCTTGTCAATAACATTAGGGTTCTCCATGAGGTGGTCTTTGGCTCCCAACACTAGTTTCTTGGCTTCCCTTCAGATTTTTTCATGTTTTCTGTGGTGAAGAGGATCTGCAAGAGTTGCTGACAGTCCTCCCATGTGGGCTGATGGGTGTAGAAGACTGTCTCGAAATGGGATATCAGAGAACCTGCTTTAAATCACATTTAGGTTTAGCAATAAGAATGGGGGTGTTGGGGACTCAAACCTAGATTTTTAGGCTTCCCAGATAAGCACCTTACCTGTTAAGCCATCATTTATTTGATGCCCTTTTTAAAAATTTATTTATTTGCAAGCAGAGATAAAGAGAAATAATGGGCATGCCAGGGCCTCCAGCCACTGCAAACGGACTCCAGATGCATGTGCCCCTTGAGTTAACATGGGTCCTGGGGAATCGAACTGGGGTCCTTTGGCTTTGCAGGCAAGTGCCTTAACTGTTAAGCCATTTCTCCAGCCCCTGATGCCCTTCTTTTTATATCATCTGTTTATATCTCAATATACATTTTAGGTAAGTCTGATGTTTGCCTTATATAAGGAGTTTGTAACTTGATTAAGTACCTTGACTCAGTTTACCTATTTAACCTTTTGTCTACTGAGAAATTTCATCTAACAGTTGAACAGGTATTCAAAAGAAAACTATAAAGAGAAACAAAATTATATGCCATTTCTTATTCCCTTTTCCTTGTTGGAGACAATTGGCCATTTTGTCTGGACAGGGTCAGGGGGACATATGGCTTAAACTTGCATGGGGTCTGAGATAAAGGGGGCGTCATCCCTTTTTCAGAGTCCAGCTTGCCATGATTTTAAATAACATATAACAGTAAGCAAGAGCAAAAGGAAATGACAGGGCAGAAAGCTAAGCATCCTGCATTCCTTGTCTTACTCTGAAATTGTTTGTTTTTACATAATTTATTTTATCCATTTGTAATATATAAGGTGATAGGGTCTTATCTATGTCTAACCTGGTTAGAGCTCCAAAGAATATGAATTACATCTGTGCTTATGACTTTGTGACCCACCTAGCATAGGGCATCAGCTATGTTTAATGTAAGTTGAATTTACATTAAGTCTATGCCCCTATATAAAACCTTTAGAGCATCCTTAAAAGTCTGTAAACAGTTAAAAAATCTTTAACTTCAGGCATGGTGTTTAGGTTTAGCCTGAAAATTAGCTTTCTATTCCTTTTAAAAGGAAATTAATTTTAGGCAAAATCTGGTCTTTTAGATCTTACTCCCTTTTTATATATGCACATTTTATCCACATACTTTAACATTCTGATCTAAGTTCCATTCAAAAAAGCATAAGCATTTTATGTCCAACATTGACAAATACCTTCCCAGTTTTTTAATCATTTCATCTCAACCTATAATTAACCATTTTTTATAAGACTAAAAATTACTCCAAATCAATTAATCTTATTACCCATTGACAAAGAGCAAGTAGTTTGACTTCAAAAAGTAAAACAAGCCGGGCGTGGTGGTGCACGCCTTTAATCCCAGCACTCGGGAGGCAGAGGTAGGAGGATCGCCATGAGTTCGAGGCCACCCTGAGACTACATAGTTAATTCCAGGTCAGCCTGGACCAGAGTGAGACCCTACCTCGCAAAACCAAAAAAAAAAAAAAAGTAAAACAAGACGGGTGTGGTGGCGCACACCTTTAATCCCAGCACTCAGGAGGCAGAGGTAAGAGGATCACCATGAGTTCAAGGCCACCCTGAGACTCCATAGTGAATTCCAGGTCAGCCTGGACTAGAGTGAGACTCAACCTCAAAACAACAACAACAAAAAAAAAGTAAAACATTTTACTACTGTACATTTGTAGAGAAAAAGCCTTAGTATTTAGGTCACCAAAAAAAAAAAAAAAAAAAAATCTCTACCTGACAACCAGCCTTGCTTTATAATACCAATATATATTCCTTCAGATTTTATATAACCCATTGATTTTAGATAGCTCTTATTAACAAACTCTATGAAATACATTTTCTATGAAAACATGACAATCGTTTTGGGGATAATCTTTATCAATATCTCTAACACACTTGGAAATGCCCAAGAAGGGTGGGGTTCTCCACCAGATATTATCAAACAGTAATGTACGGGACCTGGTCAGGATACCCAGGAATCCCACACAGAATACCCTTAACTTGATAAATGGTGGGAAGGTGGAAGGTGCCTCTCTCTGGCCATCTCACATTGAAAGTCAGCCACTCATTCCTGCAAAAGATGGTTAATTTTCACGACCCTACTATTAAACCCAGGTTGTCTGCCAGGCATCTGAAATCCTTAAAGTGTGACTGGACTAGGTCCAGTGGGGTGGAGCTCGCCGCCTGTCCCATGGTGTCTTACAAGAAAGTAAAAAGGGGCTGGAGAGATAGCTTAGCAGCTAAGGCATTTGCCTGTGAGGTCTAAGGACCCCAGTTCGATTCTCCAGGTCCCACATAAGCCAGATGCACATGGGAGCGCATGAGTCTGGAGTTTGTTTGCAGTGGCTAGAGACCCTGGCCTACCCATTTCCCCTCTCTTTCTCCACCTCTCTCTGTCTCTAATAAATAAATAAAAATAAAATCTTTTTAAAAAAAAGAAAGAAAAGAAAGTAAAAAGGACGAACAAGACACAAACACACAGACACAGAAACAAATTCCCCAGGTAGTGAAAAAAGAAACCAAAACCGTGCAGACGGAGGCCTGTCCCGTAAACGGGCTCTGCCAGATGGGCGCAACCCGTCAGTATTTACCCAAACCAGAGTCAGACTGGAGCTCTCCCGCTCCACAGTCGGTGGCCTGTCCCATAACGGGCTCCACCAGAAGGGGGTCAGGAGCATCCTTGGAACCCCCCTGGCCCCGAGGTAATATGTGGCTCGTCAGCCTTACCTCTGTGGGCCTCCAGATTGTGTCTGGACATCAGATTTACCAGAGAAACAAGGAACCAAATAAAACAGAGACAGACACCGGGCGTGGTGGCGCACGCCTTTAATCCCAGCATTCGGGAGGCAGAGGTAAGAGGATTGCCTGACTACAAGGCCACCCTGAGACTACATAGTGAATTCCAGGTCAGCCTTGGCTAGAGTGAGACTCTACCTTAAAAACCAAAAAAAAAAAAAAAAAAAAAAAAAAAAAAAAAAAAAAACTAGACTGCATGCAGCCCTGTGGAAGAGAGAAGTTGTCGACACTGATAAACACCAGCAGACATTGCAAGCCTTAAGACTGGTCATCCAGGCCAAATATGCTAACTGGTGCAATAGTGGCATGTCTGTTATGTCTAATTGGACTGGAGGCCCGCTCCATGGAAGTGAATACATGCCTAGTACTGAAAACCTAGTCAAAAGCCTAGGGCAGGGAGATCATGAACCCTAGGAGAGTAACACCTACTGTGGTCTGGCTACGTGCATATACTATGCTCACCAAACTGCCCAGTAAGCACTTCTGTTAATGTCCACACCCATATATTAATGCTACTCTCACTTGTGGTTAGAGAAGCTTCTCTTTTCAGATGGTGGTGATCTTGGGATGACTCAAAAGGCACCATGGTGCTGAGAAGAAGGGTCAGAGGAGTGCTCAGTACTGAGATATCTCTATCATATCTTCCAAGCTCAGGGTCCATTGCGGAAGAGGTGGCAGGAAGAATGTAAGAGCCAAAGGAAGGGCAGGACTGCTTACAATTCAATCTTCCAGACACAAATTGGCCTGGATATCCATGACCTCGCAGTGCCTGGCACTACCTACACAATACCTTCATAATAGGAGGACAAGATGATAACATCAAAATTAAAGAGAGAGGACTGGAGAGAGAGGCCTTAGCAGTTAAGGCACTTGCCTATGAAGCCTAAGGACCCACATAAGCCAGATGCACAAGGTGGCTCATGTGCATGCATCTGGAGTTCATTTGCAGTGGCTAGAGGCCCTAGCACACCCATTCTCTCTCTCTATTTAACTCTTTCTCTCTCAAATAAAAAATGAAAGAAAATATTTTAAAACTGTTTTTTAAAAAAACAAAATTAGGGGGCTGGAGAGATGGCTTAGTGGTTAAGGTGCTTGCCTTCAAAGCCAAAGGACCCATATTCAATTCCCCAGGACCCTCATAAGCCAGATGCACAAGGGGGCAGATGCATCCGTAGTTCGTTTGCAGTGGCTAGAGGCCCTGACATGCCCATTTTTTCTCTATCTTCTCTCTCTCTCTCTCTCTCTCTCTGCAAAAGCCTTAGTATTTAGGTCACCAAAAAAAAAAAAAAAAAAATCTCTACCTGACAACCAGCCTTGCTTTATAATACCAATATATATTCCTTCAGATTTTATATAACCCATTGATTTTAGATAGCTCCTATTAACAAACTCTATGAAATACATTTTCTATGAAAACATGACAATCGTTTTGGGGATAATCTTTATCAATATCTCTAACACACTTGGAAATGCCCAAGAAGGGTGGGGTTCTCCACCAGATATTATCAAACAGTAATGTACGGGACCTGGTCAGGATACCCAGGAATCCCACACAGAATACCCTTAACTTGATAAATGGTGGGAAGGTGGAAGGTGCCTCTCTCTGGCCATCTCACATTGAAAGTCAGCCACTCATTCCTGCAAAAGATGGTTAATTTTCACGGCCCTACTATTAAACCCAGGTTGTCTGCCAGGCATTCTGAAATCCTTAAAGTGTGACTGGACTAGGCCCAGTGGGGTGGAGCTTGCCGCCTGTCCCATGGTGTCTTACAAGAAAGTAAAAAGGGGCTGGAGAGATGGCTTAGCAGCTAAGGCATTTGCCTGTGAGGTCTAAGGACCCCAGTTCGATTCTCCAGGTCCCACGTAAGCCAGATGCACATGGGAGCGCATGAGTCTGGAGTTTGTTTGCAGTGGCTAGAGACCCTGGCCTACCCATTTTCCCCCTCCGTCTCCACTCTCTCTGTCTCTAATAAATAAATAAAAATAAAATCTTTAAAAGAAAAAGTAAAAAGGACGAACAAGACACAAACACACAGACACAGAAACAAATTCCCCAGGGAGTGAAAAAAGAAACCAAAACCGTGCAGACGGAGGCCTGTCCCGGAAACGGGCTCCGCCAGATGGGCGCGACCCGTCAGTATTTACCCAAACCAGAGTCAGACTGGAGCTCTCCCGCTCCACAGTCGGTGGCCTGTCCCATAACGGGCTCCACCAGAAGGGGGTCAGGAGCATCCTCGGAACCCCCCTGGCCCCGAGGTAATATGTGGCTCGTCAGCCTTACCTCTGTGGGCCTCCAGATTGTGTCTGGACATCAGATTTACCAGAGAAACAAGGAACCAAATAAAACAGAGACAGACACCGGGCGTGGTGGCGCACGCCTTTAATCCCAGCATTCGGGAGGCAGAGGTAAGAGGATTGCCTGACTACAAGGCCACCCTGAGACTACATAGTGAATTCCAGGTCAGCCTTGGCTAGAGTGAGACTCTACCTTAAAAACAAAAAAAAAAAAAAAAAAAAAAAAACTAGACTGCATGCAGCCCTGTGGAAGAGAGAAGTTGTCGACACTGATAAACACCAGCAGACATTGCAAGCCTTAAGACTGGTCATCCAGGCCAAATATGCTAACTGGTGCAATAGTGGCATGTCTGTTATGTCTAATTGGACTGGAGGCCCGCTCCATGGAAGTGAATACATGCCTAGTACTGAAAACCTAGTCAAAAGCCTAGGGCAGGGAGATCATGAACCCTAGGAGAGTAACACCTACTGTGGTCTGGCTACGTGCATATACTATGCTCACCAAACTGCCCAGTAAGCACTTCTGTTAATGTCCACACCCATATATTAATGCTACTCTCACTTGTGGTTAGAGAAGCTTCTCTTTTCAGATGGTGGTGATCTCGGGATGACTCAAAAGGCACCATGGTGCTGAGAAGAAGGGTCAGAGGAGTGCTCAGTACTGAGATATCTCTATCATATCTTCCAAGCTCAGGGTCCATTATGGAAGAGGTGGCAGGAAGAATGTAAGAGCCAAAGGAAGGGCAGGACTGCTTACAATTCAATCTTCCAGACACAAATTGGCCTGGATATCCATGACCTCGCAGTGCCTGGCACTACCTACACAATACCTTCATAATAGGAGGACAAGATGATAACATCAAAATTAAAGAGAGAGGACTGGAGAGAGAGGCCTTAGCAGTTAAGGCACTTGCCTATGAAGCCTAAGGACCCATGTTTGATTCCCCAGGACCCACATAAGCCAGATGTACAAGGTGGCTCATGTGCATGCATCTGAAGTTTATTTGCAGTGGCTACAGGCCCTAACACACCCATTCTCTCTATATATTTGCCTCTTTCTCTCTCAAATAAAAAATGAAAGAAAAAAAAACTATTTTTAAAAACAAAATTATTTTTTTTTTTGGTTTTAGTGGTTAAGGTAGGGTCTCCTTCAAAGCCCAGGCTGACCTGGAATTAACTCCCAGGTAGTCTCAGATGCACAAGGGGGAAGATGCATCCGCAGTCCTCCTACCTTTGCCTCCCTGACATGCCCATTTTTCTCTATTCTCTCTCTCTCTCTCTCTCTCTCCTGCTTGCAAATAAATAAAATAAAAATTTTTTAAAATTGTTTTTAAAAACAAAATCCCAACACTCAGGAGGCTTAGTGGTAGGAGGTGCTTGAGTTCAAGGCCACCCTGAGACCCATATTCAATTCCCTAGGTCAGCCTGGGCCAGTGGGATGCACTTGAAAAAAACAAAAATAATAATAAAATATAAAAGCATATTAAGAAAAACAAAATTAGGGCTGGAGAGATGGCCCAGTTTTTCTCTATCTTCTAAGCCTCTCTCTCTCTCTGGTTGCATCTCCAGCGGTTAAAATAAAAATTTTTAAAGCAGCCAGATGCAAAGTGGCTCATGCCACAATCCCAGCACTCAGGAGGTAGAGGTCTGAGGATTTTGTTGAGTTCAAGGACACTGCTGAGACTACATCTCTATCTGTCTCCCTCTCAGCCTCTGTCTAGTCTGTCTCTCTCTCTCTGTGTCTCGAAAAACAAAAATAAATAATAATAAAGCAATTAAAAAAACAAAATTAAAGAGACTAATTGCAGGGGTAGGAGACATGATGGAGGGTAGATTTATGAGGGGGAAATAGGGAGGGATTATCATGGTTTATTGTCTATAATTATGGAAGTTTTTATAGTTTTTATAAAGTTTTTATAGCCAGGCGTGGTGGTGCATGTGCCACCATGCCCAGTGAGCTATATATTTTTTTGTACAGATTTGAGGTATGTGTAGCCAACTGCTCCATTTTGATAGAGCTGGGTGGTGGTGGCCCTATTTGAGTTGTTAACTCTAGCCCAAGGTAACCTGGAGCTCACTCTGTGTCCCCAGACTGACCTTAGACTCAGAGTGATTCTCCTGTGGTTGCCACCAGGAAGTTGTTATTTTCATGTTTTATTCTCATGTGTCTGAAATTCTAATAAATATCTTTGGCACCTGGATCTTTACATTTATAGGTATTATTACTTTTCTCTTCAAAACATATATCTTGGTATTTGCACAACAAATACGTTTAATTTAAAAATATCAATTTAGCCAGGTGTGGTGGCGCACGCCTTTAATCCCAGCACTTGGGAGGCAGAGGTAGGAGGATCGCCATGAGTTCAAGGCCACCCTGAGACTACATAGTGAATTCCAGGTCAGCCTGGACCAGAGTGAGACCCTACCTCGAAAAACCAAAATAAAATAAAATAAAATAAAATAAAAATAAAAATATCAATTTAAAAAGTAGTATCAGGCTAGAGAGATGGCTTAGTGGTTAAGGTGCTTGCCTGCAAAGCCTAAGGACCCATGTTCCATTTCTCTACAGATCCCATGCAAGCTAGATGCACAAAGGTGATGCAAGTGCAAGGTCACACGTGTGCACTAGGTGTTACAAACATCTGGAGTGGCTAAGGCCCTGGCGCACCAACTCTCTTAAAAAAAATAAAGTGGCCGGGTGTGGTGGCGCACACCTTTAATCCCAGCACTCGGGAGGCAGAGGTAGGAGGATCGCCATGAGTTCAAGGCCACTCTGGGACTACATAGTGAATTCCAGGTCAGCCTGAGCTAGAGTGAAACCCTACCTCAAAAAAAATAAATAAATAAATAAATAAAATAAAAAAATAAATAAAGTGGCCGGGCATGGTGGCGCACGCCTTTAATCCCAGCACTCGGGAGGCAGAGGTAGGAGGATCGCCGAGAGTTCGAGGCCACCCTGAGACTACATAGTTAATTCCAGGTCAGCCTGGACCAGAGTGAGACCCTACCTTGCAAAACCAAAAAAAAATAAATTAATTAAATAAAATAAAAATAAAAAATAAAGTGGGCTGGAGAGATGGCTTAGTGGTTAAGGCGCCTGCCCACTAAGCCTAAGAGCACCGGTTCCAATCTCCAGGACCCACGTTTAGCAAGATGCAAAGTGATGCAAGGGTGCAATGCCACACTTGACCACAAGGGGGCGCACACATCTGGATTTCATTTCAGCAGCAGAGAGACTGCTGGTGTGCCCATTCTCTCTCCCTCTCTCTCTCTCTCTCTCTCTCTCTCTCTGCCTCTCTGCCTCTTCTCTCTCCAAAAAAAAAATAATAATAAAGTAGTGTAGGGCTGGAGAGTTGGCTTAGCCATTAAGGCACTTGCCTGCAAAGCTTAAAGATCCAGGTTCTATTCCCCAGGACTCATGTAAGCTAGATGCACAGGTGGCACATGCATCTGGCGTTTGATTGCAGTGGCTAGAGGCCCTAGCATGCCCATTCTTTCTCTCTAAGTGCATCTTTCTCTCTCTCAAATAAACAAAATATATTTTTGTAAGTAATGTAGGTAAGCTGGGCATGGTGGTACATACCTTTAGTCACAGCACTCAGGAGGCTGGGGTAGGAGGATCTGTGTGAGTTCAAGACCAGCCTGGATCTACAGAATGAGTGACAGGTCAGCCCAATCTAGAGTAAGACCCTGCCTCAAAAAAAAAAAAAAAAATTCAGGTCTGGAGAGACAGCTTAGCAGTTAAGGCACTTGCCTTCAAAGCCAAAGGACTCAGGTTCAATTCCCCAGGTTCCACATAAACCAGGTACACAAGAATGCACATGCATCTGGAGTTCATTTGCAGTGGCTGGAGGCCCTGGCATGCCCATTCTTTTTGTTTGTCTCTCTGTCTGCCTCTCTCTCTCTCTCAAATAAATAAATGAAAATGAAATAAAATATACTACATTAAATTATTATTTTTTTAAAATTATTTTATTTTATTTATTTTTAAAGTTCAGCCGAAATCCAGATGTAGTGGCGCACGCCCTTTAATCTGGCTAAATGTGGGCATTTGGGAGGCAGAGGTAAGGCCATCTCTCCAGCCCTAAATTATTTATTTTTGAGTTGCCTTTAATCTCAGTATTTGGGAGGCAGAGGTAGGAGGATTGCTGAGAGTTTGAGGCCAGCCTGAGACTACATAGTAAATTCTGGACAGCTTGGACTAGAAAAGAGAGACCCTACTGAAACAACTTCTGTTAAACAGACCTAAGGGAAGCCATTTTAGGCCACTCAGCCATCTTGAAACTCTCACAAAAAAAAATCTACACAAAAAACCAGGCAGAGTGGCAAGTGCTTGTGATCCCAGAGCTGGGGAGGTGGAGACTGGCAATCCTTGAGCCTCACAGGCTAGCTAGTCTAGTTGAATCGGTGAGCTGTAGATTCAGTGAGAGATTCCCCCCTCACACTCACACACCAGTCTCAAAAAACAGCTGAGGAAAACTCGGGCTGGAGAGATGGTTTAGTGGTTAAGATGCCTGCCTCCTAAGCCTAAGAACACCTGTTCCAATCTCCAGTGGTTCCAATCTCCAGGTCCCACGTTTAGCCAGATGCAAAGTGACGCAAGGGCGCAATACCACACTTGACCACAAGGGGGTGCACGCATCTGGATTTCGTTCATAGCAGCTGAGACACTGCTGGCGCGCCCATCTCTATCTGTCTCCCTCTCCCTCTCTCTCAAAAAAAAAAAAATCTGAGGAAAACGCAACATTGATCTTGGGCCTCCACACACATACATTTGTATGTGCATCTGCACACACATGTGAACACACATACATGCCACATACACATACACATTGAAAACCCAACTGTCCATGGATAGAAACCTCTGAAACCACAAGCTAAAATAAATATATCCTGCTTTTTTTTTTTTTGGTTTTTCGAGGTAGGGTCTCACTCTGGCCCAGGCTGACCTGGAATTCATTATGTAGTCTCAGGGTGGCCTTGAACTCACCGTGATCCTCCTACCTCTGCCTCCTGAGTGCTGGGATTAAAGGCGTGCGCCACCACGCCTGGCTTTATATCCTGCTTTTAAGTTGTGCATCTTGGGGCTGGAGAGATTGCTTAGTGGTTAGGGCACTTGTCTACAAAGCCTAGGGACCCAGGTTCAATTCCTCAGTACCCATATAAGCTAGATGCACAAGGTGGCTCACGCATCTGGAGTTTGTTTGCAGTTGACTAGAGGCCCTGGCGTGCCCATTCTCTCTCTCTTCTCTCTCCCTCCTAAATAAATAAATAAATAAATAAATAAATAAATAAATAAATAAATAAAAATATTCAAGTTTTGCATCTCAAATATGGTGAAGGAAAGGTAGCTTTTAGCAGTCCATTCAAGAACAAGGCTTGGACTTGGTTGCCCAGTGCCAGATGGAACATGAAGAATAGATATCACGTAACAGTGGTCAGCACCTGTGACAGCTGAGTCATCTCCTCAGTCCCCGTTCACAGAAATTGGAAAGTTGCCACAGTAAATTTTCTCCTTATGGTGGGAGGGGCTGATAGGCTTGTGATGTTTTCTGGTGTGCCTGGATTTCTGATGTAGACTTCAAACTCAAGAAGAGTTAGGCTGCATGGATCAGCCACTCATGGAACAATTCAGGTGTTACAAGATCCTGACCGTTGGGTTACTCTTACTGGTTTGGGTGAGTACTTCCTTTGCTTGTCATGGCCAACTACGTTTCTTCTCTGCCTGTGTTTAGATTGGTTAAATGCTTTCATCTAGGAGAAGGAGAAAGGGCTGAGGGAGGCTCTCAATGCTCCTACTTCCACGTCAGTGACTTTTTAGGAACCCCAACCGGAGGGTAGAATGCCATGCTAGGACGAGTGAGCAGGTTGGATATTAAAGTCTTTCAAGGAATCCAAAACATAAACTCGGAAGAAGTCGTTCAGGGAAATGCCAACAGAGAAAAGACTAAACAATTGTGTGAATTTTTCTGGGAAAGACAATGAAGAGATAGGTGATCAATGACAGGCCAAAGGAGCAGTAAGTCCACCCATGTCTAAGTGAACCAATGAATTTATTAGACTGACTTACAGGAGCATGGGTGAGGAGTGACTTGACTTAAAACAGCCACAAGCATGGATGAGGCATGGTGACTGCCTTTAATCCCAACACTCGGGAGGCAGAGGTAGGAGGAGGAGTTCGAGGCCACCTTGAGACCCATAGTTATTCCAAACCAGAGTGAGACCCACAAAAACTCTCACCCCAGCACGGATGACAGTTTTCCTGTAGCTGCATATATGCAGTGTCTTCCCGCTTCAGTTAACCGTCCACATTCTGAAGATTCTGGGTGTACACGTCTCCCCAGACCATCTGCAGTAGAGCAGAGCTCAGTATGGCTGGGAAGGGGCCGCAGGAGGGAAGCCCTGGAATCTCAGCTGAGGGTCTAATGATGCTCTTGCCCACTCCCTCCTGTGAGGGAGTGTTAACGCAGGTAGCGTCTTGGGCTCTCGGAGTGTCCCCCAGCAACAATCCACATGGGTCTTTGTTCTCTCACCTCAGAAAGTATTTTTCTTGCTTCTGTGTCTATGAGAGATTAAAGTCTCCTGGCATCTGGTTCTGCTTTTAAGCCTAGAGTTACAGAACCAGAAAAGCAGTTGACTAGATCAAAAATGAGCAATAGGGTGGAATAATGCTATGTCACTTCTCTGAGGCAGTAGAGAGAAAAACCATGACATTTCCAAGAAGAGGGATTTCCTGGTTCATCCATGGTCAAAATTGAAATTTCAACTCATAAGGTGTTATTGATATTTAAACATTTTCACAATTTTTTGAGAATACATATTTCTGACTTTTCTTAAAACATGGGTGATTTCCATGGGATATTGTCTACAATTAAGGAAGTTGTCAATAAAAATAAATAAATAAAATTTTTAAAAAACATGGATGATTTGGGCTGGGGAGATGAACTAGTGGGTGAAGTGCTTGCCAATCAAGCATGAGGACTTGAATTTAGATCCCCAGAACTCACATAAAATGCTGGGCTTGGGGCCGGAGAGATGGCTTAGCAGTTAAGGCGCTTGCCTGTGAAGCTGAAGGACCCATGTTCAACTCTCCAGGTCCTACGTAAGCCAGACGCACAAAGATGAGGCAAATGCAAGGTTGCACATGTCCACTAGGTGGCACAAGCATCTGGAGTTCAATTGCAGTGGCTGAAGCCCTTGTGTGCCAATTCTGTGTGTGTGTGTGTGTGTGTGTGTGTCTAAAATAAAACTAAAAGATAAAAAAATTAAAATGCTGGGCTTGGAAATGCATTCCTGTAATCTCAGCACTGGGGAGACAGAAAGAGGACCCCCAGAGCTTGCTGCCTAGCTGGTCTAGCTGAATCCAGGAGCTCTAGGTTCTTTGAGAGACCTTGCCTTCAAAAAAGGAAAAGGTGGAAAGGCATAGAAGGAGTCACCTGGGCTGGAGAGATGGCTTAGCGGTTAAGGCGCCTGCCTCCTAAGCCTAAGAACCCGATTCCAATCTCCAGGTCCCATGTTTAGCCAGATGCAAAGTGACGCAAGGGCGCAATGCCGCACTTGACCACAAGGGGGCGCATGCATCTGGATTTCATTCACAGCTGCTGGCGCGCCCATCTCTATCTGTCTCCCTCTCCCTCTCTGTCTGTCTCTCTCTGTGTCTCTCTCCAAAAATAAATAAAATAATTTTAAAAAATTTAAAAAAAGAAGGAGACACCTAAAATAGACCTCTGGATTCTAGCTGCATATGCACAACATGTACACAAATGTGCATCCACATGTACATGAACACCAAAGCATGCATGCATGCACACGCTATACATGTGTGAGGAAAGTGGATGATTAGTACTATGGGTTAACAAATCAGATTTTGTTTTTTTTTTTTTTTTTTTTTTTTTTGAGGTAGGGTCTCTCTCTAGCCCAGGCTGACCTGGGATTCACTGTGTAGTCTCAGAATAACCTTGAACTCATGACAATCCTCCTACCTCTGCTTCCCAGGTGCTGGGATTAAAGGTGTGCACCACCATGTCCAGTTTACAAATCAGATTTTTTAAATCAGTCTTTATTTGAGATTTTTTTAAACGTTTTTTATTGACAATTTCCATAATTACAGACAATAAACCATGCTTATTCCCTCCTCTATCCCATTTTCCCCTTCACATACCCAGCCTCCATCATATCAAATCAGATTTTTTAATTTTTTTATTTTTATTTATTTATTTGAGAGAGAGGCAGAGAGAGAGAGAAAGAGAAAGAGAGAGAGAATGGGCGCACCATGGCCTCCAGCCACTGTAAACAAACTCCAGACGCACGCACCACCTTCTGCATCTGGTTTTTGTGGGTCCTGGGGAATCAAACCTGGGTCCTTTGGCTTTACAGGCAAGTGCCTTAACTGCTAAGCCATCTCTCCAGCCCCTCAAGTCAGATTTTGGGTGGGGGGGGCTTTCGAGGTGGAGTCTCACTTTGGTCCACGCTGACCTGGAATTAACTATGTAGTCTCAGGGTGGCCTTGAACTCACTCACAGCGATCCTCCTACCTCTGCCTTCCAAGTGCTGGGATTACAGGCGTGCGCCACCATACCCAGCTTTTTTTTTTTTTTTTTTTTTTCGGTTTTTTGAGATAGGGTCTTAAGCCCAGGCTGACCTGGAATTCACTCTGTAGTCTCAGGGTGACCTCTCAAACTCACAGTGATCCTCCTACCTCTGCCTCCCAAGTGCTGGATTAAAGGCGTGCGCCACCACACCCAGCTCAAATCAGATTTTTAAATAAAATTTTTAAATATTTCATTTATTTATTTGAGAGAGAAAGAGGAAAAAGGAAAGAGAGAGAGAAAAAAAATGGGCATGCCAGAGCTTCTAGCCACTGCAAATGAACTCTAGATGCATGCATCTCCTTGTGCATCTGGCTTACCTGGGTACTGGGGAACTGAACCTGGGTTCTTAGGTTTCACAGGCAAGTGCCTTAACTGCCAAGCCATCTCTCTAGCCCAACAAAGAACAATGATAGAGTTAAATATGGAAATTCAAATTGCTTTTTTCCAAAGAAAGTGTTGATTTCATTTTCAGAGCAGCTTTTTATTGTCTGAAATGTAGACTTCTTTGTATAGCACCCTAACCTTTCCACCTATTAAAAGAAGTCAGGGCTGGTGAGGTGGATCAGCAGTTAAAGGTGATTGCTTAAAAGAAGTTAAACTATAACATACATAACAATACACACTGAGGGCTGGAGAGATGGCTTAGTGGTTAAGGCGCATGCCTGTGACGCCTAAGGACCCATGTTTGATTCTCCAGGTCCCATGTAAGCCAGATGCACATGGTGGCACATGCATCTGGAGTTCATTTGTAGTGGGCTAGAGGTCCTGGAGTGCCCATTCTCTCTTTCCCTCTCTCTGTCTCTAATAAATAAATAAATGAAAATAAAATCTTTTAAAAATATACACACTGGGGCTGGAGAGATTGCTTAGTGGTTAAGGCGCCTGCCTGCCAAGCCTAAGAACACCCGTTTGATTCTCCAGGTCTCATGTTTAGCCAGACGTAAAGTGACACAAGGGCGCAATGCCGTGTTTGCCCACAAGAGGGGCGCATGCATCTGGAGTTCGTTCACAGCAGCTGAGAGGCCGCTGGCACGCCCATTCTCTCTCTGTCACTCTCCCTGTTTCTCTGTCTCTCTCGAAAAAAAGCTGGGCATGGTGGTACACCCCTTTAATCCCAGCACTCGGGAGGCAGAGGTAGGAGGATTGCCATAAATTCTAGGCCACCCTGAGAAGACACAGTTAATTCCAGGTCAGCCTGAGCTAGAGTGAGACCCTACCTCGAAAAACCAATATATACCGAAATCATAAATGTCCCATGAAAAGGACACCACACACATTTATGTGATCACAACCCAAGTAAGCCAGGTGTGGTGGCATGCCACTTGTAATCCCAGCACCTGGAAGGTGGAGAAGGAATGCTTGTCAATTGGAGGTCAGGCTTAGTGTCCAGTGAGACTTTTGTTTCAAACGTCCAAGAAGAAAAGGAAGGGAGGGAGGATTAAATTACTATCATCTTCAGGATGCTATTACTGCCTCTCTTCCAAGGTAGCCAGAACCTTGATTTATGGCATGATTGTTAATTTCTGCCTGGCTTTTATTTTTAATTTTTAGAGACGGAATTGGCACACCGGGGCCTTAGCCACTGTAATTGAACTCCAGATGATTGCGCCACCTAGTGGGCACATGCAACCTTGTGCTTGCCTCACCTTTGTGTGTCTGGCTTACATGGGATCACAGGCAAGCACCTTAACCACTAAGCAATCTCTCCAGCCCTGCCTGGCTTAAAAAATAGTTTATTAGTTTGTTTTTATTTATTTATAACAGAGAGAGAGAGCAAGAGAAAATGGGTGGGCCAGGACCTTCAGCCACTGCAAACAAACACCAGATGTATGTGCCACCTTGTGCATCTGGCTTACGTGGGTATTGGGGAATCGAACCTGGGTCCTTTGGCTTTGAGGTATCAGTCATCCTGTTTCACCTTGTTTGAGACAGGGTCTCTCTTGTTCATCGCTGCATGTGCAAGCTTCCAAGATTCTGCTGGTCCCACTCCCATCTTGGTCTGTAGGCACCCCAGGATCACAGATGAGTGCGCTCATCACAAATGAGGTTGACTTTACGTGGGTGCTGGGGAGCTAAGATCCTAACTCGGGCTTTTAACCACTGAGCCATCTCCCCCTCTCCGTGAGTAACATGTTCATGTTTGCAATAAGGATTTTCCAATCCATGAACACAGAATTTAGGTAGCTATTCTCACAACCCATTTACTGCCCCTCCTTAGCCACCATTCTCACAGGGCCGCCTACTTTTGAGCCTTTCTGGTGGGTTGCTGTACAAAATGAGAATCCTCTGACGATCTTGTTGCTACAAAGACTGTTAGTCCCGATGCGTCCCCTCTCCAAAGATGAGAAAGCTGGCCGGATGACAAAATCACAACCCCTTTTAGTCCTAGAGCGAATCAAATTGTATTTGTGATTCATGACTTGGGGAAGCTCTCTTTGACAAACAGAAACAAGACTGCCCACAGGACGGTAGCAGAACAGTGGGCTGTGTGAGATGGAAGCAAGCACACACAAAAAAGAACAAAGAGTAAATATCAGACTATTCCAGTCGACAGCTGGCTTCAGGGTACCTTGTTTTAACGATTAAAGCAGAAGGAACTTCCTTATTATTCTGACTCTGAAAGACTGGCAGACTAGAATCTTCTGGAAAGAACAGTGTGGATATTATTTCCAGTGTTTTTCTTCAAGCAGAGTTTCACTCTAACCTAGGATGAGCTGGAACTCTTGAGCCCAAGCAGGCCTCCCTCAGCCTCCTGAGTGTCAGGTTATAGGCATGAGCTACTGTACCTGGCTTGTCTGTTCAGAGCTCCATCTGTTTTGTCGAAGTTTGGTCCTATGGCATTCAGCATAGTGGTTCTGTTTTTTTTTTTTTAACTTTTTATTTTTTATTATATTTTTGGAGAGAGACAGAGACAGAGAGAGAGAGAGAGGGAGGGAGGAAGACAGAGATGGGCGCGCCAGCAGTGTGTCAGCTGCTGTGAACGAAATCCAGATGTGTGCGCCCCCTTGTGGTCAAGTGCAGCATTGTGCCCTTGCGTCACTTTGCATCTGGCTAAACGTGGGACCTGGAGATTGGAACCGCTGGAGATTGGAACCAGTGTTCTTAAGCTTAGGAGGCAGGCGCCTTAATCGCTAAGCCATCTCTCCAGCCCAGTGGTTCTGTTTTGATTTGGTATGCTCTATTTGGGAGCAGTGCAAATGAATGATAAACTCATCTTTTGTGTTTTGTTTTGTTTTCATTGTGTGTGGTGAGAGAGAGAGAGAGAGAGAGAGAGAGAGATGTAGCCCAAGCTGGCCTCAAGCTTGCTATGTAACCGAGAATGGAAGTGCCACAATTTAATTATCCATTGTACTGTTGATAGAGATTGGTGGGTTTAAACAATTATTTCTTTGCATGTGGGGGGCACACCAGGGATTTTTGCCGCTGCAAATGTATACCAGACACTTGTGCCACTTTTTGCATTTGGCTTATATGGATGGCTTGGGAATTGAACTGAGTCTAGGCCAGAAGCCTTTGCAAACAAATTCCTTTAACCACTGAGCCACCTACCCAGACCCCTTAGTATTGTTTTCAGTTTAGGATATTTTGAATACTACTGCTACTAGGCTGCAGAGATGGCTTAGTGATTAAGGCACTTGGCTGCAAAGCCAAAGGACCCAGGTTCAAGTCCCCAGGATGGAGTGAGGAAGGATGAAGGAAGGGAGAGGGGGAAAGGAGGAAGGAAGAAACAAAGAAAGGAGGGAGGGTGGGGGAAGGAAGAAAGGAAAGAAGGAAGGAAAAAGAAGAAAGTGGACAAATGAGCTGCTGCTTTCAAATAAAGGTGGTAATTCAAGGAGGCGATGGAGGGACAGACAGACAGCAGGATGAAGTTTCGTAGATCTCCTCAGTCCTCCTTTGAGGAGGAAGAAGCAAGGCACACAAACACTGACAGAATCCTCTTTCTCTGCCCACAGATACTCTATCTCATAGTGTCCTGGCCCGAACACACGGTCCATTGGATCCCAGGACCCCGTCCTGTCTCTAAAAATGCCTCCAAGCCCACAGAATCTCCCCACCTTTGGGACTCTCTCCCTCAAGAGCTCGCCAACCTGACTCATCTTTTGTACTGGCCTCCAACCCAGGGAGACAGGGGAACCTTTCTGGACTCCACCAGTCCCCAGACCTCCGTCTACTACCTGAAGGGTCCTGCCCAGGCCACCTATCCCCTGGGCAGTCACCTAGAAGCTATTCTTGTGGCCAAGGACCATCTGGGCAGACCCAAGACCCATGGTGGGGATCTGTTTCGGGCAAAGCTCCTGGGTCCAGAATTGAGAGCAGGGGTCCCAGGGGATGTGCGGGATCTAGAGAACGGCACATACCTGTTGTCTTTCCCTCTGCTGTGGGCTGGGAGGGCCCAGGTGCAAGTGAGGCTGATCCACTCCAGCGAGGCTGTTGGGGTACTGCAGCGAATCTGGAGAGGCAAACAGGCCACTGTTGATTTTAGGGGGTATTTCGAAGGAATAGGAGGGATTAAAGAGACGGTGGTCTGCAATGTTGATCCCCAGTCTACTGGGGCTAAGGGACCTACCTGCCAATACAGGGACACGGTTTCTGGTGAGCTATGGTTCTGCGTGCGGCCCCCTACCTTGCCCTGTGACACGTTAGTTGGTCACTCAGCTGGAAGTTATCTGAAGGTGACCACACCACATGATGAAGCCCTGCTGGCAAGGTAAGAGGCCCAGAATCTGGGAGATGTTCCCCACCTCCAAGTCGCATCCTTCCTTCTAAATTTTTCCCTTTTGCCCAATGGCTAGCCACCATTCATTTGCTTCTCCTCGCATTCCAGGCGTGCGCTTGTAACACCTACTACGAGACAGGCCATAGTAAATTGGTGTGGCTATACATTCAGAGGTTAGAATTGATGCTATACTTAAAGGAACAGGAGTTTCTTGGTAGCTAGTGGGCTTACCAGGCCCCACCTCCTCCCTGAGACTCCAGGTCAGCCTGGAATAAAGCGTATAAAAAAAAAAAAGCAGGGCTGGGAAGATGGCTCTGCAATTAAAGGCACTTGCTTGCAAAGCCTGATGGCCGGGGTTCAATTCCCCAATACTCAAATAAAGCCATATGTACAAGGTGGCACACACATCTAAAGTTTGGATATATATATATAATTTTTTTTTTCGAGGTAGAGTCTCACTCCGGCCCAGGCTGACCTGGAATTCACTATGGAATCTCAGGGTGGCCTCGAACTCATGGCGATCCTCCTACCTCTGCCTCCTGAGTGCTAGGATTAAAGGCATGCGCCACCACACCCAGCTATATATGTATGTAATTTTATTTGTAAGCAGAGAGAGACAGAGATAAGAGAGACAGACAGAGAGGAGAATGGGCATGCCAGGGCCTCTAGCTGCTGCAAATGAACTCCAGATGTATGTGCCACTTAGTGCATCTTGGGAATCAAACCCAGGTCCTTAGGCTTTGCAGGCAAGTGCCTTAACCACTGAACCATCGCTCCATCCCTGAAGTTCATTTTCTTTTTGTATCTCTTTTTTTCTTTTTCTTTTTTTTTTTTTTATTTTTATTTTAGAGAGAGACAGAGAGGGAGGGAGAGAAAGAGACAAAGGGAGGGAGAGATTGGCCTGCCAGGGCCTCAGCCACTGTAATCAAACTCTCCAGATGCTTGCTCCACCTAGTGGGCGTGTGATACCTTCAGCTTGTCTCACCTTTGTGCATCTGGCTTATGTGGGATCTGGAGAGTAGAACATGGGTCCTTAAGCTTCATAGGCAAGTGCCTTAACCACTAAACCATCTCTCCCGCCCTTTTTTTTTTTTTTTTGGTCTGTTTGTATTTGAGGTAGGGTCTCACTCTAACCCAGGCTGGACTTGAACTCAGTGATCCTCCTACCTCTGCCTCTCGAGTGTTGGGGTTAAAGATGTGTGCCACCACGCCCAGCTTGGTGTTTAGTTTTATAAGAAACTACATAGTAGCTGTGCCATTTTACATCCCCACCAGCCATATACAAGACTCCTGCTCAGCATTAAGCATTGCTGCTACTTGATTGATTGATGTGCTGAGGGTGAACCCGGGGGGACTTGTACATGCTAAGCAAGAGCTTTTCTTTTCTTTTCTTTTTTCTTCTCTTCTCTTCTTTTCTTTCTTTCTTCCTTCCTTCCTGTTTTTTGTTTGTTTTTTAAAAATTTTTATTTATTTATTTGAGAGAGAGGGGAAGAGGCAGAAAGAGAAAGAGAGTGGGTGTGCCAGGGCCTCCAGCCACTGCAAATGAATTCCAAATGCATGCGCTCCCTTGTGCATCTGGCTTATGTGGGTCCTGGGGAATCGAACCAGGGTCCTTAGGCTTCGCAGGCAAACGCCTTAACTGCTAAGCCATTTCCCCAGCCCATTTTTGTTTGTTTGTTTGTTTGTTTGAGGTAGAGGAGTTTCTCTCTAGCCCAGGCTGACCTGGAATTCACTGTGTACTCTCAGGCTGGCCTCGAACTCACAGGAACCCTCCTACCTCAGCCTCCCAAGTGCTGGGATTAAAGGAGTGTGCCACCATGCCCGGCTCTTTCTGTTTGTTGTTTGTTGTTGTTGCTGTTTTGTTTTGAGACAACTTAATGTAACCCAGGATGACCTTTTAAATTTATTTGTGAGAAGAAAGAGAGGGAGAATCTATGGGCACACCAGGGCTTCTTACCTCCGAACTCCAGATGCCCGTGCTCCTTTATGCATCAATCTGGTCTTCCATAGGTACTGAGGAATTAAACCCAGCTCCACAGACTTTGCAAGCAAGTGCCTTCTCTCTAGCCCCGGGATGACCTTGAATTCACTGTGTAGCCAAGGATGACCTAGAATTCCTGATCCATCTGCCTTCACCTCCCAAGTGCTGAGATTACAGGGAAACATCACCACACCTGTCTTACCTGGTGCTGAGATGGAACCCAGGGCTTCATGCATGCTAGGCAAGCTGAGCTACTTTTCCAGCTCCTAGTTTAGTTTTTCAAGACATTATCCTACAAAAGAAAGGGGCCTGACAGAGTTACGGATCCAGGAAGTCATAACAAATGAAGCACAAATGACCATGTTTGTATTCTGGAAAGAAAGACCTCAAATCCAGGCATGGTGGCACATGCCTTTAATCCCAGCAATTGGGAGGCAGAGGCCTGTGGATCACCATGAGTTCGAGGCCACCCTGAGACAACATAGTGAATTCCAGGTCAGCCTGAGCTAGAGTGAGACCCTACCTCAAAAAAAAAAAAAAAAGAACAATAAATAAATAAATAAAATTTTGATTTAAACATTAAAATATATTTATATATAGCTGTGCACTTCTGTAATCCCAACCCTTCTTGGAGGCAGGAGGATCAGAAGTTCAAGATCATCATTAACTATATAGAATTTAAGGATAGCTTACACTGCATGAGACCCTGTCTCAAGAAAGCAAAACAAAGCCAGGCGTGGCGGTACATGCCTTTAATCCCAGCACTGGAGGCAGAGGTAGGAGGATCACCATGAGTTTGAGGCCACCCTGAGACTACATAGTGAATTCCAGGTCAGCCTGGACTAGATTGAAACCCTACCTCAAAAAAAAAAAAAAAGAAAGAAAGAAAGAAAGAAAGAAAGAGAAAGCAAAACAAGCCAGACATGATGGCACACACTTTTTTTAGGTTTAAATATATATATTTATTTGCAAGCAGAGGGAGAGAGAGAAAAAAAAAATGGATGACCCAGGGCCTCCAGGCACTGTAAAGGGACTCCAGATGCATATAGCACTTGGTGCATCTGACTTCACATGGGTTCTGGGAAATTGAACCGAGTTGTTAGGCTTTAATAGCAAGCACCTTAACTGCTGAGCCATGTCTCCAGCCTCAAAAGCAGAGTTTTTCAAAGAAAAAAATGTCCATAAATTTTGTTTTTTGCAGTCCCAGTTATCTTTCCCTTTATTCAGGGCATTTCTGGCTTGAGCCTCATATGACAGACACACTGTTTGCCCTACCCAGTTTTCTGAGTTCTAGACCTTGGGACATCTGTAACTGTGGGTCTTTCCCCCCTGTATAGCACAATGCAGGTCAGGCCCTAGCCAGACCGCATGCTAAAAGAAACCAGGCCACACCCCTCGGGTTTTCTCACCAGGATGGCGGGTAGTCAATGATGGGTAAGACCCCATGAGATGGGGCAACCTAAGACAGGCACTGTCACATGTGATGATCCCTTGGGGCCTGGGGTCAACAATGGCTTGCCTCCCAGGGTTGCCAATAATAAAAACAAAAAGGAGGATATGTATGGCATAATGTAGGTCGGGCCCTAGCCAGACCACATGCTAAAAGAAACCAGGAAGTGGCTTCTGTGGATATGGCATCCTGCACAGGCCTGGCATGACAACAGCCACAGTCCCATGCTCATGAGCAACCTGCTGCGAGATGATCTGCCTGGAGAAGGGGACCACCCCATACAATGATTGGCCAGCCAAACCCTTAAAACCCCCTACACTTCCTTGAATAAACGAGTTTGCAGCAGCTCTCCCTCTGCCTGCTTCCATCCAACTCCCAGAGTCTGTGTCGTGACTCTGCGCCTCTCACCCCCTACTCGGTGGAGACCCTGCCGTCCCTCCTGGGCTGGCCCTAGGAGGCACCTCAACACCCCCCCCTTTAAAAAATTGGGACTGGAGAGATGGCTGAGCAGTTAAGCGCTTGCTTGTGAAACCACGGACCCTGGTTCAAGGCTCAATTCCCCAGTATTCATGTAACTTTTTTAGGTTTAAATATATATATTTATTTGCAAGCAGAGGGAGAGAGAAAAAAAAATGGATGATTTATTTATTTATTCCAGGCACTGTAAAGGAAAAAACTCAGATGCATATAGCACTTGGTGCATCTGACTTCACATGGGTTCTGGGAAATTGAACCGAGTTGTTAGGCTTTAATAGCAAGCACCTTAACTGCTGAGCCATGTCTCCAGCCTCAAAAGCAGAGTTTTTCAAAGAAAAAAATGTCCATAAATTTTGTTTTTTGCAGTCCCAGTTATCTTTCCCTTTATTCAGGGCATTTCTGGCTTGAGCCTCATATGACAGACACACTGTTTGCCCTACCCAGTTTTCTGAGTTCTAGACCTTGGGACATCTGTAACTGTGGGTCTTTCCCCCCTGTATGGCACAATGCAGGTCAGGCCCTAGCCAGACCGCATGCTAAAAGAAACCAGGCCACACCCCTCGGGTTTTCTCACCAGGATGGCGGGTAGTCAATGATGGGTAAGACCCCATGAGATGGGGCAACCTAAGACAGGCACTGTCACATGTGATGATCCCTTGGGGCCTGGGGTCAACAATGGCTTGCCTCCCAGGGTTGCCAATAATAAAAACAAAAAGGAGGATATGTATGGCATAATGTAGGTTGGGCCCTAGCCAGACCACATGCTAAGAGAAATCAGGAAGTGGCTTCTGTGGATATGGCATCCTGCACAGGCCTGGCATGACAACAGCCACAGTCCCATGCTCGTGAGCAACCTGCTGCGAGATGATCTGCCTGGAGAAGGGGACCACCCCATACAATGATTGGCCAGCCAAACCCTTAAAACCCCCTACACTTCCTTGAATAAACGAGTTTGCAGCAGCTCTCCCTCTGCCTGCTTCCATCCAACTCCCAGAGTCTGTGTCGTGACTCTGCGCCTCTCACCCCCTACTCGGTGGAGACCCTGCCGTCCCTCCTGGGCTGGCCCTAGGAGGCACCTCAACACCCCCCCCCTTTAAAAAATTGGGACTGGAGAGATGGCTGAGCAGTTAAGCGCTTGCTTGTGAAACCTACGGACCCTGGTTCAAGGCTCAATTCCCCAGTATTCATGTAACCCAGGTGCACAAGGTGGCGCATGCATCTGGAGTTCATTTGCAGTGGCTGAAGGCCCTGGTGGGCCATTCTCTCTCTCTCTCACTCTTGCTCTCTCGCTCTCTCTCTCTTTCTCTCTCTCTCTCTCTCAACAGCACACACTTTTAATCCCAGCACTGAAGAGGCTAAGATAGGAGGATCACTGTGAGTTTGAGGCTAGCCTGGGACTACAGAATGAATTCCAGGTTGCCTGGACTAGAGTGAGACCATGCCAAAAAAAGAAAAAAATAGAGATAGAGAGAGAGAAAGAGGGGGGGAAAGAAAGAGAGAGAAAAAAAGGAGAAGGGGAGGAAGGAAGGAAGGAAGGAAAAACAGGAGGTCTGGGGAGATGGCTCAGCAAAGTACTTGCTCCACAAACATGAGGACTGAGTCCATATCAAAGCCTGGGTCTGTTCATGCCCTACAGCAGTATTGGCACTTCTCGAAGCCCGCATCACAGAAGTTTCTTTGTGCAGAGATCAATGCACAGATGCGTAGCTGGGCAAAGTGATAAAGAATGAGTGACCAGTGTGTGCTCAGCCATAAACCTGGCATCTCAACCACATCCTGCAAGGAAGGCTCCAGGAACCTTGTGGCAGATGTGGTGGAAAGTAAGAGCAGAAGGATGGCGAGGAAGGAGGGCTTCCGAGTGCTGTCTTCTGGACACAGCATGGCCATTATACTCGTGAACTCGCAGCAGATGTGGCTTCCTGCACGAGTTTGAGCCTGTCAATATTTCATCACAAATGAGGGAGGGGCTCATGTTACCCATACCTCCCAGAGTAGCTAAGGATTGCTGGGAGAGGAGGGGTCATATCCTTTAGTGGTATAGCCACTGATGGCTTGCCCATTCTGCAGTACATAAACTCCCACCCGTGATCATGCAGGCTGCCCTGATTTAACTCAGTGGGCCAAAAAAGAAAAACGCAGGCTGGGGAGAATGCTCAGTAGTTAAGGCCCTTGCCTGAAAAGCCTAATGACCTGGGTTCAATTCCCCAGTATCCATGTAAAGTCAGATACACAAAGTAGGGCATAGGTCTGGAGTTCATTTGCAGTGGCTGGGGTTCCTAGCATGCCCATTCTCTCTCTCTCTCTCTCTCTTGTTTTTCCAGGTAGGGTCACTATGTAGTCTCAGGGTGGCCTTGAACTCACGGCAATCCTCCTACCTCTGCCTCCCGAGTGCTGGGATTAAAGGCGTGCACCACCACACCTGGATCCATTCTGTCTCTCTTCTCTCTCTCTCTCACTCTCCTTGCAAATAAAAAATAAAGGTATAAAAAAAGGACTGAGATTAGACAGAAGGGTTTTAGTGGGAGGGAGAAGAGAATGAGGGAGGGCATTTGGGCAAAGTGGGATCCAAATGCATTGTATACATGTATGAAAATATCAAAAATAAAAGAGTAAATTATTTTTTTCCAAAGTAGGGCCTCACTCTAGCCCAGGCTGACCTGGTACTCATTCTGTAGTCCCAGGCTGGCCTCAAACTCACAGTGATTCTCCTACCTCTGCCTCCTGAGTGCTGGAATTAAAGGTGTGCACCACCATGCCTAGCTAATAATACTGTTTTTAAAAGCTAGGTGTGACATTACCTGCCTGTAGCCTGTAATGTCAGACAGAAGAGTCCCTGGGGCTTGCTAGCTGAATTGGCATGTTCCAGGTTCAGTGAGAGACCCTGTCTCAAAAAGTAAGGTGGGGGCTGGAGAGATGGCTTAGCAGTTAAGGCGTTTGCCTGCGAAGCCTAAGGACCCAGGTTCGATTCTCCAGGTCCCACATAAGCCAGATGCACATAGTGTCATATGCATCTGGAGTTCGTTTGTAGTGGCTAGAGGCCCTGGTGTGCCCATTCTCACTCCCTGCCTGTCTCTCTCTGTCTCTCTGTCTCTAATAAATAAATAAAAATTTTAAAAAGGTTTTAAAAAAAATAAGGTGGAGGGGCTGGATAGATGGCTCAGTGGTCAAGGACACTTGCTTGCAAGGCTTGATAGCCTGGTTTTGATTCCCCCAGTGCTCACGTAAAAACGCATGCATGTGGAGTTTGGTTGTAGTGACAAGAGACCTTAGTGCACCTGTCTCTCTCTCTCTCAATCTCTCTCTCCCTCCTGCTTGCAAATAAATGGTAATAATAAAGGTAGAGAGAAATTGAAAAAAACACCCAACATCGTCCTCTGGCCTCCTGTGCACAGGTACCCTTGTGCACATGCACCCACATGCACACATGAACAGGTACACACACATACACAAAACAAATCAACAAAATATACATATCCAAATATGCACATCAATGTATTTTGATAAATACATACAACTGTGTAAATATCACTATATAGAACATGTCGCTGGGCTGGAGGGATGGCTTAGCAGTTAAGGCGCTAGCCTGCAAAGCTAAAGAACCCAGGTTCGATTCTCCATGTAAGCCAGATGCACAAGGTGGCACATTCTTCTGGAATTTGCAACAGTTGAAGGCCCTGGTGTGTCCATTCTATCTGTCTCTATCTGCCTCTTTTTTTTTCTCCCTGCCTCTTTCTGCCGGGGTCCAGCCCTAGCATCAACAAGGGTGAGACCACGAAGCTGGGATGAACAGGAGCGGTGATAACAAAATTTAGGACATGTTGGTACAAGCTGACAGGTCGGGCTTCAGCAACAAGCCATTTGACCTCTCTCTCTCTCTCTTTCTGTCTCTCTCCTTCTTGCCACAAAACTTCAGTCTTTTATTTTTCTCATACAAGGAAATAGGATTCAGAAGGAAAAAGGCAAAAACAGAACTGTGTCCAAATTTGACACATGTGCATAATCTTTAAAATTACAAGTATATATTTCCAGGAAGTTAACCCAATCCCTTACAATCTTTATGAGCAAGCACTGTTAACCATTAGCTGTGAAAAACATCTTTAAAATTGCAAATACATAATGTTTCCAGAAAAGTTAACCCCATCCCTTACCATCTTTATGAGCAAGTACTGTTAACCATTAACTGTGAAAAACACCTTTGAAAAACACCTTGACCAATTCTTTTTTGAATCATGGGGCACTAGCTCCTTGCGGTTCCTTTTTCATTCTTTGTTAAATGTTGATTCTATTTTCAGTTGCAAGTTAGCAAAGGTGAGAGACAGATTGGCTACAACAGGTGCTTATTATTCAATTATAGTTAACTCAGTAAGTTTTTCTCTTCCTTTCTGCAAGCAATACTTTATAACATAATCATTACATCCAAATTGTATTTGCTAAGCCTATGCCTGAATTAAATATTTATGAAGTTGTGTCTTCTCATCTTCTGGATATACAGTCATAGGGTCTCAAATCCCTAACAGCTAAATAATAAAACCTAACACATCAGCCCATTTTCCTCTGTCGTCTCTCCTGTCCCAGATCCTAAGTCTCACTCTCCCACTCTTAGGGTCACACTGATATTGACCACCTGGAGGAAGCAAGCTTTTAGGATCAAATCTACACCCCTCACAAGTAGCCTGAGGGGTCTCCCACCATTTATTGTTGTTGTAATAAGCCCATTGTTTTCCATTCCATTTTTTGTTTGATCTGGGAACAGATCTCCTATTGCCTGCATAATACTATTCCACAAAATCGACCTCATCAGAGGCTGGCAGTACGTCTAACTCCCAGGGGTCATGGCTGGCCTGCAGATCATTCACAGAAGAGAAAGAACAAGCCAAGATAAGGAGAGAAACCAGAAAGATCATGGCAACAAACATGAGCTGTACAGCTGAAAGAAGTAGATGTCCTTGCCAAGCTAAATGAGCCAGAGGAGACCATGGGGTCGGATCCGTGTCAAGTGACACACAGGGTCTTGACTCAGGCTTTTTGGAGCATGCTGTTCCCGGCATCTTTCTTTTCTTTTTTTTTTCCCTTTCTTTCTTTCTTTCTTTCTTTCTTTCTTTCTTTCTTTCTCTCTTTCTTTCTTTCTTTTTTGGAGAGAGTGAGAGAGAGAGACTATAGAGAATGGGTGCACCAGCAGCCTCTCAGCCGCTGTGAAAAAACTCCAGATGCCTGCGTCCCCTTGTGGGCAAGTGCAGCATTGCACCCTTGCATCACTTTACATCTGGCTAAACGTGGGACCTGGAGAATCGAATGGGCGTTCTTAGGCTCTGCAGGCAGGCGCCTTAACCACTAAGCCATCTTTCCAGCCCTCCCTGCCTCTTTCTCTCTCAAATATAAATAAAAAATTAAAATAAAAAAATAAACATGTCCCCCACTCCTAGAGTTCTCTTATGCCCCTTCACAGTAGATTTCTTCTTCCAGTTTCCAGGGTCAAGCATACACTGATTTGCTTTCAACAGAAAACATCAAGCTCACAATCCACCCCGATGCCCCACCACGTCTTGTTGAAGCAGGATCCCCCTGTGTAGTCTACATTAACTTCAAACTTGAAATTCTCTTGTGCCAGATGCTGAGTCACAGACATTAGCTACTACAGCCTATCTAGAATTATATAAACATGGAAACATAGGCTGGGGATTATTTCCTCTTCTTCTTCCTCCCCCTCCCCCTCCCCCCCTCCCTCCCTCCCTCCCCTCCTCCTCCTCCTCCTCCTCCTCCTCCTCCTCCTCCTCCTCCTCCTCCTCCTCTTCTTCTTCTTCTTCTTCTTCTTCTTCTTTTTCCAAGGTAGGGTCTCACTCTGGCCCAGGCTGACCTGGAATTAACTATGTAGTCTCAGGGTGGCCTCGAACTCACTGTGATCCTCCTACCCCTGCCTCCCGAGTGCTGGGATTAAAGGCATGCACCACCATGCCCGGCTTCTTTCTCTTTCTTTCTTTCGCTTTTTTTTTTTTTCTGAGTCGGTGTTTGACTATATGCCTAAGATTAGTCCCAAACTCGAAATCCTCCTACCCGAGCCTGAGGTGCTGGGATCATAGGTGTACACCACCGTACCCAGCTGTTGAGGTGCTTCATGATGTGAGCATTCACCATGGTCGCCAGAACCAGGTAGATTTCTCCATTTTTTTTTTTTGAGAGAGAGAGGAAGAGACAGAGAGAGAATGAGCGTGCCAAGGCCCTTTCAGCCACTGTGAACGAACTCTAGACACGTGCGCCCCCTTGTATGCAAGTGCAGCATTGCACGCTTGCGTCACTTTTGTGTCTGGCTAAATGTGGGACCAGGAGAATCGAATGGACGTTCTTAGGCTTCGCAGGCAGGTGCCTTAACCACTAAGCCATCTCTCCAGCTCAATTTCTAGATTTTAAAGCTAGCTTCCTCACCATCTCCCTCTTTTATATATCTTTGCCAAGTCACTATGCATAACCCACACTTAAGTGGGGAGTTGGGCTGGAGAGATGGCTTAGCAGTTAAGGCGCCTGCCTCCTAAGCCTAAGAACGCTGGTTCCAATCTCCAGCAGTTCCAATCTCCAGGTCCCACGTTTAGCCAGATGCAAAGTGACACAAGGGTGCAATGCCGCACTTGACCATAAGGGGGCGCACACATCTGGATTTCGTTGGCAGCAGCTGAGACACTGCTGGCGCTCCCATCTCTATCTGTCTTCCTCTCCCTCTCTCTCTCTGTCTCTCTCTCCAAAAAAATAAAAATAAAATAAAATAAGTGGGGAGTTTGGTGGGCTGGGGAGCTGGCTCAGTGGTTAAAAGCCCTTGCATGCAAAGTTGGCCAGCCTGGGTCCAATTCTCTAGCCACTCATGTAAAGTCAGAATTGCATTTGTTTGCAGCAGTAAGAGACCCAGCATACGCATACATACACATGCAAATTAAAAAAATTAGGAAGTGGGGCATGGTGATGCACACCTTTAATCCCAGCACTTGGGGTGCAAAGGTAGGAGGATCACCATGAATTTGAGGCCACCCTGAGACTACATAGTTAATTCCAGGTCAGCCTGGGCTAGAGCAAGATCTTGAAAAACCAAAAAATGAGGGAAATAACATGGGATATTGTCTACAATTAAAGAAGTTGTCAATAAAAATAAAATTTTTTTAAAGAACAAGGAACAACAAAAGAAAAAAAGGAAATATCCTTTCTCAAAATAAAATTTAGGGCTGGAGAGATGGCTTAGTGGTTAAACGCTTGCCTGTGAAGCCTAAAGATCCCTGTTTGAGGCTCGATTCTCCAGGACCCACGTAAGCCAGATGCATAAGGGGGTGCATGCATCTGGAGTTCCTTTGCAGTGGCTAGAGACCCTGACGCACCCATTCTCTCTCTCTCTCTGTCTACCTGCTTATTTCTGAATCTCTCTCTCAAATTAATAAATAAATAAAAATAAAATAAAATATTAAAAAAATAAAAAATAAAATTTAGAAGCAAGAGGGTTACATGTTAAAAAGAAAAAAAGAAAAACCAAACAAATAAAAATTTAAAAAATAGGGCTGGAGAAATGGCTTAGCAGTTAAGGTGTTTGCCTTATGACCCTGGTTCGATTCCCCAGGACCCACGTAAGCCAGATGAATAAAGTGGCACATGCATCTGGAGTTCATTTACAATGGCTGGAGACCCTGGCATGCCCATTCTCTCTCTTTCTCCTCCCTTCCCTCCTCTCTTTCTCTTTCCCTCTCTCTCTAAAATAAATAAATAAAAATTAAAGTGGAGCTGACTATAGTGACATACACATTTAATCCCAGCACTCAGGTGGCAGAGGTAGGAGGATCACGATGAGTTCAAGGCCAGCTTGGGAATACAGAGTGAGTTCCAGGTTAACCCAGGCTACAGGGAGACCCTACCTTGAAAAAAAATAAAAAGAGGGCTGGAGAGATGGCTTAGTGGTTAAGGTGCTTGCCTGTGAAGCCTAAGGACCCAGACCCAGGTTCAATTCCCCAGTACCCATATAAGCCATATGCACAAGGTGGCACATGCGTCTGAGTTCTTTTGCAGTGGCTGGAGGCCCTGGGGTACCCATTCTCTTTCTCTCTATCTGCCTACACTTTCTCTCTCTCTCTCTCATACACACACACTCTTTCTCTGTGTCTCTCTCAAATAAATAATAATAAAATATTTAAAATAAATACATAAAAAGAAAGAAAAGAGAAAAATAGGGAGTTTTCGTGGATATGGTGGTTCTTACCTGTAGCACTCTGGAGGTGGAGGCAAGGTCATTCTTGGCTATATAGAAAGGAAGAGGCCAGGACTAGGGAGATGGCTCAGCAGGTCAAGATGCTTGCTTGTGGGCTGGAGAGATAGCTTAGTGGTTAAGGCACATACCTGTGAAGCCTAAGGACCCCGGTTGGATTCTTCACATCCCACGTAAGTCAGATGCACTTGGTGGATCATGTGTCTGGAGTTCGTTTGCAGTGGCTAGAGGCTCCGGCATACCCATTCTCACTTTCTCTCTCTCTCTGTCTCTAGTAAATAATCATAATAATAAAGATGCTTTGTTGTGGTCCCCCCCTAAGGCCAGCCCAGGAGGGACAGCAGGGTCTCTGCCGAGTTGGGGGTGAGCAGCGCGGAATCACGACACAGACTCCGGGAGTTGGGTGGAAGCAAAAGAGAGCGAGGTGCCACAAAACTCGTTTATTGAGGAAGTGCATGTGGGTTTTAAGGGGCTTGGCTGGCCCATCATTGTATGGGGTGGTCCCCTTTTTGTAACCAATGACAGCCTGTCTCTGGACAGGTCATCTCGTAGCAGGTTTTTTGCGAGCATGGACTGTAGCTGTTGTCACGCCAGGCCTGTGCAGAACGCCACGTTCACAGAAGCCACTTCCTGGTTTCTTCTGCCATGCAGTCTGGCTAGGGCCAGGCCTGCATTGTGCCAGACCATGCTTACTTGAAAAGCCTGCTGGCCTGGATTCAATCCCCAGTACCCATGTAAAGCCAGGTGGCTCATGCATCTGGAGTTTGAAGTGGAAAGAGGTCCTGTTGTGCACTTTCTCTGTCTCTCCTTCTTTCCCTCTCTCCCTCCTCACAAATCATTTTTTAAAATAATAAAATGCCGGGTGTGGTGGCTCATGCCTTTAATCCCAGCCCTTGGGAGGCAGAGGTAAGAGGATCACTGTGAGTTTGAGGCCACCCTGAGACTACATAGTGAATTCCAGGTCAGCCTGAGCTAGAGTGAGACTCTATCTCAAAAAAATAATAATAATAATAATAATAAAAATAAAAATATTGGGAGGCAGAGGTAGGAGGATCGCCAAGAGTTCAAGGCCACTCTGAGACTACATAGTGAATTCCAGGTCAGCCTGAGCTAGAGTGAAACCCTACCTCGAAAAACCAAAAAAAATAAAAATAAAATAAAATAATAATAAATTAAAATAAAATAGAGCCAGCCTTGTGAAGTTTGTTTCCTGCCTGGCCCTGCAACTCATGATGTGGATAATCTCTGCCGCCCAAACACTCAGATGGTGAGATGGTGTGTGGAAGAAAGGCCCTGACTTCCGGAGCTGATTTCCGCTAAGAATTTCTCACAAGCCAGCTGTCAGCCTTGGAATGCTCAGAGCTGCGACTCCTCCCCCCTGCTGCCCAAGCCATTGAACCGGCAGGACTGACTGAACAATGGCCGAAGTCAGACACATGCAGAGTCAGGGTGACCCCAATGCCACTCTAAACTGCTGCCAGTTGAACTGTTCTGACTTTGGGGGCTGCTGTTTGCTTGTTTGTTTGGGGGTGGGATGAGGGCGGGGGAGGGGCGGAAGACAAGTAACCCCTACCTCATCTTATCCGTACTCTGTCACTAACCGAAATTAACTCATTGCTGGTTTCCAAAACTGGAAGAAGAATAAAAAGAAAAAAAGAAGAAGCCAGCCTTGGCTACATGAAAGCCTATCGCAAAAAGAAAAAGTGAAAGCTGGGCGTGGTGGCGCACGCCTTTAATCCCAGCACTCGGGAGGCAGAGGTAGGAGGATCGCCGAGTTCGAGGCCACCCTGAGACTACATAGTTAATTCCAGGTCAGCCTGGACCAGAGTGAGACCCTACCTCACAAAACCAAAAAAAAAAAAAAGAAAAAAGAAAAGAAAACGTGAGCCAGGTGTGATAGCAGCTACCTTTTAATGTATTTTTAAAATTTTTGTTTATTTTTATTTATTTATTTTTTTGAGTGAGAGAGAGAGAAAGGCAGAGAGAGAAAGAGAATGGGCACACCAGGGCCTCCAGCCACTGTAAACGAACTCCAGATGCAGGCACCACCTTGTGCATCTGGCTTACGTGGGTACTGGGGAATCGAGCCTCGAACCCTTAGGCTTCACAAGCAAGTGCTTAACCACTAAGCCATCTCTCCAGCCCTTTCAAGATTTTTTTAAAATGTATTTTTGTTATTTTAGCACACCCCTTTAATCTACCACTTGGGAGGCAAAGGTAGGAGGATTGCTACAAGTTCAAGGCCAGACTGAGACTGTCATTCCAGGTCAGGTATTACAGCAAGACCTTACTTCAGAAAAAAAAAAAAAAAAAGTGAGAGTGTATTCCCTATTAGAAAAATAACTATCAAGTGTTAATGTAGCAACAATAACAAAATTTAGTGTTCTTTCTAGAACCTAGTGCTGGAAAAATCTGTTTCCTCACCTATGGTATACTTTCATTGATCAAGTTTTTTTTTTTTTTTTTATTGACAACGTCTTTAATTGTAGATAATATCCCATGTTATTTCCCTCCCTCCCCCCACTTTCCCCTTTGAAACTCCACTCTCCATCATATCCCCTCCCCTCTCAATCAGTCTCTCTTTTATTTTGATGTCATGATCTTGTCTTCCTATTATGATGGTCTTGTGTAGGTAGTGTCAGGCACTGTGAGGTCATGGATATCCAGGCCATTTTGTGTCTGGAGAAGCACGTTGTAAGGAGTCCTACTCTTCCTATGGCTCTTACATTCTTTCCGTCCCCCTCTTCCACAATGGACCCTGAGCCTTGGAAGGTAGGTTTGAGACGTTTCAGTGCTGAGCACTCCTCTGTCACTTCTCTTTTTTTTTTTTTTTTCTTCAAGGTAGGGTCTTACTCTAGCCCAGGCTGACTTGGAATTTACTATGTAGTCTCAGGGTGGCCTCGAACTCATGGCGATCCTCCTATCTCTGCCTCCCAAGTGCTGGGATTAAAGGTGTGTGCCACTGCACCTGGCCATGGTTTTATTTATTTATTTATTTATTTATTTATTTATTTATTTATTTATTTATTTGGAGAGAGACAGAGAAAGAGAGAGGAGAGGGAAGGAGACAGATGGAGAATGAGAATGGGCACGCTAGCAGCCTCTCAGCCGCTGTGAACAAAATCCAGATGTGTGCGCCCCCTTGTGGGCAAGTGCAGCATTGCGCCCTTGAGTCACTTTACATCTGGCTAAAAGTGGGACCTGGAGATTGGAACAGGTGTTCTTAGGCTTAACAGGCAGGCGCCTAAACTGCTAAGCCATCTCTCCAGCCCAATGGTTTTATTTTTTAAAGAAAGAGAGAATGGATGCTCTAGGGTCTCCTGCCACTGTAAACGAACTCCAGATGCATGCCCCACCTTGTGTATCTGGCTGTACATGGGTACTGGGAAATTGAATATAGGCCACCAGGGTTTGCAAGCAAGCACCTTAACCACAGAGCAATCTCTCCGGCCCTCTCCCCCACTTATCTTTTTATTTTTATTTATTTATTTGAGACAGAGAGAGAGAGAGAATGGGCACGCCAGGGCCTCTAGCCACTGCAAACGAACTGCAGACGCATGTGCTACCATGTGCATCTGGCTTACGTGGGACCTGGAGAATCGAACTGGGGTCCTTAGGCTTCTCAGGCAAACTCCTTAACTGCTAAGCCATCTCTCCAGCCCCCCACTTATCATTTTTAAAAGAGCTACATGATCATTTTCTTTCTTTCTTTTTTTAAAATATATTTTATTTATTTATTTACTTGAGAGAGAGAGAAAGAGGCAGAGAGAAAGAAAGAAAGATGGAGGGAGAGAATGGGCTTGCCAGGGCCTCCAGCCACTGCAAACGAACACCAGACACATGCACCCCCTTGTGCATCTGGCTTACATGGGTTCCAGAAAATCAAACTGGGATCCTTTGGCTTTGCAGCAATTGCCTTAACCTCTAAACTATCTCTCCAGCTCCCCCCCTCCTTTTTTTAAATGGTTTTTAAACATTTATTTATTTATTTATTTATTTAAGAGAGAGAGAGAGAGAATGTGAGAGAGAATGTGCATGCTAGGGCCTCTAGCTACTTCAAATGAACTCCAGATGCATATGCCACCATGTGCATCTGGCTTACATGGGACCTGGGGAATTGAACCTGGGTTCTTAGGCTTCTTAGGCAAGCAGCTTAACTGCCAAGCCATCTCTTCAGCCCTCACTTACTTTATTTTTATTGGTTTTTTTTTTTTTTTTTTTTTTTTTTTTTTTTTTTTTTTTTTGGTTTTTCAAGGTAGGGTCTCACTCTAGCCCAGGCTGACCTGAAATTCACTACATAGTCTCAGGGTGGCCTTGAACTCATGACAATACTCCAACTTCTGCCTCCCGAGTGCTGGGATTAAAGGCGTGTGCCACCACACCCAGCCTCTTTTTTTTTTTTTTTTTTTTTAATGGACACACAGGGCCTCTACCCACTGCAAATGAGCCTTGTGCATTTGGCTTACATGGGTACTGGGGAATTGAACATGGGTCCTTAGGCTTTGTAGGCAAGCACCTTAACCGCTAAGCCATCTCTCCAGCCCAGGTTTAGCTGTTTTCTTGTCTTGACTGACAGTGAATAAGAGTCATGGACTCCTCTTCTAGGCTCTGATGAGATTTTTTTTTTTTTTTTCAAGGTAGGGTCTCACTCTAGCCCAGGCTGACCTGAATTCACTATGTAGTCTCAGGCTGGCCTCGAACTCACAACAGTCCTGCTACCTCTGCCTCCCCAGTGCTGGGACTAAAGGCGTGTACTACCACGCCCGGCTCAATAAGATTTTGTGGCTGTTGTTACTGTGTCATTTTGTCTGTTTATTGTAATTGCCCCAGTTATAAATGTGACCATTATGAAGACGTACTTTGTGAAATTTTCTACAGAGGAGAAATGATAAGTCAATCATAGTACAGCTTTAGTGACTCGAACTTTCACCTGATCAACCTCACTCTCAATGTTTCCCCAGGAATGTGACTGACCAGCTGCTCCGACCTGGCATTTCTCCAATCCTGATCCAACCAGCAGCGACTGGTAGACTGGGTGAGTAGGATATGTTAGAGGTCAGGGATGGTTTTATTATTTTGACAAAGACTTCCTGGATTCAAGTGCTGTCCCTGTTAGTTACTGTTCAGTTTTTTTTTTTTTTGGGGGGGGGAGTCTTTTATTCTTTCTGCCCCTTCTTCCACATTGTTCCCTGAGCCTTGGAGGGGGTGTCAGAGATGTCTCATTTAGCACTGAGCACTCCAGTGTCATTTATTTTCAGCACTTCTTGTGTTCATGACCTCATAGTGACTATAGTAAGCTGTACAAGACCCATACAATACTGGGCCCATCAGCCTTCCACCATAAAGGAGTGCGTGGGGAGTTACACAGCACTGAATCAATGGTGCCTGGGGAGTGGGATGCAATGGTATAGCCGCTGGTCGGACCCAGTGATAAATAGTCCTCTATGGGCTGGAGAGATGGCTTAGTGGCTAAGGCGCCTGCCTCCTAAACCTAAGAACCCGGTTCCAATCTCCAGCGGTTCCAATCTCCAGGTCCCACGTTTAGCCAGATGCAAAGTGATGCAAGGGCGCAATGCCGCACTTGACCACAAGGGGGCGCACGCATCTATCTGGATTTCGTGCTCAGCAGCTGAGACACTGCTGGCGCACCCATCTCTGTCTTCCTCTCTCTCTCTCTCTCCCTCTCTCTCTCTCTCTCTCTCTCTCTCTCTCTCTCTCCAAATAAATAAATAAATAAATAAATAAATAAATAAATAAATAAATAAATAAATAAATAAATAAATAAAAATAATAATCCTCTATCCATGTCCATGCAGGTAATCCTAATAAACTCAGTGGGTTGGGACACACACACACACACACACACACACGGACATCAAAATAGAAAAGGGACTAGTTGGAAAGAAGAGGTTCAGTGGAAGGTTCAAGAGAAGGTAATAGGAGGGGATTACAATCAAAATACATTATGCATAAACTGGGTGTGGTGGCGCATGCCTTTAATCCCAGTACTCGGGAGGCAGAGGTAGGAGGATCGCTGTGAGTTTGAGGCCAGCCTGAGACTACATAGTGAATTCCAGGTCAGCCTGAGCCTGAGTGAGACCCTACCTCGAAAAACAAAAAAAAAAAAAAAAAAAAAAATAGAAAAGGGACTAGTTGGAAAGAAGAGGTTCAGTGGAAGGTTCAAGAGAAGGTAATAGGAGGGAATTACAATCAGAATACATTATGCATAAACTGGGTGTGGTGGCGCATGCCTTTAATCCCAGTACTCGGGAGGCAGAGGTAGGAGGATCACTGTGAGTTTGAGACCAGCCTGAGACTACATAGTGAATTCCAGGTCAGCCTGAGCCTGAGTGAGACCCTACCTCGAAAAAAAAAAAAAAAAAAAAAAAAATAGAAAAGGGACTAGTTGGAAAGAAGAGGTTCAGTGGAAGGTTCAAGAGAAGGTAATAGGAGGGGATTACAATCAAAATACATTATGCATAAGCCAGGTGTGGTGGTGCACGCCTTTAATCCCAGCACTCAGGGAGGCAGAGGTAGGAGGATCGCTGTAAGTTCGAGGCCAGCCTGAGACTACATAGTGAATTCCAGATCAGCCTGAGCCTGAGTGAGACCCTACCTCGAAAAACCAAAAAAAAAAAAAAAAAAAGAAAAGAAAACATTATACACATGTACAAAATTTGTCAACTAGGGCTGGAGAGATGGCTCAGTGGTTAAAGGCACTTGCTCCAGCCTGGGTTTAGTTCCCCAGTACCTACATAAAGCCAGATGCACAAAGTGGCACCTGTGTCTGGAGTTTGTCAGCAGTGAAAGGAAGCCCTGGCATGCTCACATTCTTTCTGTCTCTTTCAAATAAATGAATGATTTTAATTGTCAATAAATTAAACACTTTATTAAGGAGTGATATAGCTAAGTGGTAGAATGCCTGTTTAAAATTCCCCAGTGAGGAGGTAGGGATGTGGTCCAGTGGTAGAACACCTGCCTAGAATCCCCCAGTGAGGGGCTGGGGGTATGGCTCAGTGGTAGAGCCCCTGCCTAGAATCCCCCAGTGAGGGGCTGGGGGCATGCTCAGTGGTAGAGCTCCTGCCTAGAATCCCCCATTGAGAGGCAGGGGGCATGGCTCAGTGGTAGAGCTCCTGCCTAGAATCTCCAAATGAGGGGCCGGGGTCATGGCTCAGTGCAAGAGCACTTTCCTGTCTTGCACAAGACCCATCACCAGCACTGAAAAAAGAAAGAAGAAATTTTATGGTTGTGATTGAATACAAAAAACAATACTTGGGCTGGAGAGATGGCTTAGCGGTTAAGGTACATGCCTGTGCAGCCTAAGGACCCAGGTTCGATTCTTCAGGTCCTACATAAGCCAGATGCACATGGTGGCACATGCATCTGGAGTCTGTTTGCAGTGGCTAGAGGCTCTAGCATGCCCATTCTGATTCTCTCTCTGTCTCTAATAAATAAATAAATAAAATATTTTTTAATTATTATTATTTTTATTGACACCTTCTATACGTACATATAAAAAACATATATTTCCCTCCCCTCCCCCAATAAAATATTTTTTAAAAATACTTATTTTATATTGACAACTTGAACTTAATGATGAACTTGATAAATATAAATCCTCAAAACCATCACCACAATCTTTGTTATATACATGTCCATCACCTCCTTGCAAGTTAAGCTTTTAGGTTTGACAGGACCGCTGAATAGAACCCCAAGAACAAATTCAACTTCAGCCAGGCATGGTGGTGCATGCCTATAACCCCAACAACATTCAGGAGGTAGAGACAAGAGGGTCAGGAGTTCAAGCCCAACCTTGACTATATAATAAGTGCTAGCCCAGCCTGGGCTACGACGTGAGACCCTATCTCAAAATAAATAAATAAAGAGTAAATCCAGCCGGGAGTGGTGGCACATGTCTTTAATCCCAGCACTTGGGAGGCAGAGGTAGGAGATTGCCATGAGTTCGAGGCCATCCTGAGACTACATAGTGAATTCCAGGTCAGCCTGGGCTAGAGTGAGACCCTACCTCAAAAAAAAAAAAAAAAAAAAAAAAAAGAGTAAATCCAAAGCCAGGTGCAGTGGGTTGATTGCATCTTTAACCCCAGCACTTGGGAGACTGAAGTAGAAGCCAGCCTGGGCGACATAGTGATTTCCAGATCAGTCTGGCCTACAGTGAGACCCTCCCTGGAAAGTAATAACAACATGCTGGGGAGATTGCTCAGTGGTTAAAGGTACTTGCTTGCAAAGCCTGCCAGCCGGGGTTTGATTTCCCAGTACCCACGTAAAGTCAGATGCACCAAGTAGTGCATATGTCTGGAGTTAGGAGCAAGTAAGGCCCTGACACACCCATACTCTTTCTTTATTTTATTTTATTTATTTATTTATTATTATTATTATTATTATTATTATTTTGGTTTTTCGAGGTAAGGTCTCACTCTGGTCCAGGCTGACCTGGAATTAACTATGTAGTCTCAGGGTGGCCTCGAACTCTTGGCGATCCTCCTACCTCTGCCTCCTGAGTGCTGGGATTAAAGGCGTGCGCCACCATGCCTGGCTCACAAATATTTCTTAACTTGCCCTTTGCCGAGTCTGTGCTTGTTGGTTCTTTGCAAGTTGTAAGACATGAACTCAGAGCCACTGATTTGAGAGGCTCTGTTGCTCTCAAAACCAATAATATAATGGAATAATTATGACCATTAAGTTAGCACACCATTACCTCACGTAGGTACCTGGAGTTTTTGGTGTGTGTACAGATGTGTAAAGAACACTTAACATTTCATCTCTTAACAAATTTCAAGTATTCATGACAGCACACACCTGTAATCCCAGCATTCCGAGGTTGGAACCAAAAGGATCAGTTCAAGGGCATCCTGGGCTACGTGAACTTCCTGACCCAGACACACACAGATACGCACAGAAAGAATAATATTTCATAGGTGTTATAAGAGCAAATGAAAAGCAGGGTGTGGTAGCACACACCTTTCATCCCAGCACTAGAGAGGCAGAGGTAGGAGGATCCCCGTGAGTTTGAGGCCACCCTGAGACTACATAGTGAATTCCAGGTCAGCCTGGGCTAGAGTGAGACCCTACCTCAAAAAAAAAAAAAAATAGAGTAAATGAAAGCTGGGTGTAGTAGCACACACCTTTAATCCCAGCATTTAGGAGACAGGCTGAGGTAGGAGGATTGCTGTGAGTTCGAGGCCACCCTGAGAGTATAGTGTGAAGTCCAGGTCAGCCTGGGCTAGAGGGAGACCCTACCTCGAAAAACCAAAATGAAAAAAAAAAAAAAAGGAAAAATGCCTGACATTTTAAAAGGTACTTATATTAGTTTTTGTTTGTTTGTTTGTTTGTTTTGTTTTGTTTTGTTTTGTTTTGTTTTTTCAAGGTAGGGTCTCCCTCTAGCCCAGGCTGACCTGGAATTCACTCTGTAGTCTCAGGGTGGCCTCGAACTCATGGTGATCCTCCTACCTCTGCCTCCCCGAGTGCTGGGATTAAAGGCATGCGCCACCATGCCCGGCTTAGTTCTTTTTTTATTATTTAGTCTGTTCTGTTTTTCTCCTTCCTATAGCTTTGTATCCAAGACCCCCGTGCAGCCCTGGGCACCTGTCCCCAAAGCCCTCTGGCTTCTACTACAAAGATGTGTGGCATTCCATGGTCTGTGCCGGTCACTCCTTCCCCACTGTCAACAGCATCCTGGACTGCCTGGCTGGCCGTATCGTCCATATGATGGGGGACTCCACACTTCGGCAGTGGTGGGAGTATCTGCGAGACACGGTGCCCTGTGAGTGACCATGAAGGGAGTGGAGGGGAGAGCATGTGGGGACTTCTGAGGAAACAGTGGACAGGGAAGGCACTGAAGAAGACCCTCAGGGATGGAGAGATGGCTTAGTGGCTAAGGCGTTTGCCTGCAAAGCCAAAGGATCCAGTTCGACTCTCCAGGACCCATGTAAGCCCCATTCACATGGTGACGCATACGTCTGGAGTTCATTTGCAGTGGCTGGAGGCCCTGGCGCACCTATTCTCTCTCTCTTTCTTTCTCTCTCTCTCCCTCTTTCTCGCTCTCAAATAAATAAATTAAATATTTTTTCTCTCGCCTTTAATCCCTCAAATAAACAAATAAATTAAATAGGCCACCCTGAGACTACATAGTGAATTCCAGGTCAGCCTGAGCCAGAGTGAAACCCTACCTCGAAAACCAAAAAAAAAAAAAAAAAAAAAAAAAAAAAGATTCTCATGCTCTGGGGAGAGATGGATCTGGATGCTTGGCTTTTCTGAAAGTCCATTGAGTGAAGCAGTCAGAGCTCAAATGACCACACGCCTAACCATTCAAATAGCACAATATGTGAGGGTACCACGGGCTGAAGAGATGGCTCAGTGGATAAAGCACCTACTGCCCAAGCCAGAGTATGCAAGTTCAGATCCCCAGACCCCACATAAAAACCTGAAACCTGGTGGCCTTCTGTAATTCCAGCATACTGTTGACAAGAAGGGAGGCAGAGACAGGAGAATTTCCCAGAAGTTCATGTACCAGTTAGCTTGGGGAATGCCATGGTGAACAATGACCAGGATGAGAGACCCTCCCTAAAAGGAGGTAGAAGACAAGAGCCAACCTGAAAGTTGTTCTCTGACCTCCACACACGCACTGTGATGTGCGCATGCCTACACACACAAGGTTTTGAAACATGTTGACTTTTCTTTTAATTTGAGAGAGAGAGAGAGAATGAGGAACACCAGCAGCCTCTCAGCCTCTGTGAACAAACTTGTGGTCAAGATGTCCCTTGCATCACCCATCTGGCTAAATGTGGTCAAGTGTGGCATTAGGCTTAGCAGGCAGGTGCCTTAACCCTTAGCCATCTTTGCATCTTTTTAAGAGTCCTCATTGAGTTTCTAATTAATATCTCATTGAGTCTCTTAAGTAAAATTAAAATGTGAGGGACCAAAAATCCTCAAACTTTTGTCCCTATCATCTCTCTCCTTCCTTCCTTCCTTCCTTCTTTCCTTCCTTCCTTCCCTTTCCTCCCCCGCCATCCCTCACTCCCATTATTCCTAAAACCGCCCCCCCCTGTTTTTTCAAGGTAGGGTCTCACTCTAGCTCAGGCTGACCTGGAATTCACTATGAGTCTCAGGGTGGCCTTGAACTCATGGTGATTCTCCTACCTCTGCCTCCTAAGTGCTGGGATTAAAGGCGTGTGCCACCATGCCTGGCTACCCCCCCCCACCTTTTTAAAGAATTTTTATTTATTGACTTATTTGGGAGAGAGAATGGGCATGTCAGGGTCACCAGAACTCCAGAAGCATGTGCCTCCTTGTGCATCTGGCTTCCGTGGGTCCTGGGGGATTGAACCTGGGTCCTTTGGCTTTGCAGGCAAGTGCCTTAATCACTAAGCCATCTCTTCAACCCTCTTTCCTTCCTTTCCTTTTTGACTTCCTACTAGGTCTTGACCAATGATGGTTCCCATTTCCCTTATCACCTAAGGATTGAGTGACTTCTCAAAAATAATTAGTGGGGCTGGGAGATGGCTCAGTGATTAAAGGCACATGCAAAGCCTGCTAGCCTGGGACTAATTCCCCAGCCACCCACATAAGCCAGAGGCAAAAAGTGGCACAAGTGGAATTTGCAAAGGCAAGAGGCCCTGGCAGGCCCACACATGCAAATAAGTAAGTAAATAAATAAATAAATAAATAAATAAGCTGGAGAGATGGCTTAGTGGTTAAGACACTTGCTTGCAAAGCCTAATGACCAGAGTTATATTCCCCAGTATCCACGAAGAGCTAGATACACAAGGTGGCATATGAATTTGGAATCCATTTGCAGTGGCTGGAGGCCCTGATGTGCCCATTTTCCCTGTCTCTCTTCTATCTCTGTCTGCTTGCAAATAAATAAAAAGATTTTTTAAATTATCAACAGGCTTCTTGTGGTTCTGAAAAAAGAACTGAATATTGTCACTGATCTTTCATTTTTTTGGTTTTTGCGAGGTAGGGTCTCACTTTCCAGGCTGACCTTTTTAACTATGTAGTCTCAAAATGCCATTTTTTTTTTTTAAATGCTTTTTATTTACTTATTTAAGGTGGGGAGAGAATGGGCATGCCAGGGCCTCCAGATGCTGTAAACAAACTCCAAACACATGTGCCACCTTATGCATCTGGCTTACGTGGGTACTGGGAAATTGAACCTGGGTCCTTAAGTTTTGCAGGCAAATGCCTTAATTATTGGTTATTGCAGTCCCAATGTTTTTTTTTTTTTTATTTGAGCCCAGACTGGCCTTAACCATGCCATAAACCCTCTGCCTCCCGAGTGCTAGGATTAAAATGTGCCACAAATCCTTTTAAAAAAAGAGCTGTGGGGTTGGGGATTTAGCTCAGTAGATAGATGGCACACACCTTTAATCCCAGGCCCTGGGTTCAGTCCTCGGCACCGAAAAAAAAAATAAATAAATAAAAATATTTTAGCCAGGCCTGGTGGTGCATGCCTTTAATCCTAGCTCTCTGGAGTTTGAGGTAGGTGGATTGCTGTGAGTTCGAGGCTACCCTGAGACTACACAGTGAATTCTAGGTCAGCCTACCTCGAAAAACCAAACAATTTAAAAATATATGTTATTTATTTATGAGAGAGAATGGGTGTGCCAGGGCCTCTAGCCACTGCAAACAAACTCCAAACACATGTGCCACTTTGCATCTGGCTTTATGTGGGTACTGGGGGATTGAATCGGGATACTTTGGCTTACAGGCAAATACATTAACTGCTGAGCCATTTCTCCAGCACCACCCACCCTTCCTTTTTTGGGGACAGAGTCTCATGGACCTCAAGCTAGTCTTAAACTCACTATATAGCTTGAGGACAACCTTGAAGACTTGATGTTCCTGTCTCTACCTCCTAAGTGCTGGAACTATAATATGCACCACCAAACCTGGCTTACTCGGGTACTTAGCTTCCTGAAAGTTTAAGCCATTTTCTGTGTTGTCACTGTAATCACTGGACCCAACTGAAAGTTTCCCTTTAAACAGTTAATTGAAATTGAAAGAAATGACACTTAAAAATTTATAGTAAGCCAGGCAAATGTCTGAAAGACTCAGAGGTAGTGGAATCAAAAGATTGAAAGAAAAGAAAGGTGAGCCTTATTTATTAGAGTGAGACTTGGCCTCAACAACAAAAAACAGTTTTATTTTTAATATAAATTTTATTTAAATTTGAAAAGAAACTGGACACGCCAGAATCCACATGCAAACAAAAAGCCAGATGCATGTGCCACCTTGTGGGTTGATGGGTCCTGGAGAGTCAAACCGAGATCCTTTGGCTTTGCAGGCAAATAGCTTAACCATTAAGCCATCTCTCCAGCCCAAAACACAACTTTAAAAAGAGCTGGGTGTCAGGCAAGAGACCCTTTGCCTCGGGAGACAAAGTAGGAGGATCACCATGAGTTCAAGGCCACCCTGAGACTATATAATGAATTGTCAGCCTGGGCTGAGCTTCCACACATGGTGGTACTAATCCCAAGCACTCAGGAGGCAGAGGTAGGAGGATTGTCTTGAGTTCGAGGCCACCCAGAGACTACATACTAAATTCCAGGTCAGCCTGGGCTAGAGTGAGACCCTACCACCAAAAAGAAAGAAGAAAGAAAGAAAGAAAGAAAGAAAGAGAAAGAAAGAAAGAAAGAAAGAAAGAAAGAAAGAGAGAAAGAAAGAAAGAGAGGGAGAAGAAAAGATTGAAAGAAAAGAAAGAGAAAAAGAAGAAGGAAAAGGAAAAGAAAAAGAAATACAAATAGAAAAAGAAAAACAAAAAGAAAATCCACAGAATACACATAAAGCCAGATGCTATGACAAGGGGATGAAATGTGGGGACAGGGGAACCTTCTGGAAGCTGCAGTCTGGCTGGCCAGACAAATGTAGGAGTGAACAAGAGACTCTGCCTCTAACAAAGTGGAAGGTGAAGACCCACACGCAAAGTTGTCCTCTGACTTCCACACATGTTACTATGCACATAGGATCTTAGGCAGGAGCTCTACCACTGAGCCACGCCCCCAGCCCCTCACTGGGGGATTCTAGGCAGGTGCTCTACCACTGAGCCACGCCCCCAGCCCCTCACTGGGGGATTCTAGGCAGGAGCTCTACCACTGAGCCATGCTCTAGCTCCTCCCAGTCAGATTTGGCCCTTGTGAACAAAAAGGAATCTATGTGCTATTATTATTAATTTGGGGGGGGGCGTTTCTTCAAGGTAAAAGTCTTGCTCAATACCAGATCCTCTCTCTCTCTCTCTCTCTCATAAAAATTAATAAATAAAATTTAAAAAAACTTTCCTCCAGGGCCAGGCATGGTCATGCACGCTTTAATCCCAGCACTTGAGAGGCAGAGGTAGGAGAATCACTGTGAGTTCAAGGTCAGCCTAGGACTACATAGTGAGTGCCAGGTCAGCCTGGGATAGAGTAAGACCCTACCTCAGAAAACCAAAACAAATAAATTATTTCCTTCCATCAGCTGCTTTAGTTTGGTGCTTTATCCCACAAGGAGGATGTAACTGTAACAGACAGGAACTTTTTAAAAATTTATTTATTTATTTGAGACAAAGAGAGAGAGAAAGAGTGAGAATGGGCGCGCCAGGGCCTCTAGCCACTGCAAACGAACTCCAGATGCATGCACCCCATTGTGCATCTGGCTTACGTGGAACCTGTAGAATCAAACCAGGATCCTTAGGCTTTGCAGGCATGCGCCTTAGGCTTTGCAGGCATGCGCCTTAACCGCTGAGCCATCTCTCCAGCCCCAGGAACTTTTATACTACAGGATGGTTCATTGTCATTTTAAATTATCTGTGAGCAGAGAGGAAGAGAGAGACAGAATGGGTGCCAAGGCCCACTGCCTTTGCCAACAAACTCTAGACCCATGTACCCACTTTGTGCATCTGGTTTTATGTGGGTACTGGGGAATTCGAACCCCAGGCCAGCAGGCTGTGCAGACAAATGCCTTTAACCGCTGAGCCATCTTCCCAGCCCATGGTTCACAGTCCTGGTTCACTTACGAATATTCTCTCGCATTCTCCCACCAGCCCTGAAGCCCGTGGATCTACACGTCACATATCAAACAGGGCCCCTGATGGCTGTGGAGACGACTCGGGGCATAGTGCTGCACTGGCGGGCCCACGGCCGGCCCCTGCGCTCTCTCCGCACATCAGTGGCCTCCTTGCACTCTGTAGCCAAGGAGCTGGAGGGCCTGGCTGGAGGCTCCCACACTGTGGTGGTGCTGGGTCTGGGAGCTCACTTCACCACCTTCCCTCCATCCATCTTTGTGCGACGACTGGCAGGGATCCGGGCAGCTGTCATGGCCCTGCTGGCCAGGGAACCCAGTACTCTTGTGGTCATTAAACTAGCCAACACGGGCTATAAATCTGTGTATGGCAGCGACTGGTTCACGCTGCAGATGAACAGGCTCCTCCGCGCTGCCTTTGTGGGCCTCCGTGTGGCCTTTGTGGACGCCTGGGAAATGACTTCCAGCCTGGCCCTGCCAGACAGCATCCACCCAGGGAAGCTCATTGTCCGCAATGAAGTGAACTTGTTCCTCTCCTTCATCTGTCCCGCTGAGGGAGGGTTCCCACCGCAGAGCTGATGGAGAAACCCGAACCTGCCCATCAAAGTTATGAAACAGCGGGCTGGAAAAGATGGCTTAGCGGTTAAGGCATTTGCCTGCAAAGCCAAAGGATCCCAGTTCAACTCTCCAGGACCCACGTAAGCCAGCTGCACAAGGGGGCTCACGCATCTGGAGTTCATTTGCAGTGGCTGGAGGCCTTGGTGTACCCATTTTTTTTTCTCTCTCTCTCTCAAATAAATAAATAAATAAAATCTATTTTTAAAAAATTATGAAACAGCTAACAACAGTTCAGAGAAGACTCGATACTCCAAGATTTACCACCTGGGCTAATCCCTGTAACGCTTAGGTGACCACACTTTTTTTTGTACATGCAGATAAATCTATAATTTTATATAAAGGAGATCATATTGCACTTTTTTTTTTTTTTTTTTTTTTTTTTTTTAGTTAGGGTCTCTCTCTAGCCCAGGTTGACCTGGATCTCACTCTGTAGTCCTAGGCTGGCCTTGAACTCATAACAATTCTCCTCTCCTACCTCTGCCTCCTGAGTGTTGGATTCAAAGCTTGTACCACCATGCCTAGCAAATGCTTTTTTCCCCCTTTGGATGGCTGTTTCTTCTCCATATTGACCCAGCACCTCTCCAACTCTGTTACTCCCCGTGTTTGCTGAATTGTCCTCAGTGTCTCACCTGACTGACAAACACATTTATATAAACACTTTAGCAACGTGGGCTTTCCTAGAAAGTGGCTAAGTTTTTCTTTCTTTTTTTTCTTTCTTTCTTTCTTTTCTTTTTTTTTCTTTCTTTCTTTCTTTCTTTTTTCTTTCTTTTTTTTCTTTCTTCTTTTTCTTTCTTTCTTTCTTTCTTTCTTTCTTTCTTTCTTTCTTTCTTTCTTTTCTTTCTTTCTTTTTTTGTAGTGATGGGGATTGAACCTAGTGTCTCATACATGCTAGGTGAGTGCTCTACCACTGAGCCACGCCCCCAGCCCCTCACTGGGGGATTCTAGACAGGAGCTCCACCACTGAGCCACGCCCCCAGCCCCTCACTGGGGGTTCTCAGGAGCTCTACCACCACGCACGCCACCCCCAGCCCCTCACTGGGGATTCTAGGCAGGAGCTCTACCACTGAGCCACACCCCAGCCCCTCACTGGGGGATTCTAGGCAGGAGCTCTACCACTGAGCCACACCCCAGCCCCTCACTGGGGATTCTAGGCAGGGGCTCTACCACTGAGCCACACCCCAGCCCCTCACTGGGGGATTCTAGGCAGGAGCTCTACCACTGAGCCACACCCCAGCCCCTCACTGGGGGATTCTAGGACAGGAGCTCTACCACTGAGCCACACCCCAGCCCCTCACTGGGGGATTCTAGGCAGGAGCTCTACCACTGAGCCACGCCCCAGCCCCTCACTGGGGATTCTAGGCAGGAGCTCTACCACTGAGCCACACCCCAGCCCCTCACTGGGGGATTCTAGGCAGGAGCTCTACCACTGAGCCACACCCCCAGACCCTCACTGGGGATTCTAGGCAGGAGCTCTACCACTGAGCCACCCCCAGCCCCTCACTGGGGATTCTAGGCAGGAGCTCTACCACTGAGCCACACCCCAGCCCCTCACTGGGGATTCTAGGCAGGAGCTCTACCACTGAGCCACACCCCAGCCCCTCACTGGGGGATTCTAGGCAGGAGCTCTACCACTGAGCCACGCCCCAGCCCCTCACTGGGGGATTCTAGGCAGGAGCTCTACCACTGAGCCACGCCCCCAGCCCCTCACTGGGGGATTCTAGGCAGGAGCTCTACCACTGAGCCACACCCCAGCCCCTCACTGGGGGATTCTAGGCAGGAGCTCTACCACTGAGCCACGCCCCAGCCCCTCACTGGGGGATTCTAGGCAGGAGCTCTACCACTGAGCCACACCCCCAGCCCCTCACTGGGGGAGCAGGAGCTCTACCACTGAGCCACAGCCAGCCCCTCACTGGGGATTCTAGGCAGGAGCTCTACCACTGAGCCACGCCCCAGCCCCTCACTGGGGATTCTAGGCAGGAGCTCTACCACTGAGCCACGCCCCAGCCCCTCACTGGGGATTCTAGGCAGGAGCTCTACCACTGAGCCATGCCCCAGCCCCTCACTGGGGGATTCTAGGCAGGAGCTCTACCACTGAGCCACGCCCCAGCCCCTCACTGGGGATTCTAGGCAGGAGCTCTACCACTGAGCCACGCCCCAGCCCCTCACTGGGGGATTCTAGGCAGGAGCTCTACCACTGAGCCACACCCCCAGCCCCTCACTGGGGATTCTAGGCAGGAGCTCTACCACTGAGCCACACCCCCAGCCCCTCACTGGGGGATTCTAGGCAGGAGCTCTACCACTGAGCCACGCCCCCAGCCCCTCACTGGGGATTCTAGGCAGGAGCTCTACCACTGAGCCACACCCCCAGCCCCTCACTGGGGATTCTAGGCAGGAGCTCTACCACTGAGCCACGCCCCAGCCCCTCACTGGGGGATTCTAGGCAGGAGCTCTACCACTGAGCCACGCCCCAGCCCCTCACTGGGGGATTCTAGGCAGGAGCTCTACCACTGAGCCACACCCCAGCCCCTCACTGGGGGATTCTAGGCAGGAGCTCTACCACTGAGCCACGCCCCAGCCCCTCACTGGGGGATTCTAGGCAGGAGCTCTACCACTGAGCCACGCCCCAGCCCCTCACTGGGGATTCTAGGCAGGAGCTCTACCACTGAGCCACACCCCCAGCCCCTCACTGGGGATTCTAGGCAGGAGCTCTACCACTGAGCCACGCCCCAGCCCCTCACTGGGGGATTCTAGGCAGGAGCTCTACCACTGAGCCACCCCCAGCCCCTCACTGGGGGATTCTAGGCAGGAGCTCTACCACTGAGCCACACCCCAGCCCCTCACTGGGGATTCTAGGCAGGAGCTCTACCACTGAGCCACACCCCCAGCCCCTCACTGGGGGATTCTAGGCAGGAGCTCTACCACTGAGCCACACCCCAGCCCTCACTGGGGGAGTCTAGACAGGAGCTCTACCACTGAGCCCACCCCCAGCCCCTCACTGGGGATTCTAGGCAGGAGCTCTACCACTGAGCCACGCCCCAGCCCCTCACTGGGGATTCTAGGCAGGAGCTCTACCACTGAGCCACACCCCAGCCCCTCACTGGGGGATTCTAGGCAGGAGCTCTACCACTGAGCCACACCCCCAGCCCCTCACTGGGGGAGTCTAGACAGGAGCTCTACCACTGAGCCACGCCCCAGCCCCTCACTGGGGGATTCTAGGCAGGAGCTCTACCACTGAGCCACGCCCCAGCCCCTCACTGGGGGATTCTAGGCAGGAGCTCTACCACTGAGCCACACCCCAGCCCCTCACTGGGGGATTCTAGGCAGGAGCTCTACCACTGAGCCACACCCCCAGCCCCTCACTGGGGGATTCTAGGCAGGTGCTTTACCACTGAACCATGCCCCCAGCCCCTCCCTGGGGGATTCTAGGCAGGATCTCTACCACTGAGACACACCCCCAGCCCCTCACTGGGGGATTCTAGGCAGGAGCTCTACCACTGAGTCACACCCCCAGCCCCTCACTGGGGGATTCTAGGCAGGTGCTTTACCACTGAACCATGCCCCCAGCCCCTCCCTGGGGGATTCTAGGCAGGAGCTCTGCCACTGAGCCACACCCCAGCTCTTCACTGGGAATTCTAGGCAAGTGCTCCATTGCTGAGCTGTATTTCCAGTCGAAGAATGGCTATCTTCCTTGTTTTTTGAGACAACATCTCTGTGTAGGCCAGGCTGGCATTGAGGGCACAATCATTCTGCCCCAGCTCTCCTGAGTGCTGAGGTTACAGGTGTGTACCGCCATTTTCACTGTAGAGCGATTATCTAGTTAAGCATAAACTGGAGCTGGGTGTGGTGATGCACGCCTGTAATTCCAGTCCTGGGGAGGCAGAGGTAGGAGGATTGCTGTAAGTTTGTGGCCACCCTGAGACTACACATAGTGAATTCCAGGTCAGCCTGGGCTAGAGCAAGACTCTACCTCGAGAAAACGAAAAAAATAAAAAAAGAATAAACTGGACACAAATAAGACAAGAGTGGCAAAGGTCTCTGCCAGTACAAAGAAATTGACTGTGAGCCGGGCGTGGTGGCGCACGCCTTTAATCCCAGCACTCGGGAGGCAGAGGTAGGAGGATCGCCGAGAGTTCGAGGCCACCCTGAGACTACATAGTTAATTCCAGGTCAGCCTGGACCAGAGTGAGACCCTACCTCGCAAAACCAAAAAAAAAAAAAAAAAAAAAAAAAAAAAAAAAAAAAAAGAAATTGACTGTGAGAGGGACGTCTTCTCACAGGCTGGACACTTGGACTTTGGGCCATCTGCCAAGAGAAAGACGAATCCAGTGAAGTGCATTCTATAAACGAGTATAACCAGAGCTCCTGGAGCTGTGTCAGGTTAAGGCTAGGCTGTGTAAACCTCTCCAGAGAGACCTCCAGACCAAATTAGAAGAAAAAACACGTACACCTCATTCCACCCCAAGCACCTCCTTAAAGTTCTTATTTCCGTGCACAGTTCCATTGGGGGTTAAACTTCAACATATAAAATTGGGGACACAAATCAGTCCATAACAAAAGATAAAATTAGGACATTTCCTAGACTGGGTTATAGTTCAGCAGTAGAATACCTGCCTAGATTCACCAGTAAGGAGCTGGGCTGTGGCTCAGTGGTTCAGCACTTGCCTAGCAGTCATGAAGCCCTGAATATCTTAGCACTAAAAAAATAAAATAAAATAAAAATGGGAGCTGGAGAGATGGCTTAGTGGTTAAGGCAGTTGCCTGCAAAGCCTAAGGACCCAGGTTTTATTCCCATACCCACATAAGCCAGACACACAAAGTGGTGCGTGCGTCTGGAGTTCATTTGCAGTGGCTAAAGGCTCTGGCACACCCATTCTCCCTCTCTCTCTCTATCTCTCTCTCTCAAATAAATAAATAAAATATTTTTTAAAAATGTTGTGGGGGCTGGAGAGATGGCTCAGTGGTTAAACGCTTGCCTGTGAAGCCTAAGGACCCTGGTTCGAGGCTCGATTCTCCAGGACCCACACAAGCCAGATGCACAAGGGGCAGCACACATCTGGAGTTCATTTGCAGTGACTGGAGGCCCTGGCGTGCCCATTCTCTCTCTCTCTGTACCTGCCTATTTCTGTATCTATCCCTCTCTCTCAAATAAATAAATAAATAAATAAAATTTAAAAAAAATTTTGTGGGCACTGGGTGTGGTGGTGCACTCCTGTAATCCCAGAACTTGGGAGGCAGAGGTAGGAGGATTTCTGTGAGTTTGAGGCCACCCTGAGACTACATAGTGCATTCCAGGTCAGCCTGAACTTGAGTGAGATCCTACCTCAGAAAAAAAAAAAATTGTGGGCAAACATGAATTTACATAGAGAGGATATACCAGTAGGTCTTTACTAAAAACAATAATAATAATTTAGAGAATATATTTCAGGGCTTGGGAGATGGCTTAGCGGTTAAAGGAGCTTGCTTACAAAGCCTGCTGTCCAATACCCATGTAAAGCCAGTTACACAAAGTCAACATGTATCTGGAGTTTGTTTGCGGGTGCAAGAGCCCTGGAGTGCCTATTCTCTCTCTTTCTCTCTCTCTCATAAATATTTTTAAATAAAAATAATAGATAAAAATTTAATAAATCAAGCTGAGGATGTAGTGTAGTGGTAGAGTGTTTGCCTAGTATACAAGCAGTCATGGCTTCCACTCCCAGCATCACATACACAAAAAAGTACAACAATAATATTTTTCATAGATACAGATATAATTTTTCTTAAATGAAATTCAAACCAAAGTCATGTATTGCTTTTTTTTTTTTTGGAAAGGTAGGGTCTTCAGTCCAGGCTGACCTGGAATTAAATGTAGTCTCAGGGTGGCCTCGAACTCTCGGCAATCCTCCATCTTCCCAGTGCTGGGATTAAAGGCGTGCGCCACCACGCCCGGCTTCATTGTCATGTTTTTGACTTAGTTCTTTTGTTTTGTTTTGTTTTTTTTTTTTTTGAGGTAGGGTCTCACTCTAGCACAGGCTGACCTGGCATTCACTCTATATTCTCAGGCTAGCCTTGAACTCACAGCGATCCTCCTACCTCTGCCTCCCAAGTGCTGGGATTAAAGGCATGCGCCACCACGCCCGGCTTGCCTTAGTTTGTTATTGTTGTTTACTTAGACAGTGTTTTTTTATCCCAGGCTGGCCCAGCCTACTCCATGCCTGAGCTCCATTCTCTTTCCCCCTTTTCTCACACGTACTAAGTAAAAACTCTACCACTGAGCTCTTTCCCTGGCCCTTTTTTTAAAACTTGTTTTTAAATGCAAGATCTCACTCTAGCCCAAGATAACCTGGAACTCACTCTGCAGCCCCAGGCTGGCCTTGAACTCATGACAATCCTCCTAACGCAGCCTTCTGAATGTTGGGATTAAAGGTGTGCACCATCCCGCCCAGCCTGGCCCCTCTCTCTCTCCCCATCCCCCCCCCCAAGGTAGGGTTTCACTCTAGCCCAGGCTAACCTGGAACTATGTAATCTCAAGGTAGCCTCAAACTCATGGCAATCCTCCTACCTCTTCCTCCCAAATGCTGGGATTAAAGGAGTGTGCCACCATGCCTGGATTTTTTAAAAATTTTTTTATTGACAACTTCTATCCTTACAGACAATAAACCATGATATTTCCCTCCCCTCCCCCACTTTCCCCTTCACAACTCCACTCTCCATCATATCCCCTCCCTCTCTCCATTAGTCTCTCTTTTATTTTGACGTCATCATCTTTTTCTCCTGTTATGAGGGTCTTGTGAAGGTATTGCTAGGCACTGCGAGGTCGTGGATATCAATGGTAAAAAGTAGCTACAAATTTTAGAACGGGGTTCCATGAATTAGTTCCAATCTTCTGACTCCCACATCACAGCAGATGTACCACCATAATATTTTCGAAACTGGGCTAATGCATTAGTTTCATTTTGACTTAGTTTGTTCTTTTGTTTTTTTGATGTGTTTTTGTTTTTTTTTAGTGGGTCAGTAGCACCAGGCTGACCTGGCAAAATATTTTATCCCAGGCTGGCCCAGAAAACAAAACTACCCAAAAAAAAGAGAGCTCCATTCAGAGTTTTTATCCCTTTCTCCATCTAAAAGGAATTCTCTTTCCAACGTACTAAGTAAAAACTCTACCACTAGCTCTTTCCCTATTTTAAAAACTTGTTTTTAAATGCAAGATCTCATCTCTAGCCCAAGATAACCTGGAACTCACTTGCAGCCCCAGGCTGGCCTTGAACTTGACAACTCTCCTAAGCAGCTCTCTGAATTTGGGATTAAAGTGTGCACCATCCCGCCCAGCCTGGCCCCTCTCTCCCCATCCCCCCAAGGTGGGTTCACTCCCAGCCCAGGCTAACCTGGAACTATGTAATCTCAAGGTAGCCTCAAACTCATGGCAAATCCTCCTACCTCTTCCTCCCAAATGCTGGGATTAAGGGCCTTGTGCCACCATGCCTGATTTTTAAAAAATTTTTTATTGACAACTTCTATACTTTTACAGACAATAACCATGATATTTCCCTCCCCCTCCCCACTTTCCTTCACAACTCACTCTCCATCATATCCTCCCTCTCTCCATTAGTCTCTCTTTATTTTGATGTCATCATCTTTTCTCCTGTTATGAGGGTCTTGTGAAGGTATTGCCAGACTGCGAGGTCGTGGATATCAATGGCTTCTCTCTTTTAATGTTTTTTAGCATCTGGAGAGATGGCTAGGGTTGGGCCACTCCTCCTAAGCCTCCAAGAACGCTGGTTCCACCTCTCAGCGGTTCCAATCTCCAGGTCACGTTTAGCCAGATGCAAAGTCGCCAAAACACCTTAAACGTTAAGCTGAGAATTGGTGCGCCCATCTCTGTCTTTTCTTTCTCTCTCTGTCTCTTTCCAAAAAATAAAATAAAATATTTTTTAAAAATAAAATAAATAAATAAATATTTTATTTACTTATTTGAGAGAGAAAGGAAGAGGCAGAGAGAGAGAGAGAAAATGGGCACACCAGGGCCTCTAGCCACTACAAACAAACTCCAGATGCATGTGCCCCCTTGTACATCTGGCTTACATGGGTCCTGGGGAATCAAACCGAGGTCCTTAGGCTTCCCAGGCAAACACCTTAACCACTAAGCTATTTCCCCAGCCCTCTCTTTTTAATTTTTATTTTTATTTGTCTTGTGAAGTTGCCCTGATGACTTTCAACTAGCTCTGTAGCCCATGTAGACCTTGAACTTTCTCCTCACTCAACCTCTAGAGGCTAGCTGAGACCGACCAAGATCCTCACTCATTCTAGACAAGTGCACTACCACTGTATCCCCAGCCCTTGACTCTTCCTTTTACCTGTGCCTTTATATGCCTTTTCCTTTGGGCTTTGTCAGGCTTCCTCCCTCAGTGTATAAACAAACTCCTGCTAAGTCTAGAATGTGCTGGAAGCAGTAAGAGGGGGAAAGAAAGAAAGAAAGAAAGAAAGAAAGAAAGAAAGAAAGAAAGAAAGAAAGAAGAAAAGAAAGAAAGAAAGAAAGAAAGAAAGAGAAAGAAAAAAGAAAGAAAGAAAAGAAAGAAAAGAAAGAAAGAAAGAAAGAAAGAGAAGAAAGAAAGAGAGAAAGAAAAAGGGAAAGAAAGAATGAATCTGGGCTGAGAGATGGCTTAGTGGTTAAGGCGTTTGCCTGCAAAGCCTAAGGACCCAGGTTTGATTCCCCGGTACCCATGTAAGCCAGATACACAAGGTAGCACATGCGTCTGGAGCTTGTTTACAGTGACTGGAGGCCCTGGAGCACCCATTCTCTTTCTCTCTCTCTCTCTTCCATCTCTCTCTGCTTGCAAATAAATAAATATATATATATATTTTTTAAATTCCCCTGGCTTTGAAGTCCAGATTTGTAGGGTGAAGAAACTAGGAGTCAGAGCTAAGCATAGACTGCCCTCTAGTGGCAGCACCAGTGTATGCAGGTGGTGGGGTAAAGTCAAAAGAGGACCAGAAGCTATTTCCCTTGGGAAACGCAGCAAAATCCAGATATAGGGGATGGCGGTTTGTTCTCGTTTTTGAAGTACGGAAGGTTAAGTTTAGCGAGCCATTGAGTTATATTCCATGCCCCTTTTAAATTTTTTATTTTTAGACAGGGTCCTGCTAAATTGCCCAGGTTGGCCTTGACCTCCCTCTATAGCATGAATAAGCCTTGAACTTTTTATCCCTACCTCAGTCTACTGTAAGTAGCTGAGATTACAGCTGGGCTCCAGTCAGAATGGATTACATTGTCACAAAGTCACTAAAACATCCTTTAATAAAACACACAGCAGGGCTGGAGTGATGGCTTAGCGGTTAAGGCGCTTGCCTGCAAAGCCGAAGGACCCTGGTTTGACTCTCCAGGACCCACGTAAGCCAGATGCACAAGGGGGCGAATGCATTTGGAGTTTGTTTGCAGTGGCTAGAGGCCCTGGTACGCCCATTCAAATAAATAAATAAAATATATTTTATTTTATTTTATTTTATTTATTTATTTATTTATTATTTTTTGGTTTTTCGAGGTAGGGTCTCACTCTGACCTGGAATTCACTATGTATTCTCAGGGTGGCCTCGAACTCTCGGCGATCCTCCTACCTCTGCCTCCCGAGTGCTGGGATTAAAGGCGTGCGCCACCACGCCCGGCCATAAAATATATTTTAAAAAAATCACACACACACAGTCACCTCTACCACACAGGACCCTGAACACAAGGTGCTCATGGGAAACAATGCAAATGCCCTAGTGAAACACTTCCACGTTTCTTTCCCTGTGTCCTAAAACCAGACAGACAGCCTGTCAGTAGAGAAATGGCAAGTCAATTACCTTGTCAAATCATTCCACACAGATTCTCTCTCTCTCTCTTTCTTTTCTTTCTTTTTTTTTTTTTTAAGGTAAACCCAATAGACTGTTTTTTTATGTAAGAGTGAGAGAGAGAGAGAGCAAGAATTGGTGTGCCAGGGCCTCCAGCCACTGCAGTTGAGCTCTGGACGTGTGTGCCACCTCCTGTGCATGTGTGACCCTGCACTTGTGTCAATGTGTGTCTGGCTTACGTGGAACCTGGAGAGTTGAACATGAGTCCTTAGGCTTCGCACGCAAGCACCTTAACCGCGAAGCCATCTCTCCAGCCCCACACAGATTCTTTTTTTAAAAAATATTTTATTTTTATTTATTTATTTGAGAGAGATACAGAAATAGGCAGGTAGAGAGAGAGAATGGGTATGCCATGGCCTCCTGCCACTGCAAACGAACTCCAGATGTGTGCGCCTCCTTGTGCATCTGGCTTATGTGGGTCCTGGAGAATCAAGCCTTGAACCGGGGTCCTTAGGCTTCACAGGCAAGCGCTTAACCGCTAAGCCATCTCTACAGCCCTTTTTAAAAAAAAATATTTTATTTTTATTCCCACACAGATTCTTGAATAGAAGAGGATTCATTTCCAACAACAACAACAAAAAAAATCGCCGGGCGTGGTGGCATAGGCCTTTAATCCCAGCACTTGGGGGCAGAGGTAGGAGGATTGCCATGAGTTCGAGGCCAACCTGAGAATACAGAGTGAATTCCAGGTCAGCCTGGGCCAGAGTGAGACCCTACCTCGAAAACTGCCCCCCAAAAGAGGATTCATTTCCAGAGGGAGGGAGGAAGAAAAAGAAAGAATGCTGGAAGTGTCAGCCTGTCCCAACCCCTGAATCTTGCTTCTTATAATTATTCTACCTTGATGCCTACCCATATCATTTATCTCTTCACATCGACTAAGCACATGTCCTGAGCACCTATTATATGCCAGTTCTCACACAAAGTGTGAGCCAGCTTCCATTAGATAGCATTCTGCCTTCCCCACATTTTCAGTGAAGCACAAGATGAGAGGTTTTTTGCACGTGCATGTGTGTAGTGTATGTATATTCATACATGTGTGAGTTGGATGTATGTACATGTGTGTGCATGAGTGTGGAAGCCAATGGTACTGGGTATTGTCTTCGATCCCTCTCCACCTTATTTATTGACAGAGGATCTCTCATGGATCCCAGAGCTCATTGATTCCGTTACACTAGCTAGCCAGCTTGCCCCAGGGATCAGCTTGTCTCTGCCACTCAAGTGCTGGAATTACAGGAGCACACACACTGCCATTCCTGGCATTTAGGTGGATACTAGGAATCAAGTACTCAAACTCACATGGCAAGCACTTTACTGACTGAACCATCTCCTCAGTCCTTCTTTTGTATTTTTTGTTTGTTTGTTTGTTTTTGGTTTTTTTGAGGTAGGATCTCATTCTAGCCCAGGATGACCTGGAATTCACTATGTAGTCTCAGAGTGGCCTCGAACTCTCAGCGATCCTCCTACCTCTGCCTCTTGAGTGCTGGGATTAAAGGCGTGCGCCACAACACCCAGATGTTTTCTATAATAAGACTGGGTCTTATTATATACCCCAGGCTGGTCTTGAACTCACTATATAGCCCACTCTGTCCTAGAACTCAAGATCCTCCTGCCTTTGCCTCCTTAATAAATAAATTAGAAAAGATGGAAGGGAGGAAGAAGAAGTTGATCCCTTTGGTGGCTGTGCATGCCTGTAATCCCAGTGCTGAGGTGGGCAGAGCCACGAGAATCACTGGGATTTGCTGGCCAGCCAGTCTGACTGAGAAGAACAGCAGCAGCTGGGTGTGGTGGCGCATGCCTTTAATCCCGGCTCTTGGGAGGCAGAAATAAAGAGGATCACCATGAGTTTGAGGCCACCCTGAGACTACATAGTGAATTCGGGTCAACCGGGGGCTAGAGTGAGACCCTACCTCAAAAAAAAAAAAAAAAGAAAAGAAAAGAAAGAAAAACAAAGACTCCATCTCAAGGAAATATACAGAAGAGTCATAGAGGAGGACACCTGATGCTCTCTTCTGGCCTCTGCACGTGTGCACAGCGGGCACTCTTCTGCGCCTGCACACACATTCACACGCGATGCATACACCACACATATAGCACATTCACATAAAATAATAAGAATTTTATTGTTTTTCTTTTGTATTTATTTTATTCATTTATTTGAGAAAGAGAGAGAGAATGGGCATGCCAGGGCCTCTAGCCACTGCAAATGAACTCCAGATGCCTACCTGTGCATCTGGCTTACATGGGTACTGGCGATCGAACCTGAGTCCTTAGGCTTTGCAGGCAAATGCCTTAAACAGCTAAGCCATCTCTCTAGTCTAAGAAGTTTAAAAGAAATAAAAGACTAGGGCTAAAAGAGTGAGTTCCAGGTCACCCTGGACTAGAGACCCTGCTTTACAAAAAAAGGCCAAGCCTAGTGGCGCACGCCTTTAATCCCACCACTCGGGAGGTAGAGCTAGGAGGATCAGTATGAGTTCGGGAGGCCACCCTGAGAATACATAGTGAATTCCAGGACAGCCTGAGCCAGAGTGAAACCCTACCTTGGGAAAAAAAAAAAAAAAAAAAAAAAAAAAAAACAGCCTGGTGTGGTGGTACTCTGGAGTCAGAGGTAGGAGGATTGCCTTGAATTGAGGCCTACCTGAGACTACATAGTGAATTCCAGGTCAGCCTGGGCTAGAGCAAGACCCTACCTCTTAAAAGAACAAGAAAAAGCTGGGCGTGGTGGCGCATGCCTTAATCCCAGCCCTTGGGAGGCAGAGGTAGGAGGATCGCTGAGAGTTTGAGGCCACCCTGAGACTACATAGTTAATTCCAGGTCAGCCTGGGCTAGAGTGAGACCTCAAAAAAAAAAAAAAAAAAAAAAAGAAGAAGAAGAAGAAGAACAAGAAAAAATAGGGAGGGGCTAAAGAGTTAACTGAGGAGTTAAAGGCACTTGCTTGCAATGTCTGCTGGCCCAGGTTTGATTCCCCAGCACCCACATAAAGAAAAACGTAGGAGCTGGGCGTGGTGGCACGCCTTTAATCCCAGCACTCCGGGAGGCAGAGGTAGGAGGATCGCTGAGAGTTCTGAGGCCACCCTGAGACTACATAGTTAATTCCAGGTCAGCCTGGACCAGAGTGAAACCCTACCTCGAAAAACCAAAAAAAAAAAAAAAAAAGGAAAAGAAAGAAAGAAAGACGTAGGGGACTGGAGAGCTGGCTCAGCAGTTAAGGCGCTTGCTTGCACTGCCTAATGGCCCAGGTACCGTTCCCTAGTACCATGTAAAGCCAGATGCACAAAGTGCATGCATTTGGAGTTCATTTATGATGGCCCTGGTGCACCCAGATTCTCTCTCTTCCTTTTTCTCTTTGAAAATAAATTTTAAAATATTTTAACAAGATGTAAACAGGGCTGCAGAGATGACTCAGCATTTAAGCCAAGCCTAATGGCTCAGATTTGATTCCCAGTATCCCCATAAAGGCAGATGCATAAAGTGGCATGCATCTGAGTTTACAGTGGCTGGAGGCCCTGACACACCATTCTCTGTCTGTCTCTCTTTATCTTTCTCTGCTTGCAAATAAATAAATTTTTTTTAGATTTATTTTTATTTATATTTGTTTATTAGAAGAGGATTCATTTCCAGAGGGAGGGAGGAAGAAAAGAAAGAATGCTGGAAGTGTCAGCCTGTCCCAACCCCTGAATCTTGCTTCTTATAATTATTCTACCTTGATGCCTACCCATATCATTTATCTCTTCACATCGACTAAGCACATGTCCTGAGCACCTATTATATGCCAGTTCTCACACAAAGTGTGAGCCAGCTTCCATTAGATAGCATTCTGCCTTCCCCACATTTTCAGTGAAGCACAAGATGAGAGGTTTTTTGCACGTGCATGTGTGTAGTGTATGTATATTCATACATGTGTGAGTTGGATGTATGTACATGTGTGTGCATGAGTGTGGAAGCCAATGGTACTGGGTATTGTCTTCGATCCCTCTCCACCTTATTTATTGACAGAGGATCTCTCATGGATCCCAGAGCTCATTGATTCCGTTACACTAGCTAGCCAGCTTGCCCCAGGGATCAGCTTGTCTCTGCCACTCAAGTGCTGGAATTACAGGAGCACACACACTGCCATTCCTGGCATTTAGGTGGATACTAGGAATCAAGTACTCAAACTCACATGGCAAGCACTTTACTGACTGAACCATCTCTCAGTCCTTCTTTGTATTTTTGTTTGTTTGTTTGTTTTTGGTTTTTTTGAGGTAGGATCTCATTCTAGCCCAGGATGACCTGGAATTCACTATGTAGTCTCAGAGTGGCCTCAGGATGACTGGAATTCACTCAGTCTCAGATCCTCCTATCCTCTGCCTCTTGAGTGCTGGGATTAAAGGCGTGCGCCACAACACCCAGATGTTTTCTATAATAAGACTGGGTCTTATTATATACCCCAGGCTGGTCTTGAACTCACTATATAGCCCACTCTGTCCTAGAACTCAAGATCCTCCTGCCTTTGCCTCCTTAATAAATAAATTAGAAAAGATGGAAGGGAGGAAGAAGAAGTTGATCCCTTTGGTGGCTGTGCATGCCTGTAATCCCAGTGCTGAGGTGGGCAGAGCCACGAGAATCACTGGGATTTGCTGGCCAGCCAGTCTGACTGAGAAGAACAGCAGCAGCTGGGTGTGGTGGCGCATGCCTTTAATCCCGGCTCTTGGGAGGCAGAAATAAGAGGATCACCATGAGTTTGAGGCCACCCTGAGACTACATAGTGAATTCCGGGTCAACCGGGGGCTAGAGTGAGACCCTACCTCAAAAAAAAAAAAAAAAGAAAAGAAAAGAAAGAAAAACAAAGACTCCATCTCAAGGAAATACCACAGAAGAGTCATAGAGGAGGACACCTGATGCTCTCTTCTGGCCTCTGCACGTGTGCACAGCGGGCACTCTTCTGCGCCTGCACACACATTCACACGCGTGCATACACCACACATATAGCACATTCACATAAAATAATAAGAATTTTATTGTTTTTCTTTTGTATTTATTTTATTCATTTATTTGAGAAAGAGAGAGAGAATGGGCATGCCAGGGCCTCTAGCCACTGCAAATGAACTCCAGATGCCTACCTGTGCATCTGGCTTACATGGGTACTGGCGAATCGAACCTGAGTCCTTAGGCTTTGCAGGCAAATGCCTTAAACAGCTAAGCCATCTCTCTAGTCTAAGAAGTTTAAAAAGAAATAAAAGACTAGGGCTAAAGAGTGAGTTCCAGGTCACCCTGGACTAGAGACCCTGCTTTACAAAAAAAAAAAAGGCCAAGCCTAGTGGCGCACGCCTTTAATCCCACCACTCGGGAGGTAGAGCTAGGAGGATCAGTATGAGTTCGAGGCCACCCTGAGAATACATAGTGAATTCCAGGACAGCCTGAGCCAGAGTGAAACCCTACCTTGGGGAAAAAAAAAAAAAAAAAAAAAAAAAAAAAAAAAAAAACAGCCTGGTGTGGTGGTACTCTGGAGTCAGAGGTAGGAGGATTGCCTTGAATTCGAGGCCTACCTGAGACTACATAGTGAATTCCAGGTCAGCCTGGGCTAGAGCAAGACCCTACCTCTTAAAAAGAACAAGAAAAAGCTGGGCGTGGTGGCGCATGCCTTTAATCCCAGCCCTTGGGAGGCAGAGGTAGGAGGATCGCTGAGAGTTTGAGGCCACCCTGAGACTACATAGTTAATTCCAGGTCAGCCTGGGCTAGAGTGAGACCCTACCTCAAAAAAAAAAAAAAAAAAAAAAAAGAAGAAGAAGAAGAAGAACAAGAAAAAAATAGGGGAGGGGCTAAAGAGTTAACTGAGGAGTTAAAGGCACTTGCTTGCAATGTCTGCTGGCCCAGGTTTGATTCCCCAGCACCCACATAAAGAAAAACGTAGGGAGCTGGGCGTGGTGGCGCACGCCTTTAATCCCAGCACTCGGGAGGCAGAGGTAGGAGGATCGCTGAGAGTTCGAGGCCACCCTGAGACTACATAGTTAATTCCAGGTCAGCCTGGACCAGAGTGAAACCCTACCTCGAAAAAAAAAAAAAAAAAAAAAAAAGGAAAAGAAAAGAAAGAAAGACGTAGGGGACTGGAGAGCTGGCTCAGCAGTTAAGGCGCTTGCTTGCACTGCCTAATGGCCCAGGTACCGTTCCCTAGTACCATGTAAAGCCAGATGCACAAAGTGCATGCATTTGGAGTTCATTTGCGATGGCCCTGGTGCACCCAGATTCTCTCTCTTCCTTTTTCTCTTTGAAAATAAATTTTAAAATATTTTAACAAGATGTAAACAGGGCTGCAGAGATGACTCAGCATTTAAGCCAAGCCTAATGGCTCAGATTTGATTCCCCAGTATCCCCATAAAGGCAGATGCATAAAGTGGTGCATGCATCTGGAGTTTACAGTGGCTGGAGGCCCTGACACACCCATTCTCTGTCTGTCTCTCTTTATCTTTCTCTGCTTGCAAATAAATAAATTTCTTTTTAGATTTATTTTTATTTATATTTGTTTATTAGAGACAGAGAGAGGGAGAGAGAGAAAGAAAATGGCATGTCAGGGCCTCTAGCCACTGCAGGTGAACTCCAGACACATGCGCCACCATGTGTATCTGGCTTACGTGGGACCTGGAGAATCGAACCAGGGTCCTTAGGCTTTGCAGGCATGCGCCTTAACTGCTAAGCCATCTCTCCAGCCCAAATTTCTTTTTAAAAAGAAGATGCAGGGCTGGAGAGATGGCTTAGCAGTTAAGCTGCCTGTCTCCTAAGAATAACGGTTCCAATCTCCAGCGGTTCCAATCTCCAGGTGGTCCCACGTTTAGCCAGACACAGTGACGCAAGGGTGCAATGCCACACTTGACCACAAGGGGGCACACGCATCTGGATTTCGTTCTCAGCAGCTGAGAGACTGCTGGCACGCCCATCTCTGTCTTCCTCTCCCTCTCTCTCTCTCTGTCTCTCTCCAAAAAAAAAAAAAAAAAAAAAAAGAAGATGCAAAAAGTGGTGCATGCCAGGTGTGGCAGCACACGTCTTTAATCCCAGCACTCAGGAGGCAGAGGTAGGAGGCAGAGGTAGAAGGATCACTGTGAATTTGAAGCCAGCCTGAGACTACATAGTGAATTCCAGGTCAGCCTGGGCTGGAGTGAGATCCTACCTTGAAACTCCCCACCCCTGCGGAAAAAAAAAAAAGTGGTGCAAACATCTGGCATTAGCTTGTAGTGTGGCAAAAGACCTTGCTGTCCTACACACACACACACACACACACACACACACACACACACTGGAAAAAAAGAAGCTGCCTCAGCATATTGTGTAAAGGTGAAGCCCAGAGGCTCTGCAGCAGCAAGTTTGATGGATTTGAACTTCTGTTCCACTGTTAATATTTGTCAATTACTATTTAGTTCATTTCTGATTACTTACTTTACTTAAACTTTGGGTACCTTGTGGGGTTTTTGCTGCTGCTGTTGTTGTTGTTTTTTCCGAGGTAGGGTCTCAGTCTATCTCATGCTGACCTGGAATTCACTATGTAATCTCAGGGTGGCCTTGAACTCACCGTAATCCTCCTACCTCTGCCTCCCAAATGCTGGGATTAAAGGCGTGTGCCACCACGCTTGTTTTTTTTTTTTTTTTTTTTGGTTTTGCGAGGTAGGGTCTCACTCTGGTCCAGGCTGACCTGGAATTCACTATGTAGTCTCAGGGTGGCCTCGAACTCTCGGCGATCCTCCTACCTCTGCCTCCCGAGTGCTGGGATTAAAGACGTGCGCCACCACGCCCGGCTTTGTTTTGTTTTTTAATTTGTAAAAATATGTGGTAATAGTGTTTATGTCATGGAGCTGTGGTAGGAGAAAAAAAGTTAGTGTATATCACGTGCTTAGCACAGGAACCGCTCAGAACAGCTTCTGTTTGCTTTGCGGTATTAGTTCTGGTTGATCCCCTCCCCTAAGGCTGTGTGACGGCCGCTGTCCAAGGTGCTGGAGTTCTGAGACGAGGAAAAGTGGCCCGATTCTTTCTGTCTGTAGCAGCTCACTTTCTGCTGAGAAAAGATGGACACGGGCTGGGGAAATGGCTTAGAAATGGCTTAGTGGTTAGGACCCTGGTTCGATTGCCCAGGACCCACGTAAGCCATATGCACAAGGGGGCACATGCATCTGAAGTTCGTTTGCAGTGGCTGGAGGCCCTGGTGTGCCCATTCTCTATCTGATATGGCAATGCATTTCTGTAATCCCAGCACTCAGGAGGTGCAGGAAGGAGGGTCAGAGCTTCAAGGTCACCCTCAGCTACACAGCAAGTTTGAGTCCAGCCTGGATTACATGAGACTGTCTTAAAATGGGGCGGAAGGCGGAGGGGGGGTGGCTGGAAAGAGGGTTCAGTGGTTAAAGGTACCCTGGCCCTACCAGGCAGTATACACTCAGGAATGCTCACTGTCTGCAAGTGGACTGAAATGGATTTACTCTTCTTCATCTGCCCCATCTAAGTGCCTCTGAGAAGGGTTCACAAGAGGGTCTAGGAGCTGGGGCAAGATTGTGAAGAGAATCACAAGCATAATAAAACCTCTGATAAGGACAGGTATCATCACCCTCTGTACCTGCAACAGGCTTATTAATTAATACAACCTACCCATTCTTGCCATTCCAATTTTCTCCACTCAGAACAAGTTTTTCTGGGGGTGGGGGGCTTCAAGGTAGGGTTTTGCTCTAGCCCAGGTTAACCTGGAATTCACTATGTAGTCTCAGGATGGCCTTGAACTCACTGAAATCCTTCTACCTCTTTCCAGTGCTGGCATTAAAGACATGCACCACCATGCCCAGCTCAGAACAAATTTTTCTTTCCTTTCTCCTTCCTTTCCCTCTTTCTTTTGTTCTGCTTTTTTTTTTTTAATCATTATTATTGAGTGAGAGACAGAGAAAGAGAGGGAGGGAGAAAATGGGCGTGCCAGGGTCTTTCAGCCACTGTGAACAAAACTCCAGACACGTGCACCTCCTTGTGGCGCATGTCCAACATTGTGCACTTGCGTCATTGCGCATCTGGCTATGTGGGACCTGGAAATTCGACCATGCATCTTAGGCTTTGCAGGCAAGCCCCTTAACCACTAAGCCATCTCTCCAGCACTCTTCTTTTTTTAAAAAAATATATTTATTTATTTATTTTCAAGGAGAGAGACTGCACCAGGGCATTTTGCCACATAAGCCTCTTTGTGCATCTGCCTTTACATAGATAGTGGGGGAACCAGGTACAGGAGGATTTTCAAGCAAGTCCCTTTAACCATTGAGCCATCACCCCAGCCCATCTTTCTTGTTATTTGAGAAAGAGTGAGGGAGAGACAGAGGGAGAAAGAATGGACACGCCAGAGCCTTCAGCTGCTGCAAATGAACTCTATAGACATGTGAGCCACCTTGTGCATCTGGCTTATGTGGGTCCTGGGGGATTGAACCTAGGTCCTTTGGCTTTGCAGGCAAATGCCTTAACTGCTAAGCCATCTCTCCAGCCTCTTCCTCTTCTTCCTCTGACAGGATCTCACGTAACCCAGGCTGGCCTCAAATTCAAAATATAGCTGATGACCTTGAATTCCTGATCTTCTGGCTACCATCTCCTGAGTGAGCCAACATTCACAAAAATGATTACTTGAAAACTAGTGAGGTTATGTTGTTTGAGCTTAACAAAAAACTTCTTCAAGCTGGGCGTGGTGGTGCACGCCTTTAATCCCAGCACTCGAGAGGCAGAGGTAGGAGGATCGCTGTGAGTTCGAGGCCACCCTGAGACTACATAGTGAATTCCAGGTCAGCCTGAGCTAAAGTGAGACCCTACCAAAAAAAAAAAAAAAAAAAAAAATTTCTTCAGGGTCTGAAGAAATGGCTTAGGGGTTAAGGCATTTGCCTGCAAAGTCAAAGGATCCCAGTTCAGCTCTCCAGGACCCACGTAAGCCAGATGCACATGGGGGGGGGAACGCATGGATCTGGAGTTCCTTTGCAGTGGCTGGAGGCCCTGGAGCACCATTCACTCTCTGCCTCTTTCTCTCTCTCAAATAAATAAATTAGATTAAATAAACTTCTCCAGGGGTTGGGGGGATGGCTCTGTGGGTAAAAATGCTTGTTACACAGCATGAGGGCCTGAGTTCAATCTCCAGCACACACATAAAAAGCCAGACATGGGGCTGGAGAGGTGGTTTAGCGATTAAGGCGCATGCCTATGAAGCCTAAGGACCCAAGTTCGATTCTCCAGGTCCCACGTAAGCCAGATGCTCATAGTGACGCATGCATCTGGAGTTCATCTGCAGTGGCTAGAGGCTCTGATGTGCCCATTCTCCCTCTCTCTGTCTCAAATAAATAAATAAATAAATAAATAAATAAATAGATGGCCGGGCATGGTGGCGCATGCCTTTAATCCCAGCACTTGGGAGGCAGAGGTAGGAGGATCACCGTGAGTTCCAGGCCACCCTGAGACTACATAGTGAATTCCAGGGCAGCCTGAGCTAGAGTGAGACCCTACCTCAAAAAAAACAAAAAACAAACAAAAGTGAATGAGAGTAAGACCCAGTATCAAAAACACAAAACAGGGCCAAACATTGTGGCACGCACCTTTAATCCCAGCACTCGGGAGGTGGAGGTAGGATTGGTGTGAGTTTGAGGCCACCCCGAGACTACATAGTGAATTCCAGGTCAGCCTGGGCTAGAGACCCTACCTTGAAAAACGTGAATGAAAGCTAGGTGATTAAGGGGTCACCTGTGCCCTGCACTTGTAAAGAAGGCAAAATATTATTTCTTTACATCAAGCTTAGAGAAAAACAGAACTCACGTCCTTGTAAGAGCCCATAAAATGGGGTGAAACACTTGCTGGAACAGGTGGGGATGGGAGATAAACAGGATGCTCTGCTGGTCTGAATAGCATTACCCAGGCCTGCATTGCAGTACAAAGTCCTTAAGGGCAGATAAGCGGACCAGGCCTACCTCATACCCCCCAGACGCTTCCCATAACTAACCAACAGACCTGTTCACAAGTTCATTCTGTTCTTTAATTCCCTATAATCTTCTAAGAATGTAAACTGTGATCTATGGCTTAACTCCCACCCTGTTTTTTTCTATGAAAATCATGTGGTTATTTCCAATAAAAGCTGACACTCCGAACTGTACAATGCTACATCTCGAGTGCCTGAACTCTAGCTGTAGTCCTGGTGTGCACTAGCATTTCTTTCTTTCTTTTCTTTCTTTTTACCCAATAAAACTTTGCCTCCCATTCCCTGAGTCGATGGTCTTACTTGTGCGACATCGAAACCCATAACACACCTACTCAGCAATTTGCATGCTAGGAGAAATGTCATTGGTCAGTGTTCCTCTGTTGGAGCTGCTGGTTAGCATACTCTCGTGTTTTGTATTTACATTAGGACACTGTGGTTTATTTTTATTTTGCAGGATCCTAAACAAGAATATTCTTGCATCTTACTGAGGCCCTTGGAGGATGCCCAGAGCTGAGCTATTCTTGGTCCCAGTTTTGTGGCAGAGACAGACAGTGATAACGGTAATAGCAATGCCACTATATCCTCTCCTGGGAAAGCTGGAAGTGACAAGCCTTGCCTGGACTGAATGGCTCACAGGGTCCCCTGTGCCTCTTGGACACCAGTTGCTCCCCAGAGGGACTGATTGGACTCCGTCGTCCCTGTCTGGGCTCATTGGTCCTTGTCTTCAAACACCGATTCCTGTGGTGGGCTATTCCCAGATCTCTTCTCCGCTTCTCTGACCACCCGAAAAGGGGCTCCATGACCAGGCACGATCACATCCGCGATGCCCAGGATCCTCTTCCGGCTCCGCTGCTGGGCCACCGTATCCTCGCTCAACGACTGCCACGAGTCCTCGTCTCCATCTCGCTCGAACACATCTCCCGCCACCACCACGGTGCCCAGGCTCGTGCCCTCCACCACCACGCTCACGTCCCGCTGGCCCCCGTGACCGGGCGTGGCCCACACCTGCAGCCCGGCTCCCAGGATCAGGGGCTGCTCTTCACACAGCCCATGGGACAGGTAGAGACCCCCGGGGAGGCAGAAGTCGTGCGAGACCAGTAAAGCAGCCTCCGGGAAAAGCCCCAAATTCCCGATGTGATCCGAGTGTCCGTGGGTCCCCACCACCAAGGTCACGTCGTCGGGGACCACGCCCTGCCCGGCGAGAGCTTCCAGCAGCGCCTCCCGAGCCCAGGGTCCCCCGGTGTCCACGAGGATGGGGCCACGGGCCGCCTCCTCCAGGGCCATCTGGGCGCCGCCGTCCGTCGGAAGGGACCGTGGGCGGCGCGAGGCCGGAGCCCAGGCCTGGGGCAGGACGAGGGTCACCGAGCCGTCGGCGCGCACGGCCTCGCCCAGCCCCTCCGGGTCCGAGTAGCCGCGCAGCAGCACCACCACGGAGTAGGGGTGGCCGGCCATCAGCAGCGGGGTGTCCCTGCTCAGTGCCTCGGTCCTCACTGGGGGATGGCTCATGGCGGGGGAAGTTAGGCTGGGGAGAAAAGAAATAGGGTCGTAGGCGACTGCAGCTGACTCTCCCGGCTCCCACAGTAAGCCTCGCCGACACCCAAGGGTCACTTTCCAAAAGTCCCACCCCTCCCGCTCTCACGGTGGTATCGCCCTCAATCCCCCGCCCGCCCGCCCGCTCTTGGCATTTTGGTCCCGGGCCTGCTAGGATGGTGATATGTCCTCACGCGTTCAAAGATTTCCCATTTCTTCCCCTTTCCCTCCTTCTAGTCCTAACCATTGTCTACCTTGGACCTAGTCGGATCACCACTTTAGTTCTTTATCCTGGGTGGTGGTGGGGACAGGACCGCAGAAGTCAGAAAAGCGTGAGGAGTTTTGTCCTCTACGAGATCCCGTAAACCCAACTATGGCGGCCGAAGCGGACCACGTAGTGTAACTTTGTTTTCGTTCCGGCGTATCCAGCAGCCTGTGTAGATGGTAGCTGCACAGAAGCTGGGGAGCTTTTCTACATTTGTACGCCTCTGACCCTGCCAGCGTCCTAGGGCTGAAGGATTGTAGAAGACCATTGTAAACAGTCGCTGATCCTTCTCCCCCAGTGCCCCTGCTCATATCCTGATTGATTACATCTGGGCGGAGAATACCACCTGCCCATCAGCCACATCACCCAAGGCCCTTTCCTTGCGGGGTAGTTTTCCCCTTTCCCCTTCAAAATTTTTTAAAAATGGTCTTGGGCTCTCTAGAAACAGTTTATCTCAGCCCTCTATATCGATCCCAGTGCCTGACAGCCATTAGCGACTAACAGAATAGCCGCTAAGGCTCCAGTGCTTCGACATATACAAGTCTTATGTGCACGTATGAATCTTTTTTTTTTTTTTTTTTTAAAGGCTGGGGCTAGACTTATGCCGGCACTTGGGAGACAAAAGTAAGAGGATCGCTGTGAGTTCAAGGTCAGCCTGGCTAGAATGAGACACTACCACAAAAAATAAAATAAAATTAATTAGTTAATTAATTAAGGCTGGAGAGATGGACCCATCTGATATTTGAAAAAAGGGGAGCTGGAGAGATGGCTTAGTGGTTAAGGCGCATGCCTGCAAAGCCTAAGGACCCCAGTTCGATTCTCCAGGTCCCACGTAAAGCCAGTTCATTTGCAGTGGCTAGATGCACTGGCACACCCATTCTCACTCTCACTCTCTCTAATAAATAAATAAAATCTTAAAAAAAAAAAAAAAAAAAAAAAGACTGGGGAGATGGCTCAGGTGAGTAAAGTGGTTACTTTATGCAAACGTGAAGAGCTGAGTTTGGATACCCAAGTACCCATGTAAAAGCACATGTCTGTCATCCCAGCACTGGGGAGACAGAGACAGGAGGATCCCTGGGGCTCACTGGCTAGTCTAGTCAGATTGGTGAACTCTAGGTTCAGTGAAATACTCTGTCTCAAAAAAAAAAAAAAAAAAAAAAAAAAAAATCCGGGAGTGGTGGCACATGCCTTTAATCCCAGCACTCGGGAGGCAGAGATAAGAGACTACATAGTGAATTCCAGGACAGCCTGGGCTACAGAGAGACCCTACCTTGAAAAACAAAACAAACAAAAAAAAAAAAAAGGTTGAAAACTGGGCGTGGTGACATTGAGGCCAGCCCAGAGCTAGAGTTTCAGGTCGGCCTAGGCTTAGAGACCCTACCTTGAAAAAGCCAATAAATAAGTTAATAAGGCTGAGAGCAAGACAACTGAGGAATGCACCCATCAATGACCTCTGGCCTCCACATGCCCACATTCCCACATTCATACATACATACATACATACATACACATGCAAAAGATAAGCTTTAAAAAATAAAATAAGTTTAATAGCAATATAGAAAATTTGGCACCTGTGAAATTCATATGAAGCCAAGTGTCTACCCCACCTGACTTTGCAGTGCTTCACCACCACCATCACCCAGCACACGTCACCCTCATCCAGTGCCCTGTCTTGCACAAAGCTTTGCTGGTATGCAGCTTCCTGGTTGCAGGCCTCGTATGCAGGCTGTTGAGAATGTGAGTTCTAGCCCCCTTTTTAATTTTCTTTTTCTGAGACAGAATGTCATGTAGCCCGCGCTGGCCTCAATCCTTGAACTCCTGATCTTCTGTCTCCACCTCAAGTTCTGGGATTACAGGCCTGCACCACCATGCTGTTTTATGCTCAGCTGGAAACTGAGCCTAAGACTTTGTGCATGCTAGGCAAGCACTCTACCAACTGACCTACACCCCCGGCCCCCATTCTGGCCTCTTCTAAGGGTCTAACAAAATAGACCTCTTAGGGAGGCAAAGTGACTTTCATAGCACCATCCAGCTCCATGCCACTGGGTGGCAGGCGAGGACCAGTTAGAGATATTTACAAAGGAAAGCTTCAATACTGTCACCACACACACCTGCCAATTTAAGGGGCTAGATGTGGCTCACCTGTGGAAGCAGGTCATCCACCTGCTCCTCCCACATTTCTTGCTGCCATCACACCACCGTATCCCCAAGATCCTGCCTGAGACCGTATGGAGCGGAGTTATATGCCTTGGGATGGGGTCACTAACAAGCACCCTTATAGCTGGGGGGGAGGCAGATCTTACAGGGGACCCCTTAAGCAGGGGATTCAAAGGCAAGGGTTAAAGATCTCCTGGGTCATGCTTGGGGTCTCCTGTTGTCGTGGTCAGGTCTTCCTCTTCCTCCTGCTCCTTCTCTTGCCCATCTCTGATCTTCTCCTGCTCAGTCCAAGTTTCCCGTAGACAAGCTAGGTAGGGTGAGAGAAAAACAATTAAATATTGGTTCTGGGCATAGGAGGCTGTGGCCTGGCAGGAGGGGAGTCTGACTTTCACACTTACAAGTTTCAGAGGCCGGGAGCACATGACCTTCACAAAGAAAGCGCTGTAGGGGCTGCTCCTGATGGTGGAAGTACCAGTCTCCCACGACATCTTCAAATTCCTCCAGCATCCTCTCGCACTGGTGAAGAGGAGGGATGGGAGGAGATTCTACTCTGTGGGGCTATGGAAGACCTCTGTCTATCACTCTGTCTTCCTAGTCCATCTGACTGACCTTGGAGAGACTGTTAGATGTGTGATTTTCATTCAGCAACCGCTGACTAATGTCTACTCTGGTACATAGCTCAGGAAACTCTGAGTCTCGATGCCTTTGCCAGTAAAATAGAAACTGGGCTGGGAGCGATGGTGCACACCTTCCGTCCTAGCCCTTGAGAAGCTGAGGTAGGAGAAGCACTGTGAGTTTGAAGCCAGCCTGGGGCTACAAAGTGAGCTCCAGGTCAGCTTGGGCTAGAGCGGGACCCTGCCTTGAAAACAACAGTAAAAAATAAATAGAAACAGGTAATCTTCCTACCACATAAGCCTGTGGTAAATGTAAAATGAGGAGGTAGTTGGAGAGTAGTTGGCCCACAATCCTGGACATAGGTGCTCAGTGAGCACTGGTGGTGTTTTTGTCTTGTTTTGTTTTTCAAGGTAGGGTTTCACTCTAGCCCATGCTGACCTGGAATTCACTATGGAATCTCAGGGAGGCGTGCACTAGCCTTGAACTCACGGTGATCCTCCTACCTCAGCCTCTCAGGCTGCGAATCATCTAGCTTTGTTGTTGTTATTTTTTGAGGCAGGCCCAACAGACTGGCTTTTTTTTTTTTTTTTTTTTTTTTTTTTTTTAATGAGAGAGAAAGAGTAAGAGAGAGAATTGGTGTGCCAGGACCTCCAACCACTGTACTCAAATTCCAGGTGCATGTGCCACCCCTGTGCACATGTGCAACCTTGCACTCGCATCACCTTGTGCACCTGACTTACATGGGATCTGGAGAGTCAAACATGGGTCCTTAGGCTTTGTAGGCAAGTGCCTTAACTGCTAAGCCATCTCTCCAACCCATTTGTTTGTGTTTTTACACATGCATGTGTATCTGTGTGTGCCTATGTGTGTGTACATGTGGAGAACAACCACAAGTGTCATTCCTCAAGAACACCATCCACCTTTTAAAAAAAAAAAAAAATGTTTATTTATTTGAGAGATTGGAAGACATAAAGAACATGGGCACACCATGGCCTCTTGCCACTGCAAATAAGCTCCAGACACATGTGCACCTAATTTTACATGGGTACTGGGGAATCAAACCCAGGCTGGCAGGCTTTGGAAGCAAGTGCCTTTAACCACTGAGCCATCTCTCTAGCCCCCACCCACCTTTTTTGAGATAGGGTTTATCACTGGGCAGACTAGACTTGCTGGGCATTGAGCCGCAATGACCTTCACTTCTCCTCCCCTGCCTGCACTAAGATTATAAGTGTGTACTACCCTCCACCAGCATTTTTATGTGGGTTCTGGGGATCAAGCTCAGGTCCTCATGCTTGTAAGGCAAACACTTTATCCTCTTCTGACTAAGCTATAGCTTACCATCCCCTCCAATATCACTTTTAAATACACTTTGGGGCCCAATCAATGGCACGGTCCTTACTCTGGCTTTTCTGGCTCAGAAGTGGACATCCCCTCCATCAAATCACATACATCTTCCCTCAGGTTCCCTTCTCACCTCCCTGGACAGTGTGGTAGCTTAGCCTACCTGTTTCTTGAGGAATGAGACCTCCACGCTGGGCTCATCCCACAGCTCCAGGGGGATCCCCAGATCCACTTTCACTCCCTTCTGCACTAGGCCTTTCAGTGTTGCCATGGTCTGACTCTGACCCTGAGGGATGGAAATTTTGGTATTAGCCCAGCCCATCATCACCCCGTCTCTTTCTTTTCCATTCCACAACATCAGCTTATCAACTGCCAGAGACTCGGGCAAGTCCCATGATCGTGGGAGGCAGAAGTCTGACCGTAACAAAGGAACACTCCAGATTTGGGGTTGGCAGGGAGATGGGCAGATATCTCTTGAGCACCTGGTATGTGGGTCATTGTTTATGAGACACGGGATCCTTCCTAGGGACGGATCTGACCTTGGCATATCTCAGTGATCCCTTGTGCTCAGCATGGACACTATAATCTAGGATCCGCTCACATATGTCCTCCACGGCCTCTTCCAGCCTGGTCTCCCTGAGGGAAGAGTGGAAACAAAGACTCCTCGATATTTCAAGAACTCAAAAGGGTCGTTTTAGGGGGAGGGGTGGAAGACAGACAAACACATACAACAAAAAGGACTCACGAGATGCTGTAAGGCACGTGTCTCTTCCTCTTGCCTGTGTCTAGCACCTGCCCCAGCTCCAGCACCTCTCGTGATCGGCCAGTTTGACTCAGCTTCTCCTGTAGCTCCATGCTCAGCAGCTTACACACTGATAGAAGAGACGTCCAAGGAGATGAACAAGACAAGTGAGTACTGTGCGGTAACTCACTCAGTAAAGCGCTTGCCTTGCAAGCATAAGGACCTGAGGTCAAGTCCCAGAACCCACGTTTAAAAATCAGGCAAAGCTGGGCGTGGTGGCGCACGCCTGTAATCCCAGCACTTGGGAGGCAGAGGTAGGAGGATCGCCGAGAGTTCGAGGCCACCCTGAGACTACATAATTAATTCCAGGTCAGCCTGGACCAGAGTGAGACCCTACCTTGCAAAACCAAAAAAATAAAAATAAAAATAAATAAATAAATAAAAAATCAGGGCATGCAGCCAGGCATGGTGGTGTACGCCTGTAATCCCAGCACTTGGGAGGCAGAGGTAGGAGGATCTTCAGGAGCTTGAGTCCACCCTGAGATTACACAGTGAATTCCAGGTCAGCCTGAACTAGAGTGAGAGCCTACCTCGGAAAACCCAAAAAAAAAAAAAAAAAAAAAAAAAAAATCAGGGCATGCAAAATACTTCTGTTTATGCCCATACACCAGTGATCCTCTCACTTTTGGTTAGAGAAGTTTCTCTTTTCAGATGGTGGTGACCACTAGGGTGACTCAAAAATCACCAAAGTACTGACAAAGGACAATGGAGTGTTTAGCAGTGAGTAAGACACCTCTATCACACCCTCCAAGACTCAGACACCATTGCAGAAAAGGGGGCACAAAGAATCTAAGAGCCAAAGGGAAGACGTGCTTACAATACTCTCTTCCAGACACAAAGTGTCTTAGATATACATGACCTCACAGTGGCTGATGCTACCTACACAAGACCTGTATAACAGGCGGGGAAAAAATGATGACATCAAAGTAGAAGAGAGACTAGTTGGAAAGAAGGGATTCAGTGGAGAGGAGGTGGAGTGGGAAGAGGAAAAGGGAGGATTGCGGGAGGGGATTATGATCATGGTATATTGTCTATATTTATGGAAGTTGTCCATAAAAAGTTTTTTTTTAAGCTTTCATCCACATATGTTAAAAAAATAAAATAGCTGGGTGTGGTGGCACATGCCTTTAATCCCAGTACTCGGGAGACTGAGGTGGGAGGGAGGCTGAGCTAAGAAGGAAGATGAGGTAGGAATGCTGAGTTTAAGCCAATGAGTTCAAGAGTGAGTTCCAGGTCAGCCTGGGCTTGAGTGAGAGCCTACCTTGAACCCGCCCCCTCCCCAAGAAAAAAAGGAGGAAGATGGACTGAAGAGATGGCTCAGCAGTTAAGGCACTTGCCTACAAAGCCAAAGGATCCAGGTTCAATTCCCCAGGACCCACATAAGCCAGATGCACAAGGTGGCTCATGCATCTGAAGTTCATTTGCAGTGGCTAAAGACCCTGGCATGCCCATTCTCTCTCTCTCTCGCTCGCTCTCTAAAATAAATAAATAAAAATATTTTTTTAAAAAAAGGAGGAAGAGGCCAGGCGTGGTGGCACATGCCTTTAATCCCAGCACTTAGGAGGCAGAGGTAGGATTGCTGTGAGTTCCAGGCCACCCTGGGACTACATAGTGAATTCCAGGTGAGGTTAGCCTGGGCTAGAGTGAGACCCTATCTTGGAACACAAAAACAAACAAATAAAATAATAAGAGGAAGAAGACATCCAAAGGAGGAGACCTTTAAATAGTCCTGAAAAATGGACAGGAGGGCTGGAGAGATGGCTTAGTGGCTGAGGCGCCTGCCCCCTAAGCCTAAGAACGCTGGTTCCAATCTCCAGCGGTTCCAATCTCCAGGTCCCACGTTTAGCCAGATGCAAAGTGACGCAAGGGCGCAATGCCGCACTTGACCACAAGGGGGCACACGCATCTGTATTTCGTTCACAGCAGCTGAGACACTGCTGGTGTACCCATCTCTATCTGTCTCCCTCTCCCTCTGTCTCTCTCTCTGTATCTCTCTCCAAAAATAAATAATTAAAAATAAAAAAATGGACAGGAACTTATCAAATACAGAAAGAAAAGGGCAATTTCAGGCAAAGAGAAAAACAGTTAAAGGACAGGACAAGGCACACTCAGCGAGTTGAGAAGCCAGTATGTCTAAAGCAGGGGCACTTTTACCACGGGAATGGTGTATGAAAATGTAAGACAGTTTGGGTGTATACAAGAGACTTACTGCTTTCCTAGTCCCACTCCCGCCAAAAATGTTGCCTTAGTCTGATCACAGTTGGAAGGTGTTTAAGCAAGAACTGCCAAGATTAGGTCTGTTTTTCAAGAAGAAATTTGGGGCCAGAAGTAAAAGGAAATGAGAGGGTAGAACCAAGTCTTGAGGAACACCCATACTGAAATGCTGTGGTAGGTGAGGTGAAGAGAAAAAGAACCGCAGGAAGAAATAACCGGCTGGGAAGATGGCTCGGCAGTTAAATGCACTTGCTTGCAAAGACTGTCGGCCCAGGTTTGATTCCCCAGGACCCCTGTAAAGCTAGATGCACAAAGTAGTACACGCATTTTTTTTGGTTTTTCGAGGTAGGGTCTAACTCTAGCTCAGGCTGATCTGGAATTCACTATGTAGTCTCAGGGTGGCCTCGAATTCACAGCGATCCTCTTACCTCTGCCTCCCAAGTGCTGGCATTAAAGGCGTGCGTCACCACGCCCGGCTCATAAATACACATTAATGCAGCCAGGGAAGACGCTGCTTGCATACATACACACACCCTCTGCGAAGCCTCACACTGATGGGTAACCTCCAATCCCTTGTTTATGAGCTTCAAGTGCTGAGTTAGTTACTCACCCTCAAACTCCCTAAGGGAGGGCATAGGGCCTGTAATTTGCAAGCGTCTCTTCCAGGGCGAGTCACAGGATGTCCACTAGATAAAGAGTCTCACACCCCGCCCCTGCAGACTGTCTGGACTTAAGTCTGGTGGGTGACATGGGGGGACTACACTGAAGATGCTCAGTAGAGTTGGGTCCTTTAAGACCGACGTCCTTTGAACTACAATTCCCACAATCCACTAGGGCCCAAGCCGGCCAGAAAAAGCGTGCTCCCCCCTGGAAGTGTCCTGGGAAATGGAGTATGCGTTCCCATTCCACTTTTGCCACGCTCCAACAGAACATCCCTCGGGATTCCTAGAAGGTTGAGTGACCCATCCATCATAGGCCACTCGGTCCAGACTAGAGGCAGGAGGTTGAAGAGAAATGCGAACAGACATTTCCCCATCTAGATACCTTCACATTTGCTAGGCAAACGCTCTGTGTCATCATCTTCCTCCTCTTTCGGCGTCCCAGCCCAAGCACCGCACGCCGCCAGAACACACAGCAATACTTGCAACCGCACAGGCCCCATGACAAAACGCAGTGCACGAACAACCACCGTTTGCCTCTTCAAACCAACTCCGCGAAGGTAGCGGGCCCTTTAAATTTAGGCGGGGCCTGCGGCCACCTCCCGCGGAGGGAAATCCAGCGCGGCAGGCCTGGCGCATGCGCACAGTCAGCCCGCACGAGGTGGAGCTCTGGGCCTCCCCGCCTCTGTTCCGTGGCGCCTCCTGCAGGTCCTGGCAGCTAGGTAGTGAAGCGGTCAGTGGAAGTGTCTAGGATGGACGAGTGCGGCGCTTACCCGGCGATGTGCAGTGTAATTCGTGTGTGATTTCCAGCTGTGAGTGTAGGTGGCTTACCGTGGCCTGAGGAAGGAACAGTCACAGGAGCTCGCGGCTTCTTCCAGGACCTGCTTCTCGGGAGGGGGCGGGGCCAAGATGGCGCCGAGCGCCGGGTGAGCGGCGCTTTGGCAGCGGTGAGAGGCTTTGACTGCTCCCCGGTGCTTGGCTTGGCGGTGGCGGGGTCTGTAGGGTACCCGGGAGAGGCAGCCCCTCCGGAAGGGCTCATGTGGGGACGGGGAAGAGGACGGTTGGTTGTGCGTCTGTGCTCGTGGGGACCCTTAGGTGTGCTCGCACCGGAGGGGATGCTGGGACGATGGATTCGTGGATTCGGAACCTACCTGGGGAATCCTCGACCCGGCTCTGCGCTGCTGAAACGGGCGCCCAGAGCTGGCTCGAGCTCACCTCCCCCCCGAGAATGCCTCCTGTCGCCTCCGCTGATCTGAGGAGCCCCAGAAAGTGTAGCGTGTTTTCTGAGTCCTTGGAGGCAGAAGGGACCGCAGGGCACTGAGACTGGGAGGCGTTCGCCAGGCCAAATGGAGACCCAACTGCTTTTTTTGTATACCTAGCCCTGGGCACAGATCCTATGTTGAATAATTGTATTCCCTAAAGATAAGAGTTATAAAAGTCAGGGAGGAGACATGGGATGGTTTGAAAACAACCAAATTCGCTCTCTTTCCCATCTCCCATCACTCAGTTCGGAACACTTCCTGAGCTTGAACCTCATAACGCCCAAGCTCCAAGAGTGCCACTTTTCCTTTTTGACCACAGAGTATAAACTGCAAGCCTGGGAGTGAGTCGTATTCGTTTTAGTAATTGTTACCAAGTGTTTTATCGAGCACCTGCAGCTTTGAGCCTTGAAATCCATTCATTCTGCAAGCGTTTATCATTTACAGCACCTCAGGCACCAGTGTGGGCGTGGACTACATCAATGAACATAACATATCCCTGTCTACCTGATGGGATTAAGGGGTAATAAACGAGAAGAAATGATAGCCAGGCTCGGGGGGTGCACAGCTGTAAAAGGCGGGATGGCAAACTCCAGGCCAGCCATTGCCACAGAGTTAGTTCCAGGCTAGCCTGGGCAATTTTGTGAGACACTATCTCTGTCACAGAGGGATTGCCTAGCATATGGGAGGTTCTGGATTCAATCCCTGGTACTACCCCCCCACCACCACAAAAAAAAAAAAAAAAAAAGAAAAGAAAATAGGGCCGGGCGTGCTGGCACACACCTTTTAATCCCAACAATGGGGAGACAGAGGTAGGAGGATCACTGTGAGTTCAAGGCCACCCTGAGACTACATAGTGAATTCCAGGTCAGCCTGGGCTAGAACGAGACCCTTCCTTGAAAAAAAATGAAAGAAAAAAAAAAGATAAAATCTATTAGAAGAAAATAAAAAGTAAAGCTAGGAATAGTGGTGCATGCCTATATTCCCAATACTTGGGAGGTAGGGGCAGAAGGATCAAGACCTTGAACTCTTGATCACCAGCACTGCATAAACCAGAAGTGGTGGTACACATCTATAATCCCAACATGTGAAGTTGCATGGGGATTTAGCTCAGTGGATGGGCGCTTGCCTAGTGATCACAAAGTCCTGGGTTCCATCCTCAGTACAGAGAGGGGGAAATCACACAAACATAGGCCAACATGTGAAGTAGAGGCAGGAGGATCAGGAGTTCATCCCTTGGACTCCGCTAAAGGCCAGCCTGGGTTACACGAGATCTAAAACCTGTGGTGTCACCTATTTCAACAATACAAACCAACAAAACAAAACAGTGACTTTCTGTGGGCTTGACAGATGTCTGTTAACTCAGTACTTTGGGAAACTGAGGCAGGAAGTTTGAGTAAGGCTAGTCTGTTTTTTGTTTGTTTGTTTTTGCTGGATGGCTAGCACTTCTGTTTCTGTGATAATTGCTGGAGCAAATGGGTAGGGAGACACCAAGAATTTAGTTTTAGTTGGAGTTCTGAGTTCTCTTCTGCCTGCCCCATGCCCCTGGCAGGGTCTCCATCTCTCCACCCTGGGGAGACATCCTTGCAGGGAGGGGAGCTGGCACTCCAGCATGGCTGAGGAGAAGAAGCTAAAACTCAGCAATACTGTGTTGCCCTCGGAGTCGATGAAGGTGGTGGCCGAATCAATGGGCATAGCTCAAATTCAGGAGGAGACCTGTCAGCTGCTGACAGATGAGGTCAGCTACCGCATCAAGGAGATCGCACAGGTAAGCCGGCCCTTCTACCCAGCCTAGCTTTGTGTCCGAGATGTTGCCCAGCCCCACTTCTTCAGGTCTAGGGTTGACATCACTTCTCCCATCCAATCCCTAGGATGCTTTGAAGTTTATGCACATGGGGAAACGGCAGAAGCTTACCACCAGTGACATTGACTATGCACTGAAGCTAAAGAATGTCGAGGTGGGTGTTGCTCAGTTGGAAGGATGCTTCCCTAGCATATAGGAAGCCCTGGCTTGATCCCCAGTGCTGCAGAAACCAGATGTGCTAGTGATGCACATCTGTAATCCCAACACTGAGGAGGTGAAGGCAGGAGGATCAGCAGTTTAGAGTCATCCTCAGCCATGTAGCAAGTTTGAGGCCAAGTCGACTACAGGAGACCCAGTCTTTAAAACAAAACAAGCCTGGCATAGTGGCTCACACCTTTAATCCCAGCTTTCGGGAGGCAGAGGTAGGAGGATTGCTGTGAGTTCAAGGCCACCCTGAGACTACAGAGTGAATTCCAGGTCAGCCTGAGCTACAGTGAGATGTAAATGCTGGGTATGGTGGTACATGCCTATGATTCAAGCACAGGGGAGGCAGAGACAGGATCTCCAGCTAGTTAGTCTATCTCTGTGTTCAGTGAGAAACCCTGCCTCAAAACTAAGGTGGAAAGTGATTAATAAGACACCTGACGTTGACCCCTGGCCTCTACATGCACACACACACATGCATGCACACACACATATGTGCATTCTCAGGCATATGAAAATGTATGCATGCATACACGCCACATAGACGTACACATTCAATCAAAAAACAAAACGTCAGGGTCATTTGAGAGAGAGAGGAAGTGGGCAGGAGGCCTGAGATGGGAACAGAGGCATGAGACTTGATAGCCAGCCTCAGATGTCGCAGCCAGGCCTCCTCTGGGCTGTTTCTCACGCATCTCTCTCTCTTATACAGCCGCTCTATGGCTTCCACGCCCAGGAGTTCATTCCCTTTCGTTTTGCTTCTGGTGGGGGCCGGGAGCTGTATTTCTATGAGGAAAAGGAAGTGGACCTGAGTGATATCATCAATACCCCTCTGCCTCGGGTACCCCTGGACGTCTGCCTTAAAGGTGGGGGCGGGAGAGACAAGCAGGGTGGCAGGGCAGAGGGAAAGGAGGAGTGGATCATGTAGCAGGGCACTTGGGTAGCCTTGAAGAAATCTGCACTTTGAGATCCTTGGTGAATGGCAAGCGGGGGGGGTGAGGAAGGAGAACATCCCTTCCAGCAGTTCAACCTGACATCTTCCTCACAGCTCATTGGCTGAGCATCGAAGGCTGCCAGCCAGCCATACCAGAGAATCCACCCCCAGGTAACTGCTGCTACACTGAGTCCATCTCCTTCACTCCTCTACCCATTGTTTGCTGGCTCCCCTTCACTCTTGCTTTGTCTTCTTTCCCACCAGCTCCCAAAGAGCAGCAGAAGGCTGAGGCCACAGAACCCCTGAAGTCAGCAAAGCCAGGCCAGGAGGAAGATGGACCCCTGAAAGGCAAAGGTCAAGGGGCAACCCCAGCAGATGGCAAAGGTCAGTGCCCAGACCTGGCCTCTTCTGACTACTTCCAAAGCCGCATGGCAGCGGAATTGGACCTCATCTATATCGGGATTATTCATTTATATGAGAGAGAGATTGAGAGGGCAAGAGGCAGAGAAAGAGAGAGAATGGGCATGTCAGGGCCTTCTGCCACTGCAGACAAACTCCACACATGTGCCACTGTGTGTGTCTGAAATGGGTGAAGCCAGGGCCAGAAAGGATCTAGAAGCCTAGAGAAAGGCCAGGTCTCCTCTGGTCACAGTGCTTCTTCCGAAGCTTCTTTTTCAAGCCCACCTGTTCATTTCATGCAGGGAAAGAAAAGAAAGCACCGCCCTTGCTAGAGGGGGCCCCCCTCCGCCTGAAGCCCCGCAGCATCCACGAGCTGTCTGTGGAGCAGCAGCTGTACTACAAGGAGATCACCGAAGCCTGCGTGGGGTCCTGTGAGGCCAAGAGAGCAGTAAGACTCCTACAGTACGCCCCTCACCTCCCTCCCCCACCCCTCACCTTTCTCACTGCTCTTCTTCCCACAGGAAGCGCTGCAGAGCATTGCCACAGACCCAGGACTTTATCAGATGCTGCCGCGGTTCAGCACCTTCATCTCAGAGGGGGTGAGAGGACTGGGGAGGCCAAGCCCAGGGTGAGGCTCTGAGGGAGGGAGGGAAGTCTGCCGGGGCAGCTCACCTGAGGGTCTCTCGGCCCCAGGTCCGTGTGAATGTGGTTCAGAACAACCTGGCTCTGCTTATCTACCTGATGCGCATGGTGAAGGCCCTGATGGACAACCCAACGCTGTATCTAGAAAAATATGTGAGTGGTCCTGCTCGACCCCACTCCCCAGGGTCAAGGGACCCTGCTTCTGCTGCGGTCCAGTGACCTGTGTGGTGTCCTCAGGTGCACGAGCTGATTCCGGCTGTAATGACCTGCATCGTGAGCAGACAGTTGTGCCTGCGACCTGATGTGGACAATCACTGGGCCCTCCGGGACTTTGCCGCCCGCCTGGTGGCCCAGATCTGCAAACATTTCAGCACAACCACAAACAACATCCAGTCCCGGATCACCAAGACCTTCACCAAGGTGAGCCCCAAGAACAGCAGCAGCCCATGCATGTCACCTCTTGTGTATCACCAGGACATTGAGGGCCTCACCTGGAACACGTGGGGAGGGGTGTATAAGGAATTTGAACCTCATCTACATCATAATTATTTTTAAAATATTCATTTATGCCGGGCGTGGTGGCGCACGCCTTTAATCCCAGCACTCGGGAGGCAGAGGTAGGAGGATCGCCGAGAGTTCGAGGCCACCCTGAGACTACATAGTTAATTCCAGGTCAGCCTGGACCAGAGTGAGACCCTACCTCGCAAAACCAAAAAAAAATATATATATATATATTCATTTATATGAGAGGTTGAAGGAGAGACAGAATAGGTGTGACAGGACCTAGGTACTCTATAAATGAACTACAGACACACGCGCACCACTTTGTGCATCTAGCTTAACGTGGATACCCAGGGCTGGCGGGTATTGCAAGCACATACCTTTAACACTGAGCCGTCTCTCCAGTCACTGCATCATGATTATTTGAGAGAGAGGAAATGGGCATGCCAGGGCCTCTAGCCACTGCAAACAAGCTTCAGACACTTGCACCATCTTGTGCATCTGGCTTACGTGGGTATTGGGGAATTGAACCTGGGTCCTTGGGCTTCACAGGCAAGCGCCTTAACTGCTAAGCCATCTGTCCAGCCCCTGCATCATGATATCTAAGGCGTGTTTATTGAAGTCATTGGTGTTTAGCAAGTACTTTTCTTTTTTCACGTTAGGAGATAGGATCTCACTCTAATGCAGGCTGATCTGGAGCTCTCTCTCTGTAGTCCAGGCCGGCCTTGAATTCAGTGATCTGCCTACTTCAGCCTCAAGTGCTGGGATTATAGGTGTGAGCCACACCTGTGTGTGTGCATGCACATGAAGGCCAGAGATTGACGGCCTATTCCTTGACTGCTTTCCGCTTCATTTACTAAGGCAGGGTCTCAACTGAACCCAGAACTTGCTGATTCAGCTAGTCTAGCTGGGTAGTTTGCTCCAGGAATCCTGTCTCTACCTCACCAGTGCTGCTGGGATTACAGGCAGGCTGCCATGCCCACCCAGCATTTGTGTGGATCCTAGAATCTGAACTCAGGTCCTCACATTGGTTGGCAAGTACTCTATCATCTGAGCCATCTCCCCAGTTGCCTCCCACAATTGCCTTTCAAACCCCCTCATCTGGGTTTCTCTTCTCTCCCTTCAGAGCTGGGTGGACGAGAAGACTCCCTGGACAACTCGTTATGGCTCTATCGCAGGCCTGGCAGAGCTGGGGCATGATGTTAGTCCCTGGGGGCGGGTCAGGGAGTGAGGAGGTTGCACAGGGTAATGCCCCCCCCACACCTCCTTGGTGACCCCACAGCCTTGGCTTCTCCCTTTCCACTAGGTGATTAAGACTTTGATTCTGCCAAGGCTGCAACAGGAAGGGGAGCGGATCCGGAGTGTCCTGGATGGACCTGTGTTGAGCAACATTGACCGCATCGGCGCGGACCACGTTCAGAGTCTCCTCCTGGTGATCAGAGCCCCCCACCCACACACACAACATACAGTTTAGCAAGCACTGGGCACATTTTATTCACTCTTTAGAAGCCAGTGCTGTTGTACATGTGGAAAGCCAGGTGCTGATGGGCTCAGCAAGCAACAAGAGGCCTTAACTCAGTCTGTAACTTGTGTACCTCCCTGCTTCCATTTCCCTGTACAGACCACTGAGCTCAAGGCACACACACACCCCATGGACCAGCTACCACCAGTGTTATCAGCAGATCCTCTTATACCAGTTGGTCCTTAGGGAAGAAAACAGTCCTTTTTTTGTGGCCTTTTAAAAAGTATTTTATTTCAGCCAGGCATGGTGGTGCACGCCTTTAATCTCAGCACTTGGGAGGCAGAGGTAGGATTGCCATGAGTTTGAGGCCACCCTGAGACTACATAGTGAATTCCAGGTCAGCCTGAGCTAGAGTGAGACCCTGCCTCACAACCGCTAAGCTATCTCTCCAGCCCTTTTGTGGCTTTTTGAGATATTTTATCCACCCAGCCTAACCTTGAACTCATATCCTCATGCCTTAGCCTCCACAGTGGTGGGACTATCATGCCTTGCTCATAAATTTTTTAAAAATATTTTATCATTTTTAATTTGAGAGGGGAGAGAGAGAGAAAAAAAGAGGCAGATAGAATGGGCACACCAGGGCCTCCAGCCACTGTATATGAACTCCAGATGCATGCGCCACCTTGTACATCTGGCTTACATGGTGGGTCCTGGGGAACTGAACCTGGGTCCTTTGGCTTTGCAGGCAAGCACCTTAACCACTAAGCCTTTTCTCCAGTCCTCAGAGCATTCTTTACACACAGAGCACAGCCTTACCCTCAACAGGGTCACAGAAGTGATGGGTGGGTTCCTTTCTCCTTTCCCCCTCATTCATCCGAGTACCAGCCTTCCCTCCCTGCCTTTTCTCTGCAGAAACACTGTGCCCCTGTGCTGGCAAAGTTGCGCCCACCACCTGACAATCAGGATGCCTATCGAGCAGAATTTGGGTCCCTCGGGCCTCTCCTCTGCTCTCATGTGGTCAAGGCCCGGGCCCAGGCTGCTCTGCAGGCTCAGCAAGTCAACAGGACCACACTGACCATCACACAGGTCAGCTGCTGAGGGTGGAAGGGGGTGAGAGGAAAAAGGGACGGGCTGCGATTGTGATGCTCTGGGAAGGTCACTTGCTGGGGAGTCTGAGCCTCCTTAGTGAAGGAGACCACTGAGAGCTAGAGCACTCCCCCGAATCTCCCTCCCACCTTCATGTTTTCTTCCTGTCTTTCTCTCGACAGCCCCGGCCCACGCTGACCCTCTCACAGGCCCCTCAGCCAGGCCCTAGGACTCCAGGCTTACTGAAAGTCCCTGGCTCCATCACACTGCCCGTACAGACACTCATGTCTGCTCGAGCTGCAGCGCCCCCTCAGCCTTCTCCTCCTCCAACCAAGTTTATTGTAATGTCCTCCTCCTCCAGTGCCTCTTCCACCCAGCAGGTATGTGGAGCCTGGGGCAAGGGATGTGAGTGGCCCTAATGGGCCTGAGTCCCCTCAGAGCCCCTGGGGAGCTCCTTGGAGTGGAGCCCAGATCAGGAGATGCAAGGGCTACTGCCAGGCTCTTGTGGGCTTCAAGCTGGCAGCAATCTCCTGGATCCTGAGGATGGAAACTAACTATGCATGGGTGTTTGGGGGGTGGGGGGATACAAGGGAAGGTGGGATCAGAGGATGTGGGACGGGAGAAAGTACAACATCCCCCTAGGCCTTCAGGGTGAGAATGGGGAGCGCACCAGATTATTATACTGTCCTTTCTTTCTCCCCTAGGTCCTGTCCCTCAGCACTTCAGCCCCTGGCTCAGGCTCCACCACTACCTCTCCTGTCACCACCACAGTCCCCAGCGTGCAGCCCATCGTTAAACTGGTTTCTACTGCCACCACTGCACCCCCTAGCACGGCCCCTGCTGGCCCTGGCAGTGTTCAGAAGTACATTGTGGTCTCACTTCCACCAACAGGAGAGGGCAAAGGAGGCCCCCCTTCCCATCCTTCTCCAGTCCCTCCCCCATCCTCTTCTCCTTCCCCACTTGGGGGCAGTGCCCTCTGTGGGGGGAAGCAGGAGGCTGGGGACAGCCCCCCTCCAGCTCCAGGGACTCCAAAGGCTAATGGCTCCCAACCCACTGGATCTGGCTCCCCTCAGCCTGCTCCATGACAACATCACTTCTGCTGACCTCTTCCTCCTATGGATTTCTATACAGACAGGCTTGTGGCAGAGGAAGGAGTAGCAGGCTGCCTCCCCCATGTGACTTTCTTTTTAGATACTGTACAGTGAATTCCTCAGAATAAAAGTTGAATTTGTACACTGTGAGCCTTCCTGCATCGCATACCATGGAAGGAACGAGTCTACAGATCCCTCCAGGTCTCAGGATTCTTCCTGCCCAGATCCAAAGCCACAGGGAAGAAAATGCTGTCCTCTTCCTATACAGTTGTCTGCTGGCTTTGCTGCCCATGTTCTTGTTTGAAGAACCTCAGATCCGGATGACATAGGCATCACTGTGGCTTAGGTGTCGCACCCACTTGTGTGGGTTGGCATTGCCGCAGGGCCTGAAGGACAGCCTGAGGAAGCGAACTTGGAGACCAGAGCATGTGTGGCGGGGAAGTTCAAAAGAGAGGCTGGCAGGGCCCAGCCCCAGCGGGGGTGCTGAAGTGGAGGGTCCATGACTGGCAGGCCCCTGCAGGCCAGGAACATCCATCTATGAGCAGAGAGGATAGGAATCTGTGAGGCAAGGCAGCTGCCCATGCTGGCAGGAACAGGGCAGCTACATCAGGACTGAGGCATGGCAGAGGATGTGGGAGGGTCAACAGTGGATACCTGGAAAAGGCCTGAGAGTTGAGAGCCTCCTTGTACCCGGGGCAAGTCCCAGTGGAGAGCTCCTTCACCCAGCTCTGCCTTCTGATCCGGGCTGCTCAGCTCCTGAGATAGGCTGGAGGGTGGACAGGGAAGGATCTGGGCTAAGAGGCTCTTTCCGAGGAACCACATACCCTCCACCCAGGCTTCCCAGGAAGCACACACTGACCTGACCACTCCTCGTGGCAGGGGAAGGTGCAGATGGATGTTGAGAGCTTGGCTGCACAGAGGAAAGGAGTGGAGTCAGCACCAGGGAGGAAGAACCTTGTTCCTCTTCACTGTCACAGGAGCTTATCCCAGGTGCCATACTAACCCCACCCCTTTCCTGGATGCCAGGGTGTCTAAGTTAATTGGATTCTGAAGCTGGTAGACACATTCACTTGTTTATATGAGACAGGGTCTTGCTGTAGCCCAGGACGCTTTGAACTGGTGATCTTCTTGCCTCAACCTACCAACTGCTGGGATTACAGGCCTTTGCCACCACACCCAGTTTTGATGGACACACTTGAAGAATTAGCAAGTTGTTGACTGTTTCCTGGCCTATCTATATTGCTGAACTGGGCTTCACCAGCCCCCACTCTTATTTAAGACCAGACCTCATGTAGTTAGTCTAGCTCTGAACTTGCTATGTAGCTGAGGCTGGCTTTGAACTCCTGGTTCTGCTTCCACTTAACCAAATGCTAGGGGTTACAGATGTGTACTGCATACCCTGCTTGGCTAGTCTCCATTCTTACCTCTTTGGGGGTAGGTCACACCGTAGTTTCAGGTAAATCTGGAGCCTGGAAAAGGTGACACATCTCTCAGGTCATACCCTAGTGGATATGCTTATTGCTCACCCAGCCTCCAAGAGAGGCTGTTGGTTGTACGCCAAGAAGGAGGACTAAAATTGAGAGCAAAGCCACTAGCCAAACCTTTTCCAAGGTGCACCCTATTACCTCTACCACCACCCTTCCATATTAAGTGTTGGTGTGGCTTACTGAGTAGATGTAGAATACAGGAAATGGTCTCACCGGCCTGAGCCTCGGTCCCACTGCACAGAGGGAAAAAGCCGGAAGGGGAGTGGGGAGGAGAGGTCATCAGAGAGTTGGTACCGCATCACAGTCAGCTGGGACCAGAGAAGAATGAGGTCAGCTTGGTTTCACACTTGAAGCACTTCCCCCCTCCCCAACTATGGTGGGTGGAGGACTCTGGGCCTCCTTGAACCTGACCTCGCCCTGAGGTGGCTGCAGGCGCAAGATTCGATGAGACTCAAACTCATCCAGGTTGACGGAGCTGTGGAATGAGACTTCGTCAACTCGAATTCCTGGCCCATACCCTGCAAGAGAGGAAGACTGCTTGTTCTCCTGATATATGCGTTGGGGGGAAGTGCCTTGTCTGACTTCTCTCCATGAAGCCTCTGGAAATGACCTCCCCATAGGAAACAAATTCATGTTCTCCTTACCTCTCAGTTCTGACTTCCCCACACAAAACTCTTCTGTCAAACCAATGCGCATCTCTGTGGGAGGGAAGGCCATCAGGGAAGAGCAGCAATGGATGCTACCAAGGAGCCTGCCTCACATGCAACCCTGGTCCTCACCAGAGCCATTGGGAAGGAAGCTCTTGAGCCGGATCTCTCCCTGGACATCCACCTTCAACAGTGAGCCCTGAAGAAGCAGAGGAGTTAAGATCCCCACCTGTTTCCCATGTACCACTTGTCTTTACCTCCAGGGATGGGAGCCCAAACTTACATTAGATGCGATCAGTACAGACAATCTTTCAACCACATCCAAAAACACTTCATTCTTTTGACTCTGAGGAAGAGAGGGATTTGGGTTGTGGAGGCTGAAGGCCTGTGTTCTAAAATGGATAGACAACACTGGGGGTGGTGGTGAAAGCCAGTAATCCCAGCACTTGGGAAGCTAAGACAGGAGAATATCTGCATTTGAAGTCAGACTGGGCTATAAAGAGTTCCAGGAGAGCCTGGGATAGAGTGAGACCTTGTCTCAAAAAATACAAATTCAATGGGCTGGAGAGAGAGAGCTTAGTGGTTAAGGCACTTGCCTGCAAAGCCTAAAGACCCAGGTTCAGTTCCCCAAAACCCACATAAGCCAGATGCACATGGTGGCGCATGCGTCTGGAGTTTGTAGTGACTAGATGCCCTCCTTTACAGGCACCCATTCTGTCTTAACAAATAAATAATACAATATTTAAAAAATATAAATTCAAATTAAACACAAATAAAATAGGCAGAAGGGATAGTCAAAATAAAGTCCAGGGCAGTGGAGGCAAAGGATACTTATGTGAAGGAGTGAAAAGATATCCCAGGACTGGAGAGATGGCTAGCTATTAAGGTGCATGCCTGTGAAGGCTAAGGACCCAGGTTCGATTTTCCAGGTCCCACGTAAGCCACTTGAACATGGTGGCACATGCATCTGGAGTTTGTTTGCAGTGCCTAGAGGTCCTAGCGTGCTCATTTTCTCTCCCTCTGTCTCAAATAAATTTTTTAAAAAGAAAAAAAAAAAGATATCCTAGGATACTGGACTCTGCAGTCACAGGGGAAAAAAGCCTAACATCTGACCTCACTGATGCCTTCCTTACCTGGTCGGAGCGACTGGACAAGACCGGGCGGCTGGCTGCACTGCTTGGGGCCACTTTGCTCTGCTGTGTTTCTGCCCCAAACTGTAAAGTGCCAAAGCAATCAACCTCAGCGTTGATGCTGCTGATCAACCCTCCTCCCTCTGGCCACCATCTCCCTGACTACTGACCAAGCCAACGCTGCTGAGGTCAAAGAGGCTGAAGGGCTTGCTGACCACGGGTTCTGTCTGGATGAAGTTCCGCAACATCTCTGTGGATGTAGTCTGTACATAGCCATAATCCTAGTGGACAGGGAGGGTTAAAAAGGAGTGGATTTAGCCTCTTTTAGAACCGCCATGGTGGAAGAGAGGACGTTTCTTCAGGGGAGCAAGAGACAAGAAATAAGTCCTGGTCTTTACCAAGACTTCATCCAGGAGTTCGTAGACAAGAGCCACATTACGTGAGATGGTGCCTTCACTGAGGGACCCGCAGTAATCACCCAGGAGAGTGGCCAACCTGAGGGAGAAGGGCAAGGGTGCCTGGATTATCTTCCTCCCAGGCCCTCCCTCCAAAGGGCAGTCCCCGATCCTCGGCACTTACCGGGAGAGCAGCTCCAGGAGGCTGAATGGAGAGACATTTTCTGAAGTTGTGGCCACCAGATAGAGACCACTGTGTCTAATGTGAATGAAATGGCGGTCGTCGTGGTGCTGAGCAGAGGTGAGGAAAAGGCATTATTAGTAAAAAGACAAGTTGAGGTTGATGAAAGGCTGACAAGATGTCCTAGTAGCAGTGTGACTTGGGACGATTCCTGAAAACCTTCCTAGAGCACAGCTTGCTAATGTGTAGAGAGTAAAGTGACAGCTATGGACCCCAGAATTGTTGACAGCAAGAAGATGCAAGGTGTCGTGTCAGACATATCTTCAGCGCGAGGAAAATGTATCCCTGGCCCTGGAAGTTTCCAAGAAAGCAGCCTTTTGACAAGGAGTTTTGAGGAATCTCGCCAGGCCCCCAAACCCTCGCCTGCCCGCCGAGTGGTTACCATGACAACCGGGGACTCGCCTCCTGGCAGTCCCATCAGCTTCCGGTAGAAGAGCTCGGGTACATCTCGACCAGCACAGTCCCCGCGGACTGGCCGGGTGGGGGGGACAGTTAAGGAGCCAGAGACGCGGAATGGCCCTGGACTCGACTTCCACCCACGCCCTCCACCCCAGCCCGAGCTCGGGTCAAGGATACAGTCTTTGTAGATGAGCGGATCACCCTTGGAGGACAAGATGAAGAACTGGGAGATCATGGCCGTGCTGGAGAGCCGACGGTGAAAAGAGAGCCTGCCGCGCCCTGCGCTCCCAGAACAAAAGGACGCGCAGAGACTGTCCCTTTAAGAGTGACCCCCCCCACACACACACACAACACTGCTTCTCCCGCCCTCCCACCGCGGGAAACTCCGCGCCCACCCCCGCCACACAGTCCCAACCTGCCAGTAGCCTGCCCGTCACTCAGCTCAGACTCGCTCAGTGATTGGTTAAGGCTAGGGCCAGCCGGAGAGTGGGCGGAGCAGAGAGCCTCACTCTCCCATTGGCCGGCACTCGGCGGCGCCTGTCACGTGGGGCGCGACGTTTCGCGCCAATTTCGGTTGGCGTGCTGTCCCGCCGCCCGCGCGCTCGTCCTCTGCCGCCCCGGAGTGAGGTTCCTGAGCCCGCCAGCCGCCGCCGTGCGGCCCCGGGCCGAGATGGCGCTCAAGGACTACGCGGCCGAGAGAGGTGAGGCTCTGCGAGCCTGGGAGGCGTGCTCCCCGGGGAGCTTCGCGGCGCACACCCTGCCGGCGGGACCCGAGTCTTAAGCGGGGTGCTGAGGTCGGCCGGAGGACGAGCCCGGCGGTGCCCCTGAGGGTTTCAGGGCGGCATCGAGGTCGGGGGAGTGCTGAGCCAGCCCGGGAAGGGTGTTGAGGTCGTGGGACGCATTTGGGGGTGCTGCCAGGGAGGAGGAAGGTCGCACCCTGGAGAGTTCTGGCTCTCACGGGGCACCCGGGGCTCTGGGTCGTTGGCACGAGGAGTCCCGGGCCCGCCTCCCTCCGCGCCTTGGGTCTCTCGCGAGTTCCCGCGCCCGGCACCGGTGCGCGCCGAAGCCCTGGGGAGGGGCGGGCCGCGAAGGGCCGCTGCACGCCGTGATTGGTTGTTTTCCGTCGCCCTCCAAACGGAAGTGGAGGCGGGCGGAAGTGGCGCGGCGGAGGGAGTGGCGCGTGTAAACAGTGTCCTTCCGCGCGCGGGCCTCGAAGGCGCTGCGGAGGGTGGAGGCGTGCCGGGACCTGGGGAGGCTGAGCTCGGCGCCGTCCGAGGCGGCGATCGGGCGGGACGAAATGGAGCGCCCTGGGCGCGCTGACCAATCGCCGGGCGGGTTCCCGCCGCGGGCGGAGGAATCCCGGGCGGTGAGGCGGTTGGAGTCCGGGCCCATGTGCTTCTTTGTTTACTAAGAGCGGAAGCAGTGGCGCGAGCGGGGGTGGGGTGGGAGGGAGGCCTGGTTGGCTGAGGTCCTGGCGCGAGCGGAGGTTTAGTGGACCTCGGTGAAAAGTGGGAGTCGTGAGACGTGTGTGTCGAGGGCTGTGGGAGGCTCGTCGGGAGAGGGGCTGAGCTGCTCAACTACGACAGAGACCGGAATTCCCCAGGGGGAGGGTTGGGAGAGATTTTAACTGTCGGAGGACCTGTATTCTTCCCCAGGTAAAAACGGACTTGGGAGGAGTCCTGCCTACTTTGGGGAGAACTAGAACTAGGTAGGCTTGTTTTAAATGTTCGGGTAATTAAGTTCGTAGGTTCTGTTTTAAATGAAAGCAAGCAGCTTTGCTTCCATTAGGGATTTGAAGTAAGGAGTCCAAAAAAGAAGATTTTTTTTTTTATTTTCTTTGTATTTATTTTGTAGAAAAAGTTAAGAAGTTCCTTCAGGAGTTTTATCAGGATGATGAATTTGGGAAGAAGCAGTTCAAGTATGGGAATCAGTTGGTAAGTCTGAGATTGGAAACGGAAATGGGCTGGCACTTAAGAGTTACATGGGGTGGCCTGTCTTCTTCGAGCAAGTATGCTTACTTGCAGGTGACTTCTATTTTATTCTGTTTATTGAGACAAGGTCTCTTGTAGACCCAAGCTGGTTTCAAGACTTTGTTATATAGCTGAAGTTGGCCTTGAACTCCTCCTGCCTTTACCTCCCAAGTGCTGGGATTGAGCTGGGAGCTGAGAAGGACATAATGCTCTGCTGCGCCGCGTTGCTCTTTTCTTCTCTCCTGTGGGTGGCTGGAGTAAACTTGGCCCCTGGGTTTTACTGCTTCTTTGTCTTCTCAGGTACAGCTGGCTCATCGAGAACAAGTGGCATTGTATGTGGACCTGGATGATGTAGCTGAGGATGACCCTGAATTGGTGGACTCAATTTGTGAGAATGCCAAGCGCTATGCAAGACTGTTTGCTGATGTTGTACAAGAGCTTCTTCCTCAGTACAAAGAGAGGGAGGTAAACACTGGAGGACACAGTGGGCCATCATATCTAAGCTGCTGTGGAGGCATCTCAGATCCCAGTGGTTTCTGGGCCAGCAGAAAGGAGAAATGATGCCTGCCCCTCACTTTCCTGTTGTCTTCAGGTGGTCAATAAGGATGTCTTGGACGTTTACATTGAGCATCGGCTGATGATGGAGCAACGGAGCCGCGACCCGAGTGCAGCCAGAAACAACCAGAACCAGTACCCTCCTGAGCTCATGCGCAGATTGTGAGTGTCCAGGGTTGTGGGGGCCAGGGTCAGAGACTTGTTCACAGGACTTTGTTGATGATAGTTTTCTTCCCTTAGCGAGCTGTATTTTCAAGGCCCAAGCAGCAATAAGCCTCGTGTGATCCGGGAAGTGCGGGCTGACTCTGTAGGGAAGTTAGTAACTGTCCGTGGAATCGTCACTCGTGTCTCTGAAGTCAAGCCCAGGATGATGGTTGCCACATACACTTGTGATCAGTGTGGGGCAGAAACTTACCAGCCGGTATGTGTGACACTGAACAGCAAAGCTCTTGACTGACTTTGAAAACCATTTTATCCTGTGGTGATCAGCTATTGCTTTCTGGGTTTTTTTAAAGATGCTTCTTAAGTATTTTTTGGTTGGTAGTGGCCTTTGTATCCATTTTGTTTTGGTACTTGTCACTGACCCAAAGTAGTTCAAGAGGTCCTCAATTTCCAAGATACCTGTTGTGGAGAGCAAATGATTTCTGGGGTGAGTGTAAAGGGCATCTTTCTGATTTCCTTTGGTGTTTCTTTCCTCACATCCTAGATCCAGTCTCCTACTTTCATGCCTCTGATTATGTGTCCCAGCCAAGAGTGCCAAACCAACCGTTCTGGAGGGCGGCTGTATCTGCAGACACGTGGCTCCAAGTTTATCAAATTCCAGGAGATGAAGATGCAAGAACATGTGAGTTTGGGGCAATGTGGTCTGAAGCAGTGGGAGTCCACTTGAATGCTGGAGTCACTTCCAAAGTGGCAGGAAGAAAGAACAAGAGGGAAGTGCTAAGGCAAAGAAGTTACTTAGAGGCTGAGGGAAAATATAATAATCTGGTTTAGGTGGGAGGGCAGGAAAGGCTTCAACTTCCCTCCTCTAGTCTTCTGAGGTTAGGCAGGTGAGAAGTCATTACTGGAGTTCCTAGGAGGGAGAGTCCGGTCCCTGCAGGCCTTGGGTTCAAGAAGTCCTTGCCTCATGTATTCTTCCCTCCCTTAGAGTGACCAAGTGCCTGTGGGAAACATCCCTCGTGGCATTACGGTGCTGGTAGAAGGAGAGAACACAAGGATTGCCCAACCTGGGGATCATGTCAGTGTCACAGGCATCTTCTTGCCGATGCTACGTACAGGGTTCCAACAGATGGCCCAGGTAAGAGGAAATTTGGGATGAAGAAACAATTCCTTTTTCCCCCCCTCAGAAAACTAAAAGTAACAAGTTACCAAGCACTGTAGAAATGCTGGTTTTGTCGAGAAGCCATTGGGGAATCAGGTGATTGGCAAGTTACAGGCTTTTGATTCACATCTTGGCATTCTCCTGCCAAAGGGTTTACTCTCAGAAACTTACCTGGAAGCCCACCGGATTGTGAAGATGAATAAGAGTGAGGATGATGAAGCTGGGGCTGGAGAGCTGACCAGGGAGGAACTGAGGCAGATTGCAGGTGAGGGCCCAGCAGACCAAGATGCTGAATTACCTTTCAGCCCTTTGTGCCTCAGAAAGAATGTTCCAATCGTACTTCTTTGCAGAGGAGGATTTCTATGAAAAGCTGGCCGCTTCTATTGCCCCAGAGATATATGGGCATGAAGATGTGAAGAAGGCCCTGTTGCTGCTGCTGGTGGGCGGTGTGGATCAGTCTCCCCGAGGCATGAAAATCAGGGGTAAGAAGGAACAGGGAGATAGTTGTAAGGTCAGAGTTGTTTGGGGAGGGGAACAAGCATGTCATGGGTTAGTGTCCCTGAGGACCAGAGTTAAGAGTTTGGATCCAGGCTTCATGTTGCATGGGGGCTTAGAAGTAATGAGGAATTTGGGAGCAGAGCTACACTTTAGAAGTGATTTTTCTCTGTTGGTGGACAACTTTGAGATAATGGTCCCTCGGGGGCTTCCTTCCAGGAAACATCAATATCTGCCTGATGGGGGATCCTGGTGTGGCCAAGTCTCAGCTCCTGTCTTTCATTGATCGCCTGGCCCCCCGCAGTGAGTACAGGGGTGGGACTCATCTTAGAGAGTTGGGGGTCACAGCATAGTATCCCTGGGCACTTGAACCACCTCAGGAAGGAAGGCTCAGGCGGTGGGGAGCAGCTCTACTGCAGGCCAGGCCTTCCCGGCCCTGTCTGTGGTTTGTCATGTGCTTGTTCCCTTCTATGTTCCTTTAAACCCACCTGCTGTTTTCTCTCTAGGCCAATACACCACAGGCCGTGGCTCCTCTGGAGTGGGGCTCACAGCAGCTGTGCTGAGAGACTCTGTGAGTGGAGAGCTGACCTTAGAGGGTGGGGCCCTTGTGCTGGCTGACCAGGGTGTGTGCTGCATTGATGAGTTTGACAAGATGGCTGAGGCTGACCGCACAGCTATCCATGAGGTCATGGAACAGCAGACCATCTCCATCGCCAAAGCGGGCATTCTTACCACACTCAATGCCCGCTGCTCCATCCTGGCGGCTGCCAACCCAGCCTATGGGCGCTACAACCCCCGCCGGAGCCTGGAGCAGAATATACAGCTTCCTGCTGCACTACTCTCCCGGTTTGACCTTCTCTGGCTGATTCAGGACCGGCCCGACCGAGACAATGACCTTCGGTGAACACTGAGCTCTTTCCCAATGGTCTGGAGGGAGGAGGGGAGCTGAAATCAGAACTTCTCTACTTGGAAATGCAGACCCTTCTCATACATCTGGGCATTGCCAGTGTGTGAGGTGATGGAGTACTAGGGCTGAGACATGGGTGAGGGTTTCCTGGGAGGTCTGTCCTTTCCATGGTATGAGGAAGAGGTTTAGCTAAGGGATACCAAGACAAGGATTGAGGGTGCATACCCCTAAAGAATGTTCCTCTGTGCCCATGCTCTTCTCAGGTTGGCCCAGCACATCACCTATGTGCACCAACATAGCCGGCAGCCTCCTTCCCAGTTTGAGCCTTTGGACATGAAGCTTATGAGGTAGGAGAGCTGGGTAGAGATGGGCTTACCTCAGGGAAGTGTCCAACATGGCACTGTGCTAGGCCTAGTGTCTCCTGAAAAGCTTTCAAACTCCTTTTCACCAGTGCTCTTCAAGTAAACAATTCTCACCAAAGTCTGTTCCCTTCTGTCATAAACTCAGAGGAACTGGATCATCCCTTTGACAAGTGGGTTTATCTTATTCTCCAACAGGCCATTGTCCTGAAAAGGTGGAAGTTATTTGAAATGCACTGGTAGCTCTCTTTAGAGTCCTTCTGTAATAAATACTCAAGTCAAGTACATAGTCTTCCACTGTCTTCCTACATAGGCCTTTCCCAGAATTTTAAGTGGGCATCCCTCAGAAGCAGGTCTGTGTACTGTATTCCTCCTCTTTGCTGCTTTCCCACGAGCCTTGTCTCCCACAGACGGTACATAGCTATGTGCCGCGAGAGGCAGCCCACAGTGCCTGAGTCTCTGGCTGATTACATCACAGCAGCCTATGTGGAGATGAGGCGAGAGGCCTGGGCCAGTAAGGATGCCACCTATACTTCTGCCCGGACCCTGCTGGCCATTCTCCGACTTTCTACTGCTCTGGTGAGTGCTGGGCCCCTGTCGGCTAGAGGGCTGACCCTTGCCTGGCACCTCACCTTAGCACCATCCTCTCACTGCCTCCTCCATCCCTCCTCTGCCTTGCTGAGGCTAAAGTGCTGACAGTGCAGATAGTGGTCCTCTCCGTGCTACCGCACTGTGGGTACTTGCTGCTCCAGCAGGGCATGTGCAGCGCATGTGGAGGGAGCGGCCTGCTCGCTGCTTCAACCCAAGAGGGGTAGAAGGGTTCCTTAAATTCATGTGTAGCCCTGGTGTGTGTTCTGTCTTTCCATCTTGGACTTTAGTCATGGGGGCTCCAAAGTGCTGTTCGTGCAGGTAGTGTGATTACCTGACCTACTGCTGAGCTAGCACTTCCTGAGCCCCCAGGACACAACCTCTCTGCCAGTCGTCACCTTGGCTGAGCTCCCCAGGCTCCATCTGTCATGGTGGGGAGCCCAGCAGAATTGAGAAGGGTCTGGTCTCCCTCACAGGACAGCTGAACACCGGGACTGGCCAGTGTTGAGAGGCGGAGACTTGGGCAATTGCTGGACGCTGCCCTGGGCATTGCACTTGTCTCGGTCTGACAGTGCCGGCCCAACACTGCAGATGTTGGGGGAGAGGGAGGGTCCCCTATTTTTGCTATATAAGTAGGCAAACATGGCTTGCCTAGCCTGGTGACTAAAGCAAAAAGAGGATCCCTGACTGCTTCCTTCCTCTTTGTGTCCCCATCTTTCCCCCGCCTTCCCCTTAGGCCCGCCTGCGAATGGTGGACACTGTGGAGAAGGAAGATGTGAATGAAGCTATAAGGCTAATGGAGATGTCAAAGGACTCACTTCTGGGTGACAAGGGGCAGACGGCGAGGTGAGTTGTTTAGTGAGGGATGAAGCTGGGCCTGCTGGACTTGGCACTTTATCTTTGGTGTCTGACCCATAAACAAATTTGGCCTCAGAATTCTGACACTGATTTCTGTTACTGTTGATGGTGGTCAGCTTTGTGCTCTGACTTTTTTTAAACCCATGTTTCAGGACCCAGAGGCCAGCGGATGTGATATTTGCCACTGTCCGTGAATTGGTTTCGGGGGGCCGAAGTGTCCGGTTTTCTGAGGCTGAGCAGCGCTGCATATCGCGAGGCTTCACACCTGCACAATTCCAGGCGGCTCTCGATGAGTACGAGGAGTTAAATGTCTGGCAGGTCAATACTTCCAGGACAAGGATCACCTTTGTCTGACAGCATCCAACTTGAGCCTGTGGCTCCCTGCAATATGTGACCTGTGCCTTCAGAAAGTATAAAGATGCCCTGGAAGGAAAGACCTCCCTTTCCCATGCTGCACTTACTCCTTTGGCTAATAAAGTGTCTTGATTGCTGACATTTGATAAGGCATCATTGTGAGATTTGTAGGTTCCTGTCTTCTTCTACTCCACCTGCTGAGCAGCAAGATTCTGGGGGCTGTGGAGGTCATGTTTGGGCAGGGTTCCCCCCCCCCAATTTAGTTTGAAATACTAGCACCCATGAGGTACAGAACATCAGTTCTTGAGATGCCCCATCAAGTATAATCTAGTCCACAATGTAGCACCTGGCATGTGATCTGAAACTGGGACCCCAAATTTAAGGCTCCTTCCTGACCTATCTCTAAGTCAATTGGTGTGCACATCACTACACAGAAGGAACCTAGAAGCCACTCTTGGCACTTTTTACAGTGCCCACAAAATGAGCCTTGGAATGTCTGTAATATTCCTTTCTGGGTAATAAATACCCTTGCTTAGGTTTATAAGGCTGACCTGTGTAATGTCATAGATAAGACAGTGAAGGTAGATGGAAGCAGACAGCCTTTGACACCCTTTGTGACAGTCCGCCTTGAAACATAGATGACTTCAAGTAGGGGTGAGCTTGCATTTACTGATGGGTCAGGAAGACCTGATGGATTCTGCCTCTGAGCAAAGCTAGACATGGACCCTTTAAGATACCAAATTGAAAAAGTGTAGTGCCTGACAGAGGACAGAGCCGCTGGAGGAGGTGCTGAGGGGCTGTTCCTCTTTTATTAGTGACAACAGTTTCTCTAGAGGGAGTGTAGTGCCCCGTTCGATGGGACAGTTGTCAACCCTGGGCATCATCCCTTCAAGTGTCCTCATCAGAAGAACAGTCCCCGCATTCGCCTGCCAATGCCTTGTCGGTCGTAGAGGACGTTGAACTTGTTCACAAATTGATTCATGGTGTTGCAAGTTTTGGTGATGGTGCCAAGGTAGGCCATGAGCCCCACGTCATTGCATTGCTGGGAGGGAACACAAAGAACCAGTTCCCCAGGGGTTCCCTCACACAGCAGCCAAGGACCACTGAGTCCCACCTTCTGCCTACAAGAATGATGTGAGCCCCACCTCCCCAGGGGTCTTGTACTCACATCATAAAAGTCTGTCTTGAACTTGTCTGTGCTGAGGACTGGGAGGCAGTGACACAGAGCATAGGCCTCCCGCAGGATCTCATGGTTGAAGGGGACTTCTCCTAAGGGCACAATGAGGCTACATTGGTTTGGATGCTGTCACGTCTCTGGGAGGTGGAAGAAAATGTAAGAGTGATGGGGCCTGTCCTACCTGCTTCAGAGGCCTTGACGTACTCCAGGATGAGCTTCACACGGCTATGCAGCATCTTGATGGCACTGTGCTGTGCTATCAGGTGTTCAGCCACTGCAGAGACAGGGACACATGGAGTAGGAAGACAACATGGCCACACCTTCCACCCTCACTTCTAAAATATCTCCCTCCCTTACCTGTGGAGTTCTCTCCACTGCCCGTCGCTGTCATTCGGGCCACGTGGTCTACACCAATGCGTTCAGCTTCCTCGGTGGCCAGAGTGTATGTCAGCTCAGCAAACAGCATTGTGGCCTGCAGGGCAGAGGACCCCACACAGGGAGAGTCAGAAGCAGGAAACGGGCCAGGAGCTGGAGCTGAAGGTTGAAGGGCAGGCTATTACCTCTCCATTGATTATATCAATGACCGACTCAAAAACGCTGACAGGAAGCTGCGGAGAACAGGTGGAGAATAGCTCTTACTAAGTGCAAACACTTGGAACCTGTATTCTATGCCAGGCTGGCCTCAAACTTGCAATCTTCTTGCCTCAGCCTCCTGAGTACTTTTCGTCTAATTTTCCCAGGAACCCAGTGCAGTAGAACTATACCCACCCATTGTACATAGGAAATGCCACAGAGAGATTGATAAGTCATATAGCTGGTGAGTGACAGCATGGAGGTCTAATTGAGGCACTCCTCGGTAGCTGTCACAGTGAAAGAAAGCTGGGGGGCTGAGGGCTAGGAATATGATGCAGTTGGCAGAGCTTTGTCCAGCAAGCATGAAGCCCTCAGTTGGGTTTCCACCACCACATAAACCAGGTGTGGTGGTTTCAGGGCTGTGAATCACAGCACTTGGGAAGCAGGGGCAAGAGGATCAGAATTACAAAGTCATCTGCTATTTAGTGAATCTGAAGCCAGTCAAGGCTACAGGAGACCCTGCCTCAAAAAAACCATGGGCTGGAGAGATGGCTTAGTGGTTAAGGCGCTTGCCTGCAAAGCCAAAAGACCCAGGTTCTATAAAAAATACTTTAAAAATTTTAAAGCAGGGCGTGGTGGCACATGCCTTTAATTTCAGCACTTGGGAGGCAGAAGTAGAAGAATCACTGTGAGTTTGAGGCCACCCTGAGACTACAGTGAATTCCAGGTCAACCTGAGCTACAGTAAGACCCTATCTTGAAAAACCAAAAATTTTAAAAAGTTAAAAAAAAAAAAAAAAAAAAAAAAGGAAACTTGCAAGATGGCACAACAGTTAAAGGACTTGCTTACAAAGCCTCCTAGCCTGGGTTCAATCCCCCAGCCATCCACATAACACTGGATGGGCATTTGTCTACAGCAGAAAGAGACCTGGCACACCTATGCACACACATATTCATTTGTGCACATGCAAATAAAAATTTTTAAAAATAGGGGCTGAAGAGATAGCTTAGCGGTTAAAGGCACTTGCTTGCAAAGCCAGACGTCCCAGGTTCAATTCCCCAGTACCCAGGTGAAGCCAGATGCACCAAGTGATGCACACATCTGGAGTTGTTTGCAGTGGCAAGTGGCCCTAGTGCACCCATTCTCTTTCTCCCTTCTTCCCCCACCCGTTGTCATGTAATAAAAATATCTAAAAAGTAAATTAGCCAGGCATGGTAGCTCATGCTTTTTTTTTTTTTTAAGGTTTTTCAAGGTAGGGTTTCACTCTGATCCAGGCTGACCTGGAGTTAACTATGTAGTCTCAGGGTGGCCTCGAACTCATGGCGATCCTCCTACTTCTGCAGCCCGAGTGCTGGGATTAAAGGCGTGCGCCACCACACCTGGCTAGCTCATGCTTTTAATCCCAGCACTTTGGAGGCTAAAATGAGTTTGAAGTCAACCTGGGCTTACAAAATGAGTTCCAGGTCAGCCTAGGCTAGAGTGAGACTGCTTCAAAATAAAACAAGGGCTGAGACACTTGCTTACAACTCCTACTGGCATTGGGCATGGTGGAGCATGCCTTTAATAACAGAACTCAGTCAGCAGAGGAAGGAGGATCGCTGAGTGAAAGGCCAGCCTGAGACTGCATAGTGAATCCTAGGTGTCAGCCTGAGCTTGAGTGGTGGAGAAACCTACAAAGCCTGTGGTCTGGGTTCAACCCTTGTTCACATCCCCAGTACCCATGTAAAGCCAGATACCCTAAATGGCACATGCATCTGAAGTGCATTGGCAAGAGGCCCTGGCAACCCATTCTCCCTCTCTCCTTGCAAGCAAATAAAGAATGAATTAAAAAAAAAAAAAAAAAGATGAAAGGCAGCAGGCATAGCAATAGATGAGCATGCCAGCGTGACAAAGGGACTCTTGGGGTCAGTAATACTCACATCTGTATGCTTGGTCATAGGGTTCAACTTAAGAAAGAGGGGGCTTTCAATTATCTCACACACCTAAAAGAGGATAAGAGTGAGTGAGTGTCTCTTCCCCTATCCTGTTCTCTCCCCCAGCACGCACATGTGTGAATGAATCTCTATACCTGCTTATGGACGTGGATGTCAGAGGGGTCAGGCGGCCCCCCTGTGGTATACCAACCCAGAAACTCCAGCTCTTTGAACACCTGTTTAACTGGAGAGGAAGAGACCAGAGCACACAGCGTTTTTTTAAGCCATTCATTCTTAATTTGATCTACCTGTTGTATATATATCAGCTCTTCCTTCCCTCATCAAATCCTAGTTTTTTCATCTTGTCATCTCTCATCTTTTACTTGCCAAGGATGACCTTGAACTTTTGATCCTCCTGTCGCCACTTTCAGAGTGCTGAGATTCCAGGTGAGTGCCACCACACCCGGTTTATGCCCAAACCTAGGGCTTCATGCATGCTAGGCAAACATCCTATCAACTCAGCTACATCCCCAACAGCTACTTTCTTTTTTAAAAAACCTCCCACTCCTCTTTCCCATCTATTCCCCTCTCACACTGCTCCTCCTTGGTATAATAATATTCCTTGTCAATGATAATCTTCTCTTCCACGGTGTGGGACAGCAGCTCAAAGGAGTTCATCACCTCGATATTTCGGCCCTCCTGCTTCCCGATCAGAGCCCCAATCACTGGGGGAGAGAACCACACGGAATAGGTGAGGATAAGGCATCCAAAAAAAATAAACCATTCCCTTAACCATCTGAGGGGGTCTGAGGTCAGTATGGACCAAGGATTGGGGAAAAGGTGCTTCAGGGATGAAGGACGAGGGTGCAAAGACCATTCTTCCTGGGGGGTCCTCAAGAGAAAGGCTGGAGATTTATGCTCCACACTCACCCTGCATAGGCCGCCCCTCCTGGGAGCGCATGCGGATCCAGTGGTCAGAGATGTTGAGAATGACAAGCGGGTGCAGAGCGACTGAAACACTCCCAGTCACCCCGGAGGCCATCACGCTGGGGACTACTAAAGGTGGAGGGAAAAGGGCGCTGGTGAGAGCTCAGGCTCCACATTCCTCCCTGGAGATGGGATTAGAGGACGGCAGAGTCCGGGCCGTACATCCCTCCCGCAAGCTACCCTGGGAGAGATGTCGCTTCTCCCAGGAGTACGAGAAGGCCCAATGATAACCTGGAAAGGTGTTTCCAGAAGCCTCCTCCCTACGACCTGTTACCTGCTGCATCCACCTCCATCCCGCTGCTCCCACCAGTTCCGTTCGCTGCAGCCGCTGCCGACGCCATTTTCCCCGCGCCCGCCGTCCTCAGTCCCGCCCCCTTCCTTCCCGGCTTCCGTTGGCGCGCCACGCATGCTCAGTGTCCTTTAGACGCTGATTGGGTCACTGGCGAGTGCCAGTCCCGGAACACCATGGATAGCGCGAGGCATCTAGGTTCCAGAATCCCACCGCTTTCTTTCTTTTCTCTCTCTTTCTTTTCTTTCTTTCTTTTCTTTCTTTCTTTCTTTCTTTCTTTCTTTCTTTCTTTCTTTCTTTCTTTCTTTCTTTCTTTCTTTCTTTCTTTCTTTCTTTCCTTCTTTCTTTCTTTCTTTCTTTCTTTCTTTCTTTCCTTTTTCCCTTTTCTTTCTTTCTTTCTTTCTTTCTTTCTTCTTTCTTTCTTTCTTTCTTTCTTTCTTCCTTTCTTTCTTTCTTTCTTTCTTTCTTTCTTTCTTTCTTTCTTTCTTTCTTTCTTTCTTTCTTTCTTTCTCCTTTCCCTTCTTTTTCTCTTCTTTCTTCCCTTCCTTTCTTCTTTCTTTCACTCTCCTTTCCCTTCCTTCTTTTTCTCTCCTTCCTTCTTTTCTTTCTTCCCTTCCTTTCTTCCTTCCTTCCTTCTCTTTTTTTTCTGTCTGTCTGCTCCCAAGAGATGGAGTTAAAGAACTATGCAACTGCTTCGAATCAACTATAGATGAGCTGGGGATGTGGGTCTGCAGAGGGCTGAGTTAGGTTCCAAGCAGTGAGCACTGGGGGTTTAAAAAAAAAAAAAGTGAAAGTGGTGGAGTCTGAGGAGTGTTGTTTAACACAGAAGAACTGAACGGAGGCCTGGACTAAACTGAGACATGATGATCACGAGTTCCAGGTCAGCCTGGACTACATACTGTGTCTGAAAAGAACATGTAAATAGGGCTGGAGAGATGGCTTAGCAGTTCAGTCACTTGCCTGCAAAGCCAATGGACCCAGGTTCAATTCCCCAGGACCCACGTAAGCCAGGTGCACAAGGTAGTGCATATGTTTGGAATTCAATTGCAGCAGGGGGAGGCCTTGGTGCACTCTTTCTCTCTAACTGCCTCTTTCTCTCTCTCTCTCAAATCAAATAAATAAGGTAGATTGAAACTCCTAGTATCCTGGCCATCCCAGGACTCAAACACTGATCAAGTGTGCAAACACATGAGGCTGTGAGAGAGTTCTCATTCAATCATAACAGTGACGTCATGAGAAGAGACAGGAGAGAGTTCTTTTTTGCCATTTGAGGACTGCCATTTGTAAACCAGGAGGGGGGCACCTAACCTTGAACTTCCTACCTTCCAGAACTGTGAGAAAAAAAATGTGTGTATTGTTCAAGACCCCAATTACAGCCTCCCAAAATATCTAAATGGAAGGCTAAGTGATTTTCCACTAGGGACTGGAGTTGTTACTCTTTTTTGTTTGTTTGTTTGTTTGTTTTGGTTTTTCAAGGTAGGGTCTCGCTCTAGCCCAGGCTGACCTGGAATTCACTCTGCAGTAGTCTCAAGGTGGCCTTGAACTCATGGCAATCCTCCTACCCTCTTACCTCTGCCTGAGTGCTGGGATTAAAGGCGTGCACCACCACGCTGGGCTTACTCTTCTTTTTTATTTATTTATTTATTTATTTTTATTTTTTGGTTTTTCGAGGTAGGGTCTCACTCTGGCCCAGGCTGACCTGGAATTAACTACAAGAAACATCTTATCCAGCAGGCAACTAGGCCAGTTCTGTGTTATAGTCTTCTGCCTCCCAAATGATTAACAGGCGTGCGCCAGGTGGTACTCTTCTTTTTTATTAAGACTTAAAGAGACTATTAGATTAAGAGAGCTCCTGCCATGTGAAAGGCAGGAGGATCAACAGTGAGATTCAAGGCCACCCCCACCAGATGACTACATAGTGAATTCGAGAGACAAAGGACCTGGTTTGAGCTCCAAGAAACTGAGACTCTGAATTTGAAAACAAGGCTCAAAAAAAAAGTCACTTTTTGGGTGTTGCTGGGGTCTGGTGTCCTCAGCAGTTAAAGATGCACTGGGGAAGGGTGGAGCTTGTGCACAGATTCTGGCTTCTGTCTCCTTCCACCTTTGTTTCTCCAAGATCCCTTGAGCTCAATCCCATAGCCCAGGGAGATCTTGAATTGGTGATCCTCCTGTCTCAGCTTCCTGAGCCCCTGAAATGATGGGCCTGTGCGACCAGGCTTAGGTGGCATCATCACCTCGCATTAAGATCCTTTCCTTTTTTTTTTTTTTTTTTTTTTTTTTTTTTCGAGGTAGGGTTTCACTATAGCCCAGGCTGACCTGGAATTCACTCTGTAATCTCAGGGTGGCCTTGAACTCATGGCAATCCTCCTACCTCTGCCTCCCGAGTGCTGGGATTAAAGGCGTGCGCCACCACGCCTGGTTTAAGATCCTTTCCTTTTGATTTGTTGAGAAAGCGTAAGGACTGGGGTACAAGAAACATCTTATCCAGCAGGCAATAGGCCAAGTTCTGTGTTATAGTCTTGGGCAAAAAAGTTTCTCAAATGATTAACAACTGGGCGAGGTGGTGCACACTTTTAATCCCAGCACTTGGGAAGCAGAGGTAGGAGGATCAACATGAGTTCAAGGCCACCCTGAGATGACTACATAGTGAATTCCAGGTCGGCTTGAGCTAGAGTGAGACCTTAATTTGAAAAAACAACAAAAAAAAAAAGTTCTGTGCTGGGGGGTATGGCTCAGCAGTTAAAGGAACTTCTTTGCAAAGCCTACTGACACAGGTTTGATTCCCTAGCACCCATGTAAATCCAGATAAGAAATCCTAGTGCGAGCCCAAAATAAATAATTTTCTCTCTCTCTTTTTTTTTTTTTTTTTTTTTGAGGAGGGTCTCAAGAAAGAATTCATTCTGTATTCTCAGGGTGGCCTTGAACTCATGGCGATCCTCCTACTCTGTCTCTCAAGTGCTGGGATTAAAGGCGTGCTCCACCACTCCTGGCTCAAATAAATAATTTTCAAATAATCAACAGGTCTATAGGCAGAACTGAGTAAAATCTGACCCAAAGATTTTGAGGCAGCAAAAAAAAAAAGAAAGAAAGAAAGAAAGAAAGAAAGAGAGAGAAATTGCCGGGCGTGGTGGTGCATGCCTTTAATCCCAGCACTCGGGAGGCAGAGGTAAGAGGATCGCTGTGAGTTCGAGGCTGGCCTGAGAACACAGAGTGAATTCCAAGGCCAGAGCAAGACCCTACCTCAAAAAAAAAAAAAAAAAAAAAAAAAAAAAAAAAAAAAGGAAAGAAAGAAAGAAATGACATGATATGACAGAGATGCCTGCTACTGGCCTGACCAGCATCAGAGTGTATGTCTTTCCCTGACATTTGGAGCCATATGCAGACTCAGTCTAAACTGCACTTTAAGCTCTGGGGGACAGAGGGATGGAGTCAAGACTCAGACCCGGAGGGCTGTGAATTCTTGTTTCATTGCAGTATTATCAGATAAGGAAAATCAATCATTTGCAGTGTATCCAAAAGTTATGTGTTAGGTTTAAGCAAAATATTATTCTTTGATCTCTTCTGTGTCCTAGCAGGCAACGAGCTCACAGCCTCAGTCACTGTGTCAGATGGAAGAGGTTTGTGTTTCCTCTGTGTTCTCAGCATCCAGCGTGCTGGACTGCAGGCTATGTAGATATGAAGTCAGGACTCCTCCAGCAGGACAGACTCCAACATCTCCTCTCTCTCGCTCTCTCTTTTTCCTTTTTCACACCATGGCATCCAGCCACTGCAAATGAACTCCAGATGCATGTGCCATGTGCATCTGATTTATATAGGTCCTGGGGAATTGAACCTGGGTCCTTTGCCCTTGTAGGCAAGTGCCTTAACTGCTAAGCCATCTCTCCAGCACCCCCTTTTTTTTTTTTTTTAAAAAATTTATTTATTTGCAACCATAGAGAGAAAGTGAGAGAGAGAAAGATAGAAGAGAGGCAGACACACAGAGAGAATGGGCATGCCAGGGCCTCTAGCCACTGCAAACGAATGCATGTGCCCCTTGTACATCTGGCTTATGTGGGTCCTGGAGAATTGAACCGGGATCCTTTGGCTTCGCAGGCAAACGCTGTAACCGCTAAACCATTTCTCCAGCCACCCCCCTTTTTTTGTTTTGTTTTTGAGGTAGGGTCTCACTCTAGCTCAGGATGACCTGGAATTCACTATGTAGTCTCAGGGTGGCCTCAAATTCATGGCAATCCTCCTACTTCTGCCTCCCAAGTGCTAGTGCTGGGATTAAAGGCATGCGCCATCACACCTGGCTTCCCTCCATCTCTCAATCAGTCTCTCTTTTATTTTGATGTCATGATCATTTTTCCTCCTATTATGATGGTCTTGTGTAGGTAGTGTCAGGCCCTGTGAGGTCATGGATATCCAGGCCATTTTGTGTCTGGAGAAGCACATTGTAAGGAGTCCTACTCTTCCTTTGGCTCTTACATTCTTTCTGCCCCCTCTACAATGGACCCTGAGCCTTGGAAGGTGGGTTTGAGATGTTTCAGTGCTGAGCGCTCCTCTGTCAGTTCTTCCCAGCACTGTGGTGCCTTCTGAGTCATCCCAAGCTCACTGCCATCTGAAAAAGAAGATTCTCTAATCAAAATTGAGAGTAGCATTACTATATGGGTATGAACATTAAGATAAGTGCTTCCTGAGCAGTTTGGTGAACATAGTATATATATTTAGCCAGACACCAGCAAATGTTACAACCCTAGGGCTCATGACTACCCCTGTTGTAGGTTTTCAGTATTAGGGATGTATTCCCTCCTATGGAGTGGGCTTCCAGTCCAATTAGAGAACGGTTGGTTTTCCCCATAACAGACATGCCACCCTTGTACCTGTTGGCTCATTTGGCCTGGCTGGCCAAATTTAAGGCTTGCAGCGTTCACTGTTGAGTATCTTCACTGGTGATTTCTCTCTCTCCCATTGAACTGCATGCAGCGTAGCTTTTTCTAGCTTTCTGTCAGCTGGTCTGCATGGAGGAGGCTTTCAGCTCAGCTCCAGCAGGATTTCTCAGTGACCTTGCAGCCCAAGTATGTGGAGTCTTCAGCAATAGGGTCTTGTCATCTATTCCTGGTGGGAAACCAAGAGCCTTGGCAATGGCCTGTAATGTTTTGGGGGTATCTGTGACCTCCCCGGCCAACAACTCACTGGAAGATATCCCATCCCTAGCACTGAAAATTTTCTAGTAAAAAAAAAAATCTATGGCTTCTGAGTGTTCCATTGTCCAAAAAAAGTAGGTTTCCATATGACTTATGTCCTGTTAGATTTTGATTAGCCCTCCCTCCACCTTTCCTTTACTCAATCTCTTCCCCTGACCTCATTTAGGCCTTTTTATCCCCATTAATCTATTCTTCTACTTATATATGTATATGCAATACCATCCTTTTATGTCCCCCCCCCTTTTCTATTCACTTTATATCCCCTTTCTAGCTTACTGGCCTCCGCTACTGAGGTGTTTTTAAAATTTTTTTAATTTTACTTATTTATTTATTTATTTTTGGTTTTTCGAGGTAGGGTCTCACTCCAGCTTAGGCTGACCTGGAACCCACTATGTAGTCTCAGGGTGGCCTTGAACTCACAGCGATCCTTCTACCTCTGTCTCCTGAGTGCTAGGATTAAAGGCGTGAGCCACTGTACTGAGTTTTATTTCTACTCACATAGAAGTCCAATCATTTGTAGCTAGGATCCATATATGAGAGAGAACATTTGACATTTGGCTTTCTGGGCCTGGGTTACCTCACTAAGTATAATCCTTTCCAGATCCATCCATTTTTCTGCAAATTTCATAATTTCATGTTTCTTTACTGCTGAGTAGAACTCCATTGTGTAAAAGTGCCACATCTTCATTATCCACTCATCAGTTGAGGGACATCTAGGCTGGTTCCATTTCCTAGCTATTGTGAATAGAGCGGCAATAAACATGGTTGAGCAAGTATCTCTAAGGTAGTGAGACAAGTCCTTAGGATATATGCCTAGGAGTGGTGTAGCTGGGTCATATGGTACATGTATTTTTAGCTGTCTCAGGAACCTCCACACTGGTTTCCACAATGGCTGGACCAGATTGCATTCCCACCAACAGTGTAGAAGGGTTCCTCTTTTTCTGCATAATCATCAGCATTTATGGTCATTTGTTTTCTTGATGGTAGCCAATTTTACAGGACTGAAGTGGAACCTCAACGTAGTTTTAATCTGCATTTTCCTGATGACTAGGGATGTAGAACATTTTTTTAGATGTTTATATTCCATCTGCATTTCTTCTTTTGAGAACTCTCTATTTAGTTCCATAGCCCATTTTTTTTTATTTATTTATTTATTTATTTATTTATTTATTTATTTATTTATTTTGAGAAAGAGGCAGGGTCTCACTCTGGTCCAGGCTGCCCTGGAATTCACTATGTAGTCTCAGGGTGCAAACAAACTCCAGATGCATCCTCCTACCTCTGCATCTGGAGTGCTGGGATTGCTGGCGCCACCACACTGGGATATTTATTTTTTGCATATTTTCTTTATTTATTAAGAGAAAGAGGCAGAGATAGAAAAGAGCCCATTTTTTAATTGGGTTGTTTGATTTCTTATTATTTAGCAAACAAGTTCCTTGTATATCCTAGATATTGCATCTGTCAGATGTGGGTGCTGGAAAGATCGAACTGGGATTCTTTGGCTTTGCAGGCTTTGCTTTAACCTCAAAGCCATCTTTGCTGCCCCCAAAGCTTTGTTTTTTAATTGGGTTGTTTGATTTCTTATTATTTAGTTTTTTGAGTTCCTTGTAATATCCTAGATATTAGTCCTCTGTCAGATGAGATAGCATAGTGAATTTTCTCATTCTGAGGTTGTCTCTTTGCTCTATTCAAAGTATCCTTTGCTGTAAAAAAAGCTTTGTAATTTCATGAGGTCCCAGCGGTTGATCTGTGGTTTTATTTCCTGCCAACTGGGGTTATATTCAGAAAGTCTTTGCCAAGACCAATATGTTGAAGGGTTTCCCCTACTTTTTCCTCTAGCACTTTCAGAGTTTCTGATGGATTAATACTTTTTGGTGGATTTATATTGTCTTGATTTTTTTTTGTGTGTGTTTTTTTTTAAGATTTTAGTTTTATTTATTTATTTATTTATTTATTTATTTATTTATTTATTTGAGACAAAGAGAGGGAGGGCGGAAGAGAGGGAGAGTGAGAATGGGTGCACCAGGGCCTCTAGCCACTGCAAACAAACTCCAGATACATGCACCACCATGTGCATCTGGCTTACGTGGGACCTGCTTTGCAGGCATGGGCCTTAACCTCTAAGCCGTCTCTCCAGCCCCCTTTTTTTTTTTTGGAGAGAGAGACAGAGAGAGAGGGAGAGGAAGATAGATAGAGATGGGTGCGCCAGCAGCCTCTCAGCTGCTGCAAATGAAATCCAGATGCGTGCGCCCCCTTGGGTCAAGTGTGGCATTGTGCCCTTGTGTCACTTTGCATCTGGCTAAACGTGGGACCTGGAGATTTGTACCACTGGAGATTGCAATCTGTGTTCTTAGGCTTAGCAGGCAGGCGCCTTAACTGCTCAGCCATCTCTCTAGCCTGTTTCAGCCCTTTTTTTGTGTGTTTCTTGTATTATAATGTAGAAATTTTTGTATCTTGGATTAATTTAATGTTTAGGTTTTCTAATTATCTGCAGTATTATTAGATGTGTCAATTAATCTGATGTTATACATCTTCAGGGTAGGAGCTTAAGGTGCTAGGTGTGGCTATTAAGACTCTCAGAGTAACCACAAAAGTGACCCTAGGTGTTGGGTTTGCCTGCTATAAGAGTATTCTAGTAGGCTGGGTGCAAGAAAATACAGGCAAATTCTAAAATTTAATTAAACAATATACACATTCAATGAAAACAGCACAGTTTGGCCCAGGCTGACCTGGAATTAACTATGTAGTCTCAGGGTGGCCTCGAACTCATGGCCATCTTCTTACCTCTGCCTCCCAAGTGCTGGGATTAAAGGCGTGCGCCACCCTGCCTGGTTCCCATAATTTTTTTTTTAAATCCAGGGCCTTCTCTGTCAAAGCCCAGGGTGACCTGGCATTCACCTCAGTAGTCTCAGGGTGGCCTCGAACTCATGGTGATCCTCCTACCTCTGGGTCCTTAATGCTGGGATTAAAGCATCTGCACCACCACCATCTGTCCAGCACCTAATTACTTAATATTTTTAAATTTCCAGTTTTTTCAGCCATTGTAATCAAACTCTAGACACATGCACAACTTTGTGAGCATGTGCAACCTTGTGCATGCATCACCTTGTGCTTCTGGCTTACATGGAATCTGGAGAGTCGAACATGGGTCCTTAGGTTTCTCAGGCAAGCATCTTAACTGCTAAACCATCTGTCCAGCCCTAATTACTTAATTTTAAAAATTTTTTTTGGTTTTTTGAGGTAGGGTCTCACTATAGCTCAGGCTGACCTGGAATTCCCTCTGTAGTCTCAGGGTGGTCTTGAACTCAGTGATCCTCCTACCTCTGCCTCCCAAGTGCTGGGATTGAAAACTTGTGCCAGGCTTTTGCAAGCAAGTGCCTTTAACTGTTGTGCCATTTGTGCAGCTTCCTTAACTTCAACTTTTCCTGGACTTCTGAGACAGGATCTCACTCTATAGCCAGGTTGATCTTGCTCATTATGTAGCCCAGGCTAGTCTGGAAATCCTCTTGTCTCAGGCTCCCAAGTGGCGTGTGTCACCATGCCCTGCTCAGAAGTGCACAACTATTAGATCAAGGAATTCTTCAAATTGCTTATTTGCTACTGACCTTGGGGGGATCAATGTGAGACCGCGTGCGTCCCTCCCACCAGACTGCACCCTGGGTCCTGGCAGCGCCTCTTCTTGCACCCCTGCACGCTGTCCCTTTCCGACCCGGCCAGCAGGGGGCGCCGCAGCCTTGGAGCCTTTGTTTCCTCCCGCCCCGTCCCCGCCCTTCGGCATTCCGGGAGTCAACCAGCCAACCACCGAGAGGTGAAGACCTCCCACTTTCCTAGAGAGAGCCAGTGGGCGTTGGGCACACACGGCGGGGTGTACAGGGTGGGTGGCGGAAAAAGACGACCCGGAAACGAAATGGGGGGCGTGTGAGAACTTCCGTTCTTTGTTCTGTCCCCGGTGTGTGAGTCCATGACAGGGTCCAACAGGGGGGCTTGATCCGTATCCGGCCCCCCTAAATCTCCCGTCCCTGCCCTTAGGGTGAGTCCGGCCGCCCCCGGGGCTCGCCGGGGAAGGGGTGGTGCTGCGGCCCGCGGGGTCCGGGGTCCGCCCGGAGCGGTGCTCGGGGGAAGTCCCTTCCTGCCCCGGCCCACGCCGCTCCCCGCGGAGCCGGCGGGAGCATCCCGCCTCCCTCTCTGTCTCTCTCTCCCTCCGGCGGCCCCGACGTGGTTCTTTCTCCTCCCGGGCGCTCCGATGTGGCTGTGCTCGTCACCGTGTTCCGCGCCTGTGGCAGCGGAGGAAGTTTACTTGATTTCTTTATTGCTTGGCTGAGAATCCGAGCGTGGGTAGTCCCGGTTTGCAGTTTAGAACTAGGGCAATGGGGTGCAAACTTAGTCCGAGGAATGATCCCCCCAGCAAAGTCGAATTTCGGCAGGGGACCTCTGGCTCCTGCGTTTTGCAGTTGTATCGGTTGATTCCCTCATTTGATTTACGAGGCTCTGCAATGAAGGACACAGGTCTTAGCAAGATGATGAAATGATGAACTTGAAACCAACCCATGGAATAGGGAGGAACTAAAAATTATTTTTTCCTCTAGAAGTGCCTCTGCAGCGTGGGTATGGTTTGGTTTCGAGCGTTTGATGCACATTCGTGTGGAGGGAGGGGGCTGTCATTGAAGAAATATAGGACATTATCTTTCTGTGAGGTGACGGTCTTACGGGATGGGTTTTCACTTATTATAGGATACCCTCTCATGGCCAAGCTGTACAGTAGTACGGTCGACTTCCAGCAGAAGGAGCTGAGTATATCCAGCAAGTTAGCTGACCCAACAACCAGAACTTTTTACTGTGGGGCAGATGGAGTCACAGGCCCTTGATCCGTTGCGATGGTCCATATTGCTATTTATTAACATAAGTCCGTTTTTTTTTTTGGGGGCGTATGAGGTGTGCATGGGCGGGTGTTCATATGTGTATGGAGGCCAGATGTCGATGGAGGAGGATCTTCCTTAGTTACCCTCCACTTTAATTCTTTGAGACAAGCTCTCTGAACCAAGAGCTTACCGATTTGGTTAGTCTAGGTAGACCAAGGAACCCCAGGGAGTCCCTGTCTGTCTCCCCAGCCCTGGGATTTCAGTGCATGTATCCCACCCAGCATTTTATGTGAGTACTGGGGGATCTGAACTCAGATCCTCATGCTTGCATAGCAAGCACTTTACCTGCCCAGCTAGGTTAGAAATAAAGCTTACATAATTGTTGCCCCCCACACACACACTGTCATCTAATCATATAGCACTGGCATCAGCCAGTCAGAATTCCCAGGAATCATTGCTACTCTGGCTTTCTAGGGAGTAACAAAGATGGAAAGAAAAGGTCCAGAGGCAAAGCTTCCATGGCAGCTCTCTGAGTCAGCTGCTTTTCAATGCAGAGGAGTAGCCCAGGGAGCGGGCCTGGCAGCAGGACAAGGGAAGGACCCTGCTGGGACCCAGAGCTATGGGGACACCGTGGGGAATTTCTTTCTGAGAGACACATTGTTTACTGATCCAGACACTGAGGGCTTGTTCTCAACAATGTGCCTTTGAATTCCTGCTTTGCTTAACCCAACTGTGAAGAGGGGCCATGCTTTTTCTCTGGAGTCAGCCTTTGTCGTGCCTATTTACTTATTTATTTATTTCTTTTGTTTTTCGTTTTTTGAGGTAGGGTTTCACTCTAGCCCAGGATGTCCTGGCATTCACTATGTAGTCTCAGGGTGGCCTTGAACTCACAACAATCCTCCTACCTTTGCCTCCTGAGTGCTGGGATTAAAGGAGTGTGCCACCACACCTGGCTTTATTTTATTTTTATTTATTTATTTATTTGAGAGAGAGAGAGAGAGAGAGAGAGAGAGAGAGCACGCCAGGTCCTCTAGCCACTGCACATGAACTCCAGATGCATGTGCCACCATGTGTATCTGGCTTATGTGGATATGAGAGAATAGAACCTGGGTCCTTAGGCTGCACAGGCAAGCGCCTTTACTGCTAAAGCCATCTTTCTAGCCCCAAGATTTTTGTTTGTTTGTTTAAATATTTTCTTTTTATAACTTTATTAAAGAGAGAAAGAGGCAGATAGAGATGATGGGCATACCTGGGTCTCCAGCCACTGCAAATGAACTCCAGATGCATGTACCACCATATGCATCTGGTTTATATGGGTACTGGGGAGTAGAACCTGGGTCCTTAGGTTTTGTAGGCAAGCACCTTAACTGCCTTAACCATTAAGCCATTTCCCCAGCCCTGGAATGAGATTTAATGTTTTAATTATTTATTCATTTGAGAGAGAGAAAGGCAGCAGATAGAGAATGGGCACGTTAGGGCCTCTAGCCATTGCAAGTGAACTCCAGATGCATGCGCCACCTTGTGCATCTGGCTTATGTGGGTACTGGGGAATCGAACCTGGGTCCTTAGGCTTCACAGGCAAGTGCCTTAACTGCTAAGCCATCTGTCCAGCCCATGGTTAATCTTTTTCTTGTTTGTTTTTTGAGACCAGGTCTCTTGTAGCCCAGGCTGGTCTTGAACCCCTGATCCTCCTATCTCCACCTTCCAACCAAGTGCTGGGATTTCAGGTGCACACCTGGCCCTGGGCTAGTGTTTTCATTCTGGTGAATTACACACTGTTATCATACTTCCTTAGAATGTTGGCAGGTGGGAGGGGACAGTAGGCACTCTGTGTGGTCACTCTGCAGGGAGTCCTGGCCCTTGTTCTCCAGGCTCTAAGAGACTATGTCCTCCTGGCTTGACTGAGGTGCTCTGTAAATTATGGTGGGATTTCTTTTTCTGCAGTACTTCCTGGAGCTTACTCAAAACTGCTTCGCGCTGCACCTGCAGATCCCAGACAGCATTAGCCTCCCCGTGGACACTCAGGCTGGCTCTGTATCTCGGGAACCTCAGGCCTGCTGGAGAGTGGTGAGCAGCGGGCATTCATTCTTATTCTTTTCCTTTGGTTTCGTTTGAGGCAGGGTCCCATTCTAGCCCAGGCTGGCCTTGAGCTCAGGGCGATCCTCTGCCTGGGCCAGGATTCAAGATGGAAGCCTAGTTTCCTCTTTTTTGTTTCTGTTTTCTTTTTTTAAAGCCTTTTAAATATTTCATTTATTCATTTGCAAGGAGAGAGGGGGGAGGGAGGGAGAGAATGGGCTCACCAGGGCCTATAGCCACTGCAAACACACTCCAGATACATGCACATCTGGTTTACATGAGTACTGGGAAATTGAACTCTGGTTGTTAGGCTTGGCAGGTGAGTGCCTTAACTCCTGAATCATGTCTCCAGTCCTGTTTCTATATATATATATATATATATATTTTTTTTTTTGGTTTTTCGAGGTAGGGTCTCACTGTGGTCCAGGCTGACCTGGAATTCACTATGTAGTCTCAGGATGGCCTCAAACTCACGGTGATCCTCCTACCTCTGCCTCCCGAGTGCTGGGATTAAAGGTGTGCGCCACCACGCCCGGCTCCTGTTTCTATATTTTTGAAATAGGGCCTTACTGTATAGCCCAGGCTGTTCTTGAACTTGCCATTTTCCTCCCTTGCCTCACCAGGATTACAGGTGTCCCCACCGTGCCTGGCCTCATTCTTTGTTTTATTCAGTCATTCAGCAACAATCTATTGAAGTCTCTCATTCACCAGTTACTGCTTTATTAGAATCCCCATATGAGCGATACATACGCCTTGCTATTTGGTTGAGTTAACCAGTAATCATTGCACAGCCTGGTAGGTTTGGGAACAATAGCAGACACCGTTGAGGAAACTGACAAGGGCTGAATTCCATTTTCAGGTCCTTAGACACAGGTGACTTCATAGGTAAATAGGCTTTGGGGAATCAATTTGTAGGTCACAGGATTAGAATCCACTAACATGTATATTGCTTTTATAGGCTGTGTCCCTGACTTGAGCCAGTTTCAGTCTTTTTTCTTTTAAAATTTACTTATCTTTGCTTAAAGTTTTTTATATACTTTTTAATTTATTCATTTATTTACTTATTTTTATGAGAGAGGGAGAGAACGGGCATGCCAGGGCTCCCAATCACTGCAAATGAACTCCAGATGCATGTGTCACCATGTGCATCTGGCTTACATGGGACCTGGAGAATCAAACCGGAATCCTTAGGCTTCACAGACATGCGCCTTAACTGCTAAGCCATCTCTCCAGCCCCTTATTTTTCTTTCTTTTTTTTTTTTTTTTTTTTTTTTTTTGAGGTAGGGTCTCGACTGACCTGGAATTCACTATGTAGTCACTGGATGGCCTTGAACTACAGTGATCCTCTTACTTCTGTCTCCTGATTGCTGGGATTAAATGCATGTGCCACCATGCCCAGCTCTTTTATTATTATTTTAAAAATATTTTATCTTATTTATTTATGAGAGAGACAATGGGCACACCAGGACCTCTAGCCATTGCAAATGAACTCCAGACGCATGTGCCACCGTGTGCAGAAATCTGGCTTATGTGGTAGATACTGGGGAATTGAACTTTGGTCCTTAGGCTTCATAGGCAAGTGCCTTAACCACTAAGCCATCTCACCAGTGCCCCCCATTTGCAAATATTCATTTATTTGAGAGGGGGGTGCCTCCAGATACTGCAGATAAACTCCAGATGCATGTGCCAACTTGAGCATCTGGCTTACATGGGTCTTAGCTTTGCAGGCAAGTGCCTTAACCACTAAGCCATTTTTCCAGCCCTACTTCTCTTTTAAAAATTAAAAAATAAAATAAAATGAAAAAAAAAAAATCCTGGTGTGGTGGTGCATGCTTTTTATCCCAGCACTCAGGAGGCAGAGGTAGGAGGATCATCATGAGTTCGAGGCCACCCTGAGACTACATAGTGAGTTATAGGTCAGCCTGGGCTAGAGTGAGACTGTACCTCAAAACACACACACACACACACACACACACACACACACACACACAAATGTATTTATTTACTTGAGAGAGTGAGAGGTGAGAGAGAATGGGTGTGCCAGGGCCTCTAGCACTGCAAACAAACTCCAGACATTTGTGTCACCATGTACATCTAGCTTATGTGGGTTCTGGGGAGGTGAACCTATGTCCTTAGGCTTCACAGGCCAAGTGCCTTAACCATTAAGCCATCTCTTCAGCCTTTCTTTTTTTAATTTTTTTGGTTTTTCGAGGTAGGGTCTCACTCTAGCTCAGGCTGACCTGGAATTCACTCTGTAGTCTCAGGGTGGCCTCAAACTCATGGCAATCCTCCTACCTCTGCCTCCCGAGTGCTGGGATTAAAGGTGTGCACTACCACACCCGGCTCTTCAGCCCTTATTTATTAGAGAGAGAGAATGGGCACATGGGGGCCTCTAGCCACTGTAAATGAACTCCATATACATCCACCACCTTGTGCATCTGGCCTTCTGTGGGTCCTGGGGAATCGAACTCTGGTCCTTACTTAGGCTTCACAGGACGTGCCTTAACTGCTAAGCCATCCCTCTAGCCCAAAATTTACTTATCTTTTTGCACATGTGTGTATGGGCACAATAGGGCCTTTTGGTATGGCCAAAGAACACCAGACATTTGCTCCATATGGGTGGCTCAGGAATTCAACCCAGGCCAACAGGCTTTGCAGGCAAACACTTTTAACTGCTGAGCCACCTTCCCAGCCCCTCCATCCTCTTAAGTGGTGGAGTGGAGTGCTATATAGGAGAGGTGACTTTTGTGATACTAGGGATGGAACCCAAGGCCTTATACATGGTAATTAAGTATGTACTAATAAGCTGCATCCCTAGTTTCAACATAATGAATATTGTTCCCATGCTTTTCAGGAAAAAGCATTTAAGGTGCTCTCTCTCTCTCTCTTTTTTTTTTTCTTTTTGAGGCAGAGTTTCACTCTAGCTCAGGCTGACCTGGAATTCACTATGTAGTTTCAGGGTGGCCTTGAACTCATGGCGATCCTCCTACTTCTGCCTCTTGAGTGTTGGGATTAAAGGCGTGTGCCACCATGCCTGGCTAAGACCTTTTTTGTTAGATGTACTATGTTGAGTGGTTTAGGCAAGGGCCTTAACCACTGAGCCATCTCTCCAGCCCTCCAAATGGATTATTCTGTGAGTTATATATGTAAACTTATGAATCACAGAGGAAGTTACGTGGTTAAGTGCAAAACTACAAAACAGAGCCAGGCGTGGTGGCGCACGCCTTTAATCCCAGCACTCGGGAGGCAGAAGTAGGAGGATTGCCGAGAGTTCGAGGCCACCTGAGACTACATAGTTAATTCCAGGTCAGCCTGGACCAAAGTGAGACCCTACCTCGCAAAAACCAAAAAAGACACCAAAAAAAAAAAAAAAAAAAAAAAAACCTAAAAAAAAAAAAAAACTAAAAAACATTTGTAGTGCATAGACATGGCCCGGGGATGGAAGAGGGCAGTAGGGGTTCTGTTTTCTGTCAGGGCTGGGTTGGGTAACCTGTTCATTTTCCTCTGCCCAAGAGATTCCAGGAGGAGTTTGAGGTGATGGAAAGGACATGAGAATGTAGACTGTTCCTGGCTCCACTTGGGAGACAGGACAGGAATAGGTTAGTTCTAGGGACTGGTGAAGTAGCGCAATGGTAGAATACTCGCTTAGCATGCACAAAGCCCTTAGCTTTATTTTCTCTTAGCAGTGCCAAGAAAGACAGAGAGAGAGAGAGAGAGAGAGAGTAGGAGTACAGTAAACAGTAGTCAGTAGTCATGAGAGCAGGGACGCAGGGCCTGGTAACTGACTTCACTGAGAAGTGAAGAGAGAGGCAGACCACTCACTGCTGGCCCTGGATTTGTCCTTCAGCACTCCCTTCTTCAGAAGTTTCTTCCTTTTCCGACAAGGACAGCCTGGGGGACGCGATGTTGGCTGCTGCTCTCTTAAAGGCCAAGTCCCAGGTGAGCTGTGTTCTTGTCATTTTTTTTTTTTTTTTTTTTTTTTTTTTGAGGCAGGGTCTCCCTTTGGCCCAGGCTGACCTGGAACTCACTCTGTAGCCCCAGGCTAGCCTTGAACTCATGGTAGTCCTCCTACCTCAACCTCCTGAGTGCTGGGACTAAAGACGTGCCCCACCATGCCTGGCCCTCTCTTCATACTTTTCCTTCCCATTTGCTGGATATTTTTGGTGCAATAACTCCTATTCAATGTGCTAAATCCCAGTTCTGTCTGTCCATCAAGACCATCATTCTTTCCTTCTGAACAATGGACCTTTACTTCGATTGCGGACTCATCCATACATCCTTTGTTCTAACTTCCCAAGAGGCATTATTTACCCCATCCCAGTTACCACTCCCAACCCTCACTCTGAAATTTTTCGCATGACCATGTTGTTTCAGGAGCTGGTAACATTTGAGGATGTAGCAGTCTACTTCATCCGGAAAGAGTGGAAGCGTTTGGAACCTGCCCAGAGGGACCTCTACAGAGATGTGATGCTGGAGAATTACGGGAATGTGTTCTCGCTGGGTAAGGAGGCCCTCTCAGCAGAGCGCCTAGTCCCTAGAATAAGTAACTAATAATGGTAATAATGGTAAAAAAACTGTAAGTCACATTATACTGTAATTTGCAGCTTAGAAATAGGTTCCATATATATCCTCCCATTTAGCCCTTACAGTAACATCATAATTGGGTGGTTGTATTATCTTCATTTTAAAAAATATTTTTGGGGGCTGGAAAAATGGCTTAGCAGTTAAGGTGTTTGCCTGTGAAACCAAAGGATCCTGGTTCGATTCTCCAGTACCCACGTAAGCCAGATGCACAAGGGCATGTGCATCTGGAGTATATTTGCAGTGGCTAGAGGCTCTGGTGTGCCCATTCTCTCTCTGTCTGTCTCTCTTCTTCTCTCTCTCTCTCTCTCTGCTTGCAAATAAATAAATAAAATTAAAAAAATATATATTTTAATCTGGGCGTGGTGGTGCATGACTTTAATCCCAGCACTTGGGAGGCAGAGGTAGGAGGATCTCTGTGAGTTCCAGGCCACCCTGAGACTACGTAGTGAATTCCAGGTCAGCCTTAACTAGAGTGAAACCCTACCTCAAAAAAGCAGCAAAAAAAAAAAAAATATATATATATATATATATTTGCAATCAGAGACACACACAGAGTCAGAACGGGTGTGCCAGAGCCTCTAGTTGCTGCAGACGAACTCCAGATGCATGGCCGCTTTGTGCATTTGGCTTTACGTGGATACTGGGGAACTAAACCTGGATCTTTAGGCTTTGCAAACAAACACCTTTAACTGCTGAGTCATTTATCTAGCCCTTATCCTCATTTTGTAGGTAAACAAAATGATGTCAGAACTCTCTAATGCACCAGGAATGATAGTATACACCTTTAATTCCAGCACTTGGAAAGCAGAGGTAGGAGGATGACTAAGAGTTCAAGGCCAGCCTTACGGAGTGAGTTCCAGGTCACTGGGGCCACAGTGATATCCTACCTTGAAAAAGAGAGAAAAAAAGAAAAAGAAAAAGAAAGAAAGAACGAACTCCCAGCAGTCCTCCTACCTCTGCCTCCCAAGTGCTGGGATTAAAGGTGTGTGCCACTATGCCCGGCAGACCTTTTTTTTTCTACAAGTAACTTGTGACATTTGTATTTTTATTGTGCCAGATGGTGAATCCAGAACTGAAAATGATCAAGTAATTTCTGATGACACAGGATCACGTGAAGTGATATTGGAAAGATTCCAGAAGGAGATTTCTCAGGGTCTCGAGTTTGAAGAAGCCTTTGAACAAGAAGTCCGGCTCAAGGGGCAGTTAGGGAACGCCTCTGGAGAAAGATTGAATAAAAAATGCAAGCGCTTGGTCAAGTGACAGTTGAGGAAAAGCTCACTCACATGGGGGAAAGAAACGAGACATGTAATGAGTTTGGGAGTTCCAGCCTGACTTCACCTCAGAGACCCCATAAATGTGATGAATGTAGCAAGAGCTTTAATCGAACTTCAGACCTTATACAGCATCAGAGAATCCACACTGGCGAAAAGCCTTATGAATGTAGTGAATGTGGAAAGGCCTTCAGCCAGAGCTCACACCTTATTCAGCATCAGAGAATCCACACTGGAGAGAAGCCGTATGAATGTAACGATTGTGGGAAAACCTTCAGCTGTAGTTCTGCTCTCATTCTACATCGGCGGATCCACACTGGGGAGAAACCGTACGAATGTCATGAATGTGGAAAGACCTTTAGCTGGAGCTCCACACTCACTCATCATCAGAGAATCCACACTGGCGAGAAACCCTATGCTTGCAATGAATGTGGGAAGGCCTTTAGTAGGAGCTCCACCCTTATTCATCATCAGAGAATCCACACTGGAGAAAAGCCCTATGAATGTAATGAATGTGGGAAGGCCTTCAGCCAGAGCTCACACCTCTATCAGCACCAGAGAATCCACACTGGAGAGAAGCCCTATGAATGCGGGGGAGTGTGGAGGAAAGTTCACCTACAGCTCAGGCCTTATTCAGCATCAAAGGATCCACACTGGGGAGAACCCCTATGAATGTAGTGAATGTGGGAAAGCCTTCAGGTATAGCTCAGCTCTTGTTCGCCACCAGAGGATTCACACTGGAGAGAGGCTGTATTAGCCAGGGGTCTCTAGGGGAACAGCCGATAGAATGAATTATATTCAAGGGGAATTTATTGGATTAGTTTACTGCAGTCCAACAATAGCAGGTTGCAGGTCTGAGAGCTGAGGGACGCGGTGGCTGCTCAGTCCACGAGGCTGGAAGCTTCTGCAGTCCCAAACCGGCACTGAAGGGGCACTGAAGGCCTGGAGGCGTCCTGGAGAGACGCTCGCTGGAAAGCAGCACAGCACGCAGCACCCCTAGACGAGTGGGAGGAAGGGATCCTTTCCGTCCCTGAGCTTCCTTAAAGCCCCCTCGGAGAGGGGCCACCCACTCTGGTGGAAGGGCTCACCTTGGGAGAGGATTCCTCCGCTAGTTAATCCTTCCTGGAAGCAACCTCAGAGGGGAATGTCTGTAGATTCCTAAACAGATCCTGTTGACACAGACAACCATCACAGAGGCCTTTGAATGTAATGGCTGTGAGCAAAAGTTCTCTCAGCATTTCTGGTATGGGAGAGTCTACATGGAGCCACACCCACTTTCCTCCCTTCCCCAGTCTGAAGCGCTCTTGCCTTACTTTGTAAGTGTGAACCACTTAGGATATAGCCCTTCCACCTCAGCCCTCACTTTAGAGAGAGGGCGGTTTGGGGGAAATCATCCTGGCACAGTGATGGCAACATAGTGGATTTCCTGGGAATGACACCAGCCTTTAAAAACTGTGGCAAGTGGCAGATTAAGTGCTGGGAATGGAAGGCAGCTTGGGGACTAGCCACTCCTGTTGGAAGGTGGTTTGCACTAAACTGTTTTTCTCACACCAGAGGAGCCTTTCTTTCCAAGGTGGGGATGGCAGCAGGGTTGGAAGAAAATCCCAAGGATTCCATTAGTTGGAGTCAGTATAGTGAGCACAGACAGCAGTGGGAAGAATGTTCTGGGTCTTCCTAAGTGCTAGGAAAGGGAGTAGAGGCTGTATTTCAAAGCCACTGCCCTAACCCAGTTTTAAGATTGGACAAGGGACATGCTGTTTTGATACACGATTCTATGAATTAAGGAAACTTGGTGCTGAAAGAGTTATTTTGTTGAAAAGGGGAGGGAAAGCGCCCCCGGGCCCTTGGAAAGCAGCAAGAGCGAGTTTCCATGCCGTCTGGTAAGACCAGGCAAGCCCTTCTTCCCTTGTGAGACTGACTGGGAAGTCAGTCCTGTGAGCAGTGAGAGCCGCAGCACAAGCATTAGCCCTAGCCTCTGATTCCTGACCTCTTCCTCATCCCATTCCTGTGGTAAAGTGATCTGAGGGACTGGGGAGATGGCTCAGCAGTTAAAGATGCTTGTTTGCAAAGCCTGCTGGCCTGGGTTCAATTCCTCAGCCACCTAAGTAAAGCCAAATTGGCATTCGTTTGCAGTGGCAACAAGAGAACCAGGCGTGTATGCATACACGTGCAAATAAAATTTTTAAAAAAATTTGGTCTCAACCTCTGGTTTTTTTTTTTTTTTTTTTTCAAGGTAGGGTCTCACTATAGCCCAGGTTGACCTGGAATTTATATGTAGTCTCAGGGTGGCCTTGAACTTGTGCTGATTCTCCTACTTCTGCCTCCCAAGTGCTGGGATTAAAGGCATGCGCCACACCAGGCACAACCTCTAGCTTCTAAGGATGCTCTGAAAGAGGTCACTCAGCCTTCTTGTCCTACCTTGTCACCTCTAACTAACATTTGGCCCCCGTACCAGTAGCTGGCTCTCTTGATATCTCTGGCTTCAGCACATAACCAGGAGTCACTTTTTTGTGACCATTAAGGGCACTCAACAAGAAGAGCTTGGGGGTGTAGCTCAGTTGGAGCAATTGCCTGGGTTCACCTCCAGCACTGCATAAAACAAGGCTTAGACGCTCGCTTGTCATCCCAGTACATAGGAGGTGGAGGCAGGAGGGTCAGAAATTCAAGGGCCTTATCTACTTACCCAGTGAGGTCTAGGCCATCCTGGACTACATAAGCACCTGTCTCAAAAACTACTCAACGAGGGCTGGAATGATGGCTTAGTGGTTAAGGCATTTGCCTGCAAAGCCAAAGTATCCCGGTTCGATTTCCCCAATACCCACGTAAGCCAGATGCACAAGGTGGCACATGCATCTGGAGTTTGTTTGCAGTGCCTGGAGGCCTTGGAGTGCCTATTCTCTCTCTCAAATAAATAAAATATAAAATTATTTTATTTTTAAAAAGAGACTCAGGGCTGGAGAGATGGCTTAGCGGTTAAGGCACCTGCCTGCTAAAGCCTAAGAACGCTGGTTCCAATCTCCAGCGGTTCCAATCTCCAGGTCCCACATTTAGCCAGATGCAAAGTGATGCAAGGGTGCAATGCCACACTTGCCCACAAGGGGGCACACGCATCTGGATTTCGTTCACAGCAGCTGAGAGACTGCTGGTGTGCCCATCTCTATCTGTCTCCCTCTCCCTCTCTCTGTCTCTCTCTCCAAAAATAAATAAAAAATAATAAAAAAATTAAAAACAAAAACTGAGCCTGCCAGGCATGGTGGGGCACATCTTTAATCCCAGCACTTGGGAGGCAGAGGTAGGAGAACTGTCATGAGTTCTAGGCCACTCTGAGACTACATTAGTGAATTCCAGGTCAGCCTGGGATAGTATGAAACTCTACCACGAAAAAACAAACAAAAAAATAAATAAATAAAAATAGGGGGAGCCAGGCATAGCGATGCACGCCTTTAATCCCAGCACTTGGGAGGCAGAGGTAGGAGGATTGCTGTGATTCAAGGACACCCTGAGACTACAGTGAATTCCAGGTCAGCCTGAGCCAGCATTAGACCCTATCTCAGAAAAAAAAGGGGGGGGGGGAGGCTAGAGAGATGGCTCAGTGGTTAAAGACGCTTGCTTGCAAATCCTGACAGCCTGGATTCGATTCCCTAGTATCTGCGTAAAGCCAGATGCATGCATCTGAAGTTCCTTTGCCCTGGTGTGCCCATTCTCTTAGCTTACAATTAAATAAAAAAATATATATATTTTAATTTTGGGGTTGGAGAGATGGCTTAGCTGTTAAGGTACTTGCCTGCAAAACCTAAGAATGCATGTTCAAATCTCCAGGTCCCACCCAGCCAAATGCAGTGACACAAGCATGCAATGTTGCACATGCACATAAGGGGGCACACGCGTCCGGAGATCGTTCACAGCAGCTGCCCATTCTCTCTCTCAAAAAAAAAAAAAAAAAAAAAAAAAAAAAAAAAAAAAAAAAGAGGTCTTCCCATCAAGATGGCATCCCCCCTAAGCACGCCTCACCTCGTGGGGAAGGAAAGATGGACACAGAACCTGAGGAGAGAATCAGCCCACCGCACCTTACCAGGTCCCCAGCTGAAACCATGGAGTAACTGGGGAAATGAGCAAGAGTGCTTTCTTGGTGAACCTGGCATCAGCACAAGGGTGCCCTCAGTTCCTACCAAACCAGAGATCCAGAGACACAGAGGCTCCCAAGACCTCGTCACTGAAGTAGACCTAAAACGAACCCAACATGGCTCAGGGAAATTCACGCAAGAGGGGGCGGAAAGATTGCTAGAGCCGCAAGTTGGGACATTATGCACAGAGACATTGCCTCTTCCCCATAATTGATGGCTGCCCCCACAATGCACGACCCACATTCCCCAATGAAGAGGGTTCCTTTGGAGGGGGGAGCGCAGGAAGAAGGCTAACCATGGTACCAGCATGACTGTATACACACTATCTTCATAACTAATAAAATGAGATCTGTCCCATGGTCTCATGAGCTTGATTCAGGCTTGTACTCCCAGCTGGCAGAACCTCGGGGAGGTGGAATCTTGGTGAAGGAGACTGGGGGTGGACCTTGCAAACCTAGTGCTTAGACCATTGGCGTTCAGATGACATGACAGAATGAGATATCCAGCTCACTGCTCCTGCCGTGCCTTCCCTGCCACAAAGAAGTGTCCCCTCCAAACAGTAAGCCTGAAGTAAACTATTTTTTCTTTAATTTTTATTTATTTATTTGAGAGTGACAGAAAGAGGCAGACTGAGAGAAAGAAAACGGATGCACCAGGGCCTCCAGCCACCGCAGATCAACTCCAGATGCATGTACCACCTTGTGCATATGATTTACGTGGGTCCTGGGGAATTCAGCCTTGAACTGGGGTCCTTAGGCTTCTCAGGCAAGCACTGCTAAGCCATCCCTCCCACCCCCCTTTTGAGAATCAGAGAGAGACAGAGAATGGGCCCACCAGCGGCCTCTCAGCCGCTGTGAACGAACTCCAGACGCATGCACCCCCTTGTGGGCATGTGCAGCATTGCACCCTTGCGTCACTTTGTGACTGGTGAAACGTGGGACCTGGAAAATTGAACAGGCATTCTTAGGCTTAGCAGGCAGGTGCCTTAACTGCTAAGCTCTCTAGCCCCCCCAGTTTTTTAATGTGAGGTAGGGTCTCACTCTAGCTCAGGCTGACCTGGAATTCACTATGTAGTTTCAGGGTGGCTTTGAATTCATGGTGATCCTCCTACCTCTGCCTTCCAAGTGCTGGGATTAAAGGTGTGTGACACCACACCATGCCAAAATCAATTTCTTGCCTGACACCTGATAGCCAAATGCTGTGCTCTTCCCCCAGGGGACCAAGAACTCATTCTTTAAGAAAATGAGGGCCCCACATCTTTAATTCCAGCACTTGGGAGTCAGAGGTAGAAGGGTTGCTGAGTTCAAGGCCTGAGACTACATAGTGAATTCTAAGTCAGCCTGGGCTAGTGTGAGATCCTACCTCAAAAACCAAAAACAAACAAACAAACAAACAAACAAACAACCCCAAACTAAACAAAACAAAAGAATGAGGGATATGTTGGGTTTGGGTTTCATGGAGGCTGTCTCTAAGGTGCCAGCTGGGCTGTTGAAGGTACAGCAAACACAACTACAATGATGGGAACCAGCCATTGACTGAAGCCCCTTGGGTCTTTATCACTGGGAAATTTAAACAGGACAGGTGACCAGTCAGTACACTGAGTTTAAGGTGGAGAGATTTTTCCCAAGCTCCTGCAACAGCAAGAAAGAGGCTCCAACTGAAAGCCTAAACAGTGAAAAATTCAATAACTTTTCTATTACTGTGTATGTGTGTGGAGGTCAGGGGCTAGGCTCGGGTCTAGGCAACAGGGGACATAAGGAACCCAGAGAGGCCGTAGGAGGGCAGATCGTAGACTTTACCAGGGAGGACTTCAGGTAACTGTGGGGGATGACTGCTAGACCAGGGAGAGCCGATGTTCATACTTTGGCACAGGCTTGACGGACATAACAGAATGCACATGAGGCTGACAGTGATGCCAAGAACAAACACATGCATGCTCAGTGTGCAGGAAAAAGCCCAGTACAGCCCCATATGTGTCCACTGCCCACACCTGGCCACAGCTTTCTCATAGACATTCACAAGCACCAGACCAGGAATGGTTCTTTGCTTCCTTTTCTTGAGACAAGAGTATGACCCAGAACTCCTGATCCTCCTGCCTCAGTCTCTAAAGTGCTGAGAGTACAGGGCTGTGGTACACCTGGCCAGCAGGGCTTTTAATCTACAAGTGTTCAGTAACCAGCACATCATTCATCACAACACTCCTGGGGTGTTACACGACACTACAGTTTATTCTGAACCAATGTTCACGGTGGCTCAACTCTTAAACTACAACTGGAATACACGTTAAACAGTTAAACAACGGTAATGTTTCTTCATCAGCTATATGGATACACATCACTCAACTATGCAGAAGACAATGTTGCACACGCTCACTGGGGCCTGCAATGTGGGGAGGGGACATCCTGTTGGGCAGATGACCAGTGTGGAGTCCATGGCCACTCTGCAGACCACATGCCTACTGTGCCACTGTGGAGCTCTCCTTCCGTGGCACTGCTTGACAATGAGTGGAGCAAATTCTACCCACCAGACTTGTTATTGCGATACAGGGCTTCTCCCTAGCATTCACATTCTAACACTTAAAAAACAGAACTTAAGGACACTTAACACTTAGGGTACTTCCTCCTCTCCAGTGTGGACCCTCTGGTGTTTAGAGAGATTGGACTTACTACAGAAGGTCTTCCCACAGTGATTACACCAGTAGGGCTTTTCCCCAGTGTGGATTCTGTGATGTTTATTAAAATTTGAGCTGTGGTTGAAGGCTTTCCCGCACTCCTTACACTTATAGGGCTTCTCTCCTGTGTGCAAGCGCTGATGGGAACTGAGACCTGCGTGCTGACTAAAGCTCTTTCCACACTCATTACACTGATAGGGCTTCTCCCCCGTGTGGATTCGATAGTGTCGAATGAGGCTGCCTTTCCCACTGAAGGCTTTCCCACAGTCCTTACACTGATAGGGTGCCTCTTCTGCATGCATTCTCTGATGTTTCAGGAGGTCTGAACTCTGCCCAAAGGCTTTCCCACACTTACAGTCATAAGGCCGGTCTACCAAGTGTGTTCTGTAGTGAAGGGTAAGATTGGAGCTGTGGCTGAAAGCCTTCCCACACTTGGTGCACACATAAGGCTTCTCCCCAGTGTGTGTTCTGCGGTGTTTGGTAAGGTTTGAGCTATTACTAAAGGCCTTCCCACACTCGGCACATATATAACGCTTCTCTCCTGGGGCGGGTTTAGAAGCTGAGTCTGCCCCTTTCCTAGAGCCTGTGACTTGCAGAGGTTTGGCTCCCCTTTCAAGATTGCTGACCCACTGCCTCTCGGACCTGGCCCCATACTTATTGGCAATGATCACGGGGATGATATCCATTTGGAGTCCATCTGCGTGAGACTCTTCTTCAGAACTTTTCTGCTCATCTACTGATAAACCCTTCCGGGGAGTCGATTTACAACCTGAAACACATAGATGGAGGCTCTGTCAGTTGTTTCCTGTTTTTTTCCCCTTTTTCTTTTCTTTTATTTATTTGAGAGAGAAAGAGGCAGGTAGAGAGGGAGAGAATGGGTGTGCCGAGACCTTCAGCCACTGAGAGTAACCCCAGACACATGTGCTACTTTGTTCATCTGGCTTACATGGATCCAGGGAATCAAACCTGGATCCTTTGACTTTACAGGCACACACCTTAACCGCTAAACCATTCCTCCAGCCCCCTTGCTTCCTGTTTTGAGGAAGCAATTGTGACAGGAAAACACGATTGGAAGGGAGGCGAGACCTATGAACAAGCTCTAAGAGGTCAATCTCAGCCATACAGGCAACTCTAGTTTACAGTCCTGCTTTCTCAAGCCCCTGCCAGGTGCTACCCAGTGTGAGAGCACAGGGCCTTTCTGAGAACAGCTTCATACATTCAAAGCAACAGATTCCCCAGGACCCAAGTAAGCCAGATGCACAAGATGGCACATGCATCTGGAGTTTGTTTGCAATGGCTAGAGACCCTGGTGTGCCCATTATCATTCTCTCCTCAAATAAATAAATATTGAAAGAAAGGAAAAAAAAAAAGCTAGCATGGTGGTGCACGCCTTTAACCCCAGCACTTGAGAGGCAGGGGTAGGAGGATTGCTGCGAGTACAAGCCAGCCTGAGAAAACATAGTGAATTCCAGGTCAGCCAGCCCTGTCTCGAAACCCACCCCCCTCCAAAAAACAAACAAAAAAAGAAGCCACTAGTACAAACTAACAAGGTGGAAACCATCATTTGTGGAGATTTGCGCTGCAGAGTAGTTACCTTAATACTTTTCTTTCTTTCTTATCTTACCACTGAGCCATCTTTCCAGCTTGCTTGCTTCCTTCCCTTCCTCCCTCTTTAACTTCATTAACAAGTTCCACAATTATAGACAATAAACCATAATAAATCCCTCCTCTCTCCATTTTCCCTTTCACAGCTCCACTCTCTATCATACCTCTCCCCCACTCAATCAGTCTCTTTTTTGTTTTATTGTTTGTTTGTTTGTTTCTCAAAGTAGGGTCTCACTTCAGGTCAGGCTGAACTGGAATTCACTATGTAGTCTCAGGGTGGCCTTGAACTCAGTGATCCTCCTACCTCTGCCTCCCAAGTGCTGGGATTAAAGGTGTGTGCCACCACACATGGCTTCATTTTTTCTATTTCTATTATTTATGTGCATATGTGTGTATATGGGCATGCATGTGAAGGTCAGAGGAGAAACACCCTAAGGACAACCTCTCCTCTTACCTTCTTGAGGCAGTCTCTCGCTTGTGAGTTTCTGGATTCTCCTGGCTCTACCTCCCATTGCTACAGGTACATGGAGATTACAGACACTTCACATCTGACTTTGGGGAACTCAAGCTAGCAGATTTGCAAGCAGGTGCACTTAACCACTGAGCCACTTCCCCAGCTCCAATTCCCGAGTGTGCTGCCTGTCTCTGGGGCCTGGTTGAGGCAGCTGGGTCTGGGAATGGGGGGAGAAGCAAATTCTTTCTACCTTCTGACAGTCAGCTCAAGCTAGGGTCACCTCACACTGAGAGCTAGGGATTATTCTGCGTTAAGCCACAAAGGCTGGGCAGAGAGGCGGGTCCTCACCTTGATTCTTTCTTGGGTCCTGAGCAAAGTCCTGCTCCTCACCAGTCTCCTGGATGTACAGGGGACCCCAACACTCATACTTGGGGCTGCTGTCCACAGGCTGAGCTTGGTTACTGCTCAGGGATGCCACCGAGGTTCCTGAAGATGACATCTTCTGCCTCTGTTCATCTGAAGGAGTTGAGACCTAGAGACAGTAAGAAAGGGAGGATCACCATGAGTTTGAGGCCACCCTGAACTAGAACTAGAGTGAAACTCTGCCTCAAAAATAAATAAATAAATAAATAAATAAATAAATAAATAAATAAATAAATGACTAGGCTTGTTGTAGTACTGCACACTCTGAAAACCAGAATGAAAACACCTCAGAGGGCTATGCAGAGAGAAGAAAAGCCCCACCCCCTTCAATCCTTAAACCTAGTTTAGGATAAACAAAAACCAGGTCTAGGCGCGCCTTTAATCCCAGCACTCGGGAGACAGAGGTAGGAGGATCGCCATGAGTTCAAGGCCACCCTGAGACTACATAGTGAATTCCAGGTCAGCCTGAGCTAGAGTGAAACCCTACCTCGAAAAACCAAAAACAGAGTGGCGTATGCCCCAAGTCTCCTACAGTCCACAGCTACCCCACCTGCAGGCCTGGCTCATCCAGTTCTTGCTCCAGGTCTTCCAGGAGAGTGACAGCCTCCTCCGCGCTCTCAGGGCAGTGTTCCTGCACCCAGGATTGGAGCTCACGGGGCAGGATTGTCAGGAACTGCTCCAGCACCAGCAGCTCCAGGATCTGCTCCTTGGTGTGGATCTCAGGCCTCAGCCACTCACAGCAGAGCACCCGCAGCTGGCTCAGGGCCTCCCGGGGCCCAGGGGTGTCATGGTACCCAAACTGCCTGAAGCGCCGGCGGAACATCTCCAGGCTAGAGTGGCACTTCTGCTTTTCGTCCTCTTCCTCCACTTTCACAGCTGCAGGCCCCACGGGTTCCTGAGGTGGCCTGGGACCCAGAACTTTGGCCATGCCCACTACCTTGGTCATCACAGAGAATCCAGAAATAACAGGGCTTTGGGGAGCAGAATTGGCTCCTCTGGGTTTCGGGTTGTCTAGGGTCACACGTTGAATCTACAAAATACAGTTGACATAAAATTATCTAAGAGGAAGGCTTTTTGTTTTTTGGTCTTTACAACCATAGCTTTAGCACAGGGGCCAGTGTAAAACTCATATAGTAAGTATTTTTCAGAAATTATGTTGTTCACAAGAAAACGGATGCAACTGGGGATCATCTAGCATGCTCTCTCTCCAATGTGGAATTCTGTGTGTATGGGCATGTAAAACAGTGGGACACAAAAAGTAAAAGGAGGCAGCACTCGGGAGGCAGAGGTAGGAGGATCACCGAGAGTTCGAGGCCACCCTGAGACTACATAGTGAATTCCAGGTCAGCCTGGACCAGAGTAAACCCTACCTCACAAAAAACAAAAAAAACAAACAAAAAAGTAAAAGGGCTGGGAAAATAGTCCAGTGGCTAAAGGCACTTGCTTGCAAAGATGTCTGACCAGGGTTCAATTCCCAAGTTGTACATATATCCAGACACAAAAAAATGGCACAAGCATCTGGTGTGTGTTTGGAGGGAAGAGGCCCTGTTAACCCTATTCCCCCACCCCACATGCAAATAAATAAATTTAAAAATAAAAAGTAAAGCTGGGTGTGGTGGCACACGCCTTTAATCCCAGCACTGGAGTGGCAGAGGTAGGAGGATCACTATGAATTTGAGGCCATCCTGAGACTACAGAGTGAATTCCAGGTCAGTCTGGGCTAGAGGGAGACCTTACCTCAAAAAGAAAGAAAAGAAAGAAAGAAAGAAAGAAAGAAAGAAAGAAAGAAAGAAAGAAAGAAAGAAAAAGGAGGAAGGAGGAGGGAGGGAGGGAGGGAGGGAGGAGGGGAGGGAGGGAGGGAGGGAGGGAGGGAAGGAAGGAAGGAAGGAAGGAAGGAAGGAAGGAAGGTAGGTAGGAAGGATAGATAGATAAATAGATAGATAGATGGGATGTGGAAGGGGAAAAGACAGGAGGTATGAGGATAATAGAGGGTGACTAAAGTATATTTTATACATGTATGGAAATGTCATAATGAAACCCATCACTTTTGGGTTTCTTTTTATTGTTGTCTTTTGAGGTAGGGTCTCACTCTAGCCAAGGCTGACCTGGAATTCACTATGTAACACTTTGGCTTTTTTGAGTTGTTTTGAGGCAGGGTCTCACTCTATCCCAGGCTGGGCCCCAAAGTCACAGTGATCCTCAATCCTCTGCCTCCCAAGTGCTGAGATTAAAGGTGTATGCCACCACGGCCAGCGAAACCTATCATGATGTATAATTAATCTACACTAATAAAAAGTCTGCAGTCAATCGTCCCATCTGTGTTGTTCCACCTTCCTAAAAAGTATAGTCTGGCTCAATTTTAAAATCAGATTAACTTTGCTCCAAAAACTTACACAATCTCACAACTATAGGTATCTTAGTATCTAGAGTTTTCGAGATTTCAACAAGCTAGCTAGTACTATCTGTTTGGACCTAAGACATGTAACTTGAACAATACAAATTAAAAAAAAAATTACTATGTAAGTATAGAAGCTGTCAATGAAATAAATAAATAAGTAAATAAATAAAATTACTAGGACTGAAGAGATGGCTTAGGAGTTGAGGCATTTGCCTGCAAAGCAAAAGGATCCCGGTTCGATTCTCCAGGACCCATGTAAGCCAGATGCACAAAGGGGTGCATCTGTCTGGAGTTCATTTGCAGTGGCTGGAGGCCCTGGCACACCCCCTCTCTCACTTTTTTTTCTCTCTCAAATAAATAAATAATAATAATAAATTACTAGTAAAATGATTACCAGTTTGTCAGCATAACAGGTTTTGTGTTGGAGGTAACTGGCATGTTTAATGGAGCATAGGGCTGAGGATAAAGCTCAGTTAAGAGTGCTTGTTTCACAGGCCATGGATTTCATCTCAAATAATAAACAAAGTAAAAGGGGGGCTGCAGAGATGGGTCAGCGGTTAAGGCACTTATCTGCAAAGCCTAACAATCCAGGTTCAATTCCCCAGTATCCATGTAAAACCAGATGCACAAAGTGGAACATGCATCTGGAGTTCATTTGCAGTGGCACGAGGTCCTGGTGTGCTCATTTTCTTTCTCTATTTGCCTCTTTCTTTCTCAGATACATAAATAAAAACTTTTTTTTGTTTTATTCTATCTATTTGCAAGGAGAGTTGGGAGGGGGGAGAAGCATGGATACACTAGGGCCCCTAGCCACTGCAAATCAACAAACTCCAGATGCATGCACCACTTTGTGCATCTGGCTTTATGTGGGTATTGGGGAATGGAACCCAGGTTGTTAGGCATTGCAGGTAAGTGCCTTAACTGCTAAGCCATGTCTCCAGGCCCCAACAAAAATATTTTTTTTTCAAAAAGTCAAATAAAGGCTAGAAAGATGGCTCAGTGGTTAAAGGCACTTGCTTGCAAAGCCTGATGGCCTGCGTTCGATTCCCCAGTACCCACATAAATCCAGATGTATAAAGCGGCATCTGGAGTTAGTTTGCAGTGGCAAGCAGTTGGCATGCTTATTCCCTTCTTCTCTCATTCTCTTTCTTTCTATCTCTGCTTGCAAATGGTTCAGCAGATAAGAGCACTTGCTACCCAGGCATAAGGACCTGAATGTAGATTCCAGCACCAATGTAATAAGCCAGGTATGGCTGTGTATACTTGTCACCCTAGTGCTGAGGCAGGGAGACAGGAGAATGGCTGGGGCTTGCTGGTTAGCTAATCTGACCCAAACCTGGCAGCTCCAAGTTCAGTGAGGGACTATCTCAGGGAAGTAAGGCAGAAGAGTGAGAAGACGTCTGATGTTCTCCTCTAGCCCCTGCTCACATGCCTGTAACACACACATTATAAAAATCCATAAACAATGAAGTATAATTTTGAGTTTCACTTGACCCATCTTACAAACATATTCAAGTTTTTAAATGCCTTTACCTTTTAAAGAAAGGCATGTAGAAGGACAGTAAGATTAGACTCAAAGGAGCATGTACTCTTAAAAGAGATATTTCCTTTTTTTTTTTTTAAGATTTTAAAAATTTTTATTTATTTATTAGAGATAGAGGGAGAGTAAAAATGGGTACACCAGGGCCTCTAGCCACTGCAAATGAACTCCAGACGTGGGTGCCCCCTTGTGCATCTGGCTTACATGGGACCTGGAGAATCCAACCGGGGCCTTAGGCTTCACAGGCATGTGCCTTAACCACTAAGCCATCTCTCCAGCCCTTTTTCTGGTTTTTCGAGGTAGGGTCTCACTCTAGCTCAGGCTGACCTGGAATTCACTATGTAGTCTGAGGGTGGCCTTGAACTCACAGCAATCTTCCTACCGCTGCCTCCCAAGTGTTGAGATTAAAGATGTGTGCCATCACGCCCAGTGACGAGGTACTTACTTTTAAATTCACACACATACACACATATATTTATTTATGTGTGTGTGTGAGGAGAGGCACACTCTGCAAACAAAGTCTAGATGCATGTGCCACTTTGTGCATCTGGCTTTATGTGGGCACTGGGGAATCAAACCCATACTGGTGGGTTTTGCAAGCAACTTTTAACTGCTGCGCTATCTCCTCAGACCCAAGGGTATTTACTTTTGATAAAATATGTACTGATGGCTGGGGAGCGAGGTCTCACTCTATCTCAGGCTGGGCCCCAGATTCATTATGTAGTCTCAGGCTCTGCCTCAAATACAGTGATTAAGGTATATGCCACCACATGGGTGAAACCTGCATCATGCCTGGCTCATTTCTTAAATAATACACTATAATAGTACAGTCACAGCATTGTTTTAGTAATAATAAAGAAACTAGAGATGAAGTAAAGTCTGGCTCAATTTGGAAATCAGTTCTGTGTAAATGCCAGAGGGACCTGAGCACTTATCTCAGCACCTATAGGTATCTTAGTATCTAGCCAGTTTTGAGATTTAAAACAGGGTTTTAGTGCTAGCACTATCTTTTATGCCTAAGTTTTTTTTTTCTATTGAACAATACAAATTAAAAAACTTCAGATATGTAAGTATAGAAGCTGTCAATGAAATAAATAAATAAGTAAATAAATAAAATTACTAGGACTGAATTGATTGAACAGGAGTTGAGGCATTTGCCTGCAAAGCAGGATTGTTTTGTTTCTCCAGGACCCATGTAAACCAGATTTACAAAGGGGTGCATCTGTCTGGGGTCTCACTCTTGCAGTGGCTGGAGCCTGGAATTCCCCCTCTCTCTTTTTCTCTCTCAAATCCACAATAATAATAATAAATTACTAGTAAAATGATTACCAGTTTGTCAGCATAACAGGTTTCACGCCCAGCTCAGCTGGCATGTTTAATGGAGTTAGGGCTGAGGATAAAAGCTCAGTTAAGAGTGCTCTAAATTCTACATAATCTGGATTTCATCTCAAATAATAAACAAAGTAACTAGGGGGCTGCAGAGATGGGTCAGCGGTGGCAAGGCAATATCTTTAAAGCCTAACAATCCCTGCCAATTTGTATCCATCTCCAAACCAGATGCACAAAGTGGTTCTGCATCTGGAGTTCATTCCTCTCAGTATGTGGTGGTGGATATGCTCATTTTCTTTCTCTATTTGCCTCTTTCTTTCTCAGATATAATAAAAACTTTTTGTTTTATTCTATCTATTTGCAAGAAGAGGAGAGTTGGGAGGAGAAGCATGGATACACTAGGAGAACACGCAACTGCTGGTCAACAAACTCATTTATAGACAGAGCCAAGCCACTGACCAGTGGCATCTGTCAACAGATGGTATTGGGAGGTTCTGACCCAGGTTCCCTTTCATCTCTCAACAGTGCCTTAACTGCTAAGCCATGTCTGCAGTTGTGAACAAAAATATTTTTTTTTCAAAAAGTCAAATAAAGGCTAGAAAGATGGCTCAGTTGAAGATTGGCACTTGCTTGCAAAGCCTGATGGCCTGCGTTCGATTCCCAGTACCCACATAAATCCAGATGTATAGCCGGCAGAGGAGGTTAGTTCAAAGTGGCAAGGCTCTGGCATACTTATTCCCTCTCTTCTCTCATTCTCTTTCTTTCTATCTCTTTTTGACCAAATGGTTCAGCAGATATTAAGTCTTGCTACCCAGGCATAAGGCACATTTATGAGAATTCCAGCACCAATGTAATAAGCCAGGTATGGCTGTATATATTTCTTTTTGGAAAACCCTAGTGCTGAGGCAGCAGACAGGAGAATGGCTGGGGCTTGCTGGTTTGCTAATCTAATTGAACCTGGCAGCTCAAGTTCAGTGAGGCTGAGATTCAGGATGTAAGCCAGAAGAGATGACCACTTCTGATGTTCTCCTCTAGCCCCAAATGGCACATCCCTTTCCCAGTTCAAATTATAAAAATCCATAAACACAGAAGTATAATTTTTGAGTTTTCCCTTATTAATATCTTACAAATGGATTCAAGTTTTTTAAATGCCTTTACCTTTTAAAGAAAGGCATGTGAAGTCCAGTAGATTAGACTCAAAGGAGCATGGAGCTTAAATAGATATTTCCTTTTTTTTTTTTTAAGATTTTAAAATTTTTATTTATTTATTAGAGATAAGAGGAGAGTAAAAATGTGGTTTTAATACAGGGCCGTTCTTATTGCAAATAAACTCATATTTGGGTGCCCCCTTGTGCATTATTTCTTTACATGGGACCTGGAGTGTGTGTGTGTGTGGGCCTTAGGCTACTGAGCATGTTCTTTTGGTTTAACCATCTGTGGATTTTCTGGTTTTTGGTGGGGTCTCACTCAAGCTCAGGCTGACCCTCGATTCACTATGTGCACAGTCTGAGGTGGCCTTGAACTCACAGCAATCTTCCTACGCTGCCTCCCAAGTGTTGAGATTAAAGATGTGTGCCATCAAGAAAAAAATCATATTCTTTACATTCACACACATACACACATAGTTTTATTGCCTGTAATTGTGAAATGCACACTCTGCATTGCAAAGTCTAGATGATGTGCCACTTTGTGCATCTGGCACATGTGGCACTGGGAATCAAACCCATACTGGTGGGTTTTGCAAGCAACTTTTAACTGGTAAGCTATCTCCTCTTCCTGTTGGTATTTACTTTTGATAAAAAAAAGTACTGATGGCTGGGCATGGTGGCACATGGGCTTAATCCCAGCATATGGGAGGCAGTGTGGAGGATCACCATGAGTTCCAGGCCACCTAAAAGCCAGTAAATTCCAGATCAGTCTGAGCTACAGTCCGCCCTATTTTGACAAAACAAAAAACAAAAAACAAACCCTTGAAAAGAAAGAAATGTCAAAGAAAGAAAGAAAGCTCAAAAGAAAAAGTGCTGGCCCTATCTATTTCTCAAATGGTTCACTTGCCCCAGTGGACTGGTCACCCAGAAAACAAGCTGGGGCATGCAGCTGAAGTTTTTCTCCCTGTAGACCAGCATCTCTGACCCCTGGAAAAAGCTGCACTGCATGCAGCCCCTGGGACACAGAAAGAAATCAGCAGTGAAAACAATGGACACTGGAAACTTCAAGATTGGCCATACAGGCCCAATGACTGAACAGGTGCAATAGTGGCATGTCTGCTCTGGGAAACCAAGCTCTCTAATTGTACTGAAGGCCTGTTCTACAGGAGGGAATACATGCCTGGTACTGAAACTGCTAATCAAAAGACTACAGCAGGGGCTGACAGCAAATGGCTCTAGTCCCAAAAGGCGTTTGACACCCAGGCCAAGGACCCAGAGTTCGACTCCTCAGGACCCACATGGCCAGATGGAAATACTAGAGACACATCTGGGGTTAGTTTTGCAATGGCCAAATGGCTTTTATCATATCTGCTCTCTCTGCCTATTTCTGTATATCTCTCTCAAATAAATAAAATAATAAAGAAACTGTTAAAAATTTAAAAAAAGAATCAAGCTATGGGGGGAGGTCATGAGCCTTAGGGGTATAAAGCCTGCTCTTGTCTGGCTAAAATAATATATTATTCCCACCAAACTGCCCAGAAAAGCACTACACTTAATGTTCATATTATATATATTAATGCTACTCTCACTTCTGGTTAGAGAAGCTTCTTTTGGACTAGGGTTTACAAAGCCCAGGCTGACCTGGAATTCACTTTATGTAGTCTCAGGGTGGCCTTGAACTCACTGAGATCCTCCTACCTTGCCTTGCAAGTGCTGGGATTAAAAAATCAAAGCCACCACACAACAGGTCCCACGTTTGCCAGATGCAAAGTGATGCAAGGGCACAATGCGCACTTGACCACAAAGGGCCTATCTGTCTTCCTCTCCCTAAATAAATAAAAAAAACAGACTAATGGAGAGGAGGGGATATGATGGAGAGTGGAGTTCTGAAGGGAAAGGGGAAGGGAGGGAAATATAGTTTATTGTCTGTAAATATAGAATTTGTCAATTAAAAAAACAGTACTGAAAGGCTGGAGAGATAGCTCAGCAGTTAAGGCACTTGTCTGTAAGCCCTAAGGACCTGGGTTCAATTCCCTAAGTACCCACATGAGGCCAGAAGCACAAAGTGGGGTATGCATCTGAGTTTGTTTGACCAGCATCTGGAGCCCTGATGTGCCCATTCTGTCTCTCTTCTCACTATCTCTCTCTGCTTTATACATTAATAATATATATATATATGGATACACATACACACACACACACACACATACACACATATATATACACTGGTGACAAGAAATTCAAGAGAAAATCTCAATCAAAATAAACAAAAATGATGGGCTGGAGAGATGGCTTGTGGTTAGGCGTTTGCCTGCAAAGCCCAAGGGCTCAGGGTTCAATTCCCTAGTACTCACATAAGCCTTCTCTCTCTCTCTACCCCTTTCCTCCCAAATAAATAAAAAATAAAAGTGCTTAAAGACACTGGGTGTGGTGGTGTACACTTGATCCCAGCATTCAGGAGGCAGAGGTAGGAGGTCACAGTGAGTTCAAGTTCAGCTTGGGACTACTGAGCGTGTGCCAGGTTAGCCTGGGCTAGCGTGAGATCCTACCTCTATCTCTCCAGCCTGTAACCCATTTTTTTTTTTTTTTGGTTTTGAGGTAGGGTCTCACTCTGGTCAGGCTGACCTGAAATTAACAATGTAATCTCAGAGTGGCTCGAACTCATGGCGATCCTGCTACCTCTACCTCCCATGTGCTAAGATTAAAGGGGTGTGCCACCACGCCTGGTTTAAACTCCTTTTAAAAGCTATCCAGGGCTGGAAAGATAGCTCAGCAGTTAAGGCATTTGAATGCAAGTCTGATGGCCTGGGTTTGATTCCACAGTATTCACATAAAGCCAGATGTGCCAGAGTGGCCCATGTCTGGAGTTTGTTTGCAGGGAGGGGCCTGATGTGCTTACATACTCACTCTCTCAAATAAATAAAAAGCACTTGCCTGTGAAGCCTAAGGACCCAGGTTTGATTACAGAGTGCCCACATAAAGTCAGATGCACAAGGGGGTGCATATGTCTGGAAGTTTGTTTGCAGTGGCTAGAGGCCCTAGCATGCCTGTTTTCTGTCTCTCAAATTTTTATAAAATTGGTCAGGCATAGTGGCTCATGCCTTTAATCCCCACTTGGGAGGCAGAGGTTGGCTTAGTCGCCATGAGTTTGAGGCCAACCTGCAACTACATAGTAATTCCAGGTCAGCCTGGGTTAGAGCAAGACCCTACCTTAAAAAAACAAAGTAAAATAAAATAAATTATTTGGACTATAGAGATGGCTTAGCAGTTAAGGCACTTGTCAGCAGAGCCAAAGGACCCAGGTTCAATTCCCCAGCCCCCATGTAAAGCCAGATACATAAGGTAGCACATGTGTCTGCAGTTCGTTTGCAGTGACTAGAGGCCCTGATATATCCATTCTCACTCTCTGTCTCAATAAAATAAAATCATTAAAAATAAATAATGGTTAAGGCGCATGCCTATGAAGCCTAAGGACCCTAGTTTGATTCCCAGGTCCCACACATAAGCCAGATGCACAAGGTGGCACATGTGTCTGGAGTTCGTTTGCAGTGGCTAGAGGCCCCTGCACACCCATTCTCACTCTTAATTAATAAAAATAAATAAGTAAATAAATAAAACCTACCTGAAAGGTTTAACTGAAGAAGTTCATCTGAGCAGAAGTGCATGGTCTATCAGTAAGAAGGCTTTTCGTTCTGTTCCCAAATTCTCCCTTCCTTTAAGACACTTCCTCAAAGCTGATATGCCCCTAAATCCATTCTGGATCAATAGGTGGCATAAATAAACCATTGTCTGTTCATGAAAACTCCAAGGCAGGAAGCGTGGTGGGAGGTACACACACACAGTTCAGCCAGCACTCAGAAGACTGAGGAAGAAGGACTGTCAATCAAGGCCATTGCGAACACCTGGTTTCCAAAAAAAAAACCACACTTCTCAAAGAACTTCTAGGTAGGCTTTTTTTTTTTTTTTTTTTAAGGTAGAGCCCAGACTGATCTAGAATTCACTATGTAGACTCTCAAGTTGGCCTCGAACTAATTCCGATCCTCTTACCTTGGCCTCTGAAATTTTCAACTTTTTTTTTGTTTGTTTTTTTGAGGTAGGGTCTCACTCTAGCTCAGGCTGATCTGGAATTCACTATGTAGTCTCAGGGTGGCCTCGAACTCAAGGTGTTCCTCCCACCTCTGCCTCCCTCCCAAGTGCTGAGATTAAAGGTGTGCGCCCACACATAGATAGATTTGGACTGGGGGAAATGGCTTAGTGGTTAGCTTATGTGTACATAATCCCAATGTGCTACAGTCATGGGAAATAGAGCCAGGAGGATTCTGAAGTTTGCTAGTGTAACTGACCCTGTCACAAACAAGGTGGAAGGTGAGGACTGACACTGCAGAGTTGTCCTCTGCCTGCCACACACACCATATACACAAAAGATCTATGTGTATTTTATGGAAGTAATTAAAACAGATCACTATCTTCGTATTATTTTATATATCCATAGCATACAAATTTAAAATGTTTTCAGTATTCTAAGATGCACATTTTATCTGTGAACTTTTATCAAATTGCTCCAAATCTCAAAAAAGAATTCTCAGGGATAGCTGGGTGTGGTGGCACACACCTTTGTCCCAGCATTTGGGAGGCAGAGATAGGAGTACCACTGGAGTTGGAGGCCAACGTGAGACTACACAGTGAATTCCAGGTCACTGGGCTGGGGACTCCCTCACCCCCCCAGGTTATATTCTTCACTTGGCTGGGGGAATAGCTCACCTGAAGGGCTTGTCTTTGCATGTATGTGGATCTGAGTTCAAATCCCCCAGTACCCCACATTTTAAAATAATATTCTTCTCTGAAAACCCATAACTTATTTTAACACATTACATTTACTTTTTTAAAACAAGTAATAAACTTTACCAAAAGAACCCTCTCGGAGTCAGGCGTGGTGGCGCACGCCTTTAATCCCAGCACAGGGGAGATAGGAGGATCGCCGTGAGCCTGAGGCCACCCTGAGACTACAGAGTTAATTCCAGGTCAGCCTGAGCTAGAGTGGAGACCCTACCTCGAAAAACAAAACAAAACAAAACAAAAACAAAGAACCCTCTGGAAATCTTAGTGGTTGGAGCAGGTCTCAGTTCAGTGCGTGTTTCCTTTCCTAGCCTGGACAAAGCCCAAGGGGACTACTGGATACCCCTGACTTCTTTGAGAGTCGGTTCTCCACCGAAGGTTCCCAACAATCAGTCCTGAGCAACCTCAAGGGGGACGGGGGGGGAGAGAAGGACCGGAGCGGGGAGGCAGCCGGTTGGGAGCAAACCGAAAAGCCGCTCCCGGGCGAGCGAGCGGGCGGGCGGGCGGGCGCGAGCACCCAAGGTTTCATTGGTGCGATCGGCGAGGATCCCTGTAGGGTTTCCGCCGAGCCGGCGCCTCCACAGCCATCGCCAAACGCCACTCTTTCCTCGCCCAACCTCCCCGCCAAGGTACCTGTTCCCTCTCGGTACTTTAACCTGGGACCCGGCTTCACCGTGACTCAGAGACGCTCGCGGAGCCAGGAACCCGCACCATTCAAGTTTGAGCGGCGCATGTATGTGCGTCTTCAAGCCCGCGAGGTTGGCCCCTCTAGGAACTGGGGAGGTCTTCTTGGTAGCCCGCTGGAAGGAGAGGCGCTAACAATCTAGTCCTGGCTGAGGCCTGTGGATCTTTTTTTTTTTAAATTGTTGTGGACCCAGCTTAATGATCTCAATTCAACTTGATTATCTCCACAGAGACCTGTAGGACAGGTGGTTAAAAAGCTTATTTGCAAAGCCTGATTGTCAGAGAGAGATTCCCCAGGAGCCCTGTGAGGAAGCCAGATGCACAATGGGCGCACCAGGGTTTGTTTGCAGTGGCCAGGGACTCTGACATGTCTATACATACTTTCTCTCCTCACAAATCGTATTTGTTTTGTTTTGTTTTGTTTTTAATTTTTTTAAAGTTTACTTCATTTGAAGAGAGACAGAATGCCTTCACGCTTTCAGACTTCAGCTCCTGCAAATGATTCTTGATTTGCCAGCCACCTTGTGCATATGGCTTGTGATTTGATTCTCCTTCCAGAAACCTGGGTCCTCATCGAGCAAATGCCAACGCTAATCCATCTCTCCAGCCCAAACAATATTTTTTGTTGTTGTTTTTGTTTTGTTTTGTTTTTTGGTTTTTGCAGGTAGGGTCTCACTCTGGTCAGGCTGACCTGGAATTCACTATGTAGTCTCAGGGTGGCCTCGAACTCTTGGCGATCCCTCCTACCTCTGCCTCCTGAGTGCTGGATTAAAGGCGTCGCCAACACGCCCGGCTAACAATATTGTTTTTAAAGGGATTTATGTCTATGGCCATACCAGCATTAATGCAATCTCATCCCAAAAGAGGTTTTATTTGATTAGCTAAGAGGTTGGCTGTTCCCTAATGGTTGTCTGCATGCAGCTCAGTCAAGCTGGATGCCTTGAAATCTCAGCGTGTCACAGTAGGCCTGGTGGATTCCTGGTGAACCCTTGGTCTTCAGTCAGGTTGGAAGGCAGAAGCAGCAACTGTGTTCTGATGAGTAGTTGTGGTGGATTGAATGCATGAAATGTCCCCATAGCCTCATGTGTCTGTAATGAAGCTTCATGCTTGTCTTTAATTAGTAGGCCTTTGGGAGGTGGAGCCTTGCTGAAGGTGTGTCATTGGGGTGGACCCTGAATTTATTAGTCTAGATCTACTGCCCATTCTTTTTCTTTTCTTTTCTTTTCTTTTCTTTTTTTTTTTTTTTAAGGTAGGGTCTCGCTCCTAGCCCAGGCTGATCAGGAATTCTATGTAGTCTCAGGGTGGCTTTGAACTCATGGCGATCCTCCTACCTCTGCCTACTGAATGCTGGGATTAAAGGCACTACACCATGCCTGGCTCCACTCTTTTTTTAATTTTATTTATTTGTTGCAAGCAGACAGAGAGGAGAGAGGAGAAAAGAGGCAGACAGAGAAAGAGAATGGACACACCAGGGCCTCTAGCCACTGCAAAGGAACTCCAGATGCATGTGCCCCTCATGCATCTGGCTTATGTGAGTCCTGGAGAAATTGAACCAGGATCCTTTGGCTTCCCAGGCAAATGCCTTAACTGCTAAGCCATTTCTCCAGCCCTCCACTCTTTTTTTATTTTATTTTTATTTTAAATATTCTTTATTTGTTTGTTTTGTTTATTTGACAGAGAGAGAATGGGTGCCAGGGCCTCAGCCACTGCAAAGCGAACTCCAGATGCATGTGCCCCTTGTGCATCTGGCTTATGTGGAGTCTGGGGAATTGAACCTGGGTCCTTTGGCTTTCAGACAAATGCCTTAACTGCTAAGCCATCCTCAGCCCTCTCCACTCTTTTTTTAAATCTTTTGTTATTTGCAAGCAGAGAGATAGAAGAGAAATAGAGAGGAGAGAGAGAGAATGGAGTGCAACAGGGCCCCTAACCACTCTGTCGAATTCCAGATACACGTGCCACCTTGTGCATCTGGCTTTATGTGTCATGAGGTTGAACCAGGTTGTCAGGCTTTGCACTGACCACTGACCCGCTCTCAGCCCTCCTGCTCCTCTTGACCACTACTCCCAGCTGACGTGACAAGATGTGGCGGCCCAGCCTCTGCTCTGCCGTGCTTTCCCTGCCATGGTGAAACTTCCCCTTAGGACCCTCAGCCCCTGAACAAACCCTTTCCTCCCTGTTTCACTGCTTTGGCTGGGTGTTTGTCCCAGCAATGAGAAGGGCACTACTGCAGTGGTGAAGGACAGCAGTGGCAGCAGCAGTAGCAACACACCACAGCAACAATGGGACAGACACACTCACCAGCAGGAAGTGAAGGTGCGTGAGGCCAACAACAAGGCTTTCCTGGGACCTCTGTATATCTGGGCTGTGGTGAAAGGTGCTGTCCTTTCTGGGAAGAGCCTTCCCCCTCAGATAATCTCTCAGGAAATACCCTAAGATCCCCGTGAGTTGTGTCTACCTCTGCCTCAGAATGCTGGATTAAAGGCATGCGCCACCACACCCAGCCCTGTACTTTTGTCTTTTAAAGATTGCTTTTAGCGGGTGGCGCCGCCTTTAACCCCAGCACTCGGGAAGAGGGTGGGGTATTGCCGTGGTTCGAGGCCACCTGAGACTACATAGTTAATTCCAGGTCAGCCTGGACCAGGTGGCTCTACAGGAAAAAAAAAAAAAAAAAAGATTGCTGGTCGAACTAAGCTAGAAGTGAGACCCTACTTAGAAAAGCAAAATAAATAAATAAAATAAATAGGCTTGTTGTAGTACTGCACACTCTGAAAACCAGAATGAAAACACCTCAGAGGGCTATGCAGAGAGAAGAAAAGCCCCACCCCTTCAATCCTTAAACCTAGTTTAGGATAAACAAAAACCAGGTCTAGGCGCGCCTTTAATCCCAGCACTCGGGAGACAGAGGTAGGAGGATCGCCATGAGTTCAAGGCCACCCTGAGACTACATAGTGAATTCCAGGTCAGCCTGAGCTAGAGTGAAACCCTACCTCGAAAAACCAAAAACAGAGTGGCGTATGCCCCAAGTCTCCTACAGTCCACAGCTACCCCACCTGCAGGCCTGGCTCATCCAGTTCTTGCTCCAGGTCTTCCAGGAGAGTGACAGCCTCCTCCGCGCTCTCAGGGCAGTGTTCCTGCACCCAGGATTGGAGCTCACGGGGCAGGATTGTCAGGAACTGCTCCAGCACCAGCAGCTCCAGGATCTGCTCCTTGGTGTGGATCTCAGGCCTCAGCCACTCACAGCAGAGCACCCGCAGCTGGCTCAGGGCCTCCCGGGGCCCAGGGGTGTCATGGTACCCAAACTGCCTGAAGCGCGGCGGAACATCTCCAGGCTAGAGTGGCACTTCTGCTTTTCGTCCTCTTCCTCCACTTTCACAGCTGCAGGCCCCACGGGTTCCTGAGGTGGCCTGGGACCCAGAACTTTGGCCATGCCCACTACCTTGGTCATCACAGAGAATCCAGAAATAACAGGGCTTTGGGGAGCAGAATTGGCTCCTCTGGGTTTGGGTTGTCTAGGGTCACACGTTGAATCTACAAAAATACAGTTGACATAAAATTATCTAAGAGGAAGGCTTTTTGTTTTTTGGTCTTTACAACCATAGCTTTAGCACAGGGGCCAGTGTAAAACTCATATAGTAAGTATTTTTCAGAAATTATGTTGTTCACAAGAAAACGGATGCAACTGGGGATCATCTAGCATGCTCTCTCCAATGTGGAATTCTGTGTGTATGGGCATGTAAAACAGTGGGACACAAAAAGTAAAAGGAGGCAGCACTCGGGAGGCAGAGGTAGGAGGATCACCGAGAGTTCGAGGCCACCCTGAGACTACATAGTGAATTCCAGGTCAGCCTGGACCAGAGTAAACCCTACCTCACAAAAAACAAAAAAACAAACAAAAAAGTAAAAGGAGGGCTGGGAAAACAGTCCAGTGGCTAAAGGCACTTGCTTGCAAAGATGTCTGACCAGGGTTCAATTCCCAAGTTGTACATATATCCAGACACAAAAAAATGGCACAAGCATCTGGTGTGTGTTTGGAGGGAAGAGGCCCTGTTAACCCTATTCCCCCACCCCACATGCAAATAAATAAATTTAAAAATAAAAAGTAAAGCTGGGTGTGGTGGCACACGCCTTTAATCCCAGCACTGGAGTGGCAGAGGTAGGAGGATCACTATGAATTTGAGGCCATCCTGAGACTACAGAGTGAATTCCAGGTCAGTCTGGGCTAGAGGGAGACCTTACCTCAAAAAGAAAGAAAGAAAGAAAGAAAGAAAGAAAGAAAGAAAGAAAGAAAGAAAGAAAGAAAGAAAGAAGGAGGGAGGGAGGAGGAGGGAGGGAGGGAGGGGGAGGGAGGGAGGGAGGGAGGGAGGGAAGGAAGGAAGGAAGGAAGGAAGGAAGGAAGGAAGGAAGGTAGGTAGGAAGGATAGATAGATAAATAGATAGATAGATGTGGGATGTGGAAGGGGAAAAGACAGGAGGTATGAGGATAATAGAGGGTGACTAAAGTATATTTTATACATGTATGGAATGTCATAATGAAACCCATCACTTTTGGGTTTCTTTTTTTATTGTTGTCTTTTGAGGTAGGGTCTCACTCTAGCCAAGGCTGACCTGGAATTCACTATGTAACACTTTGGCTTTTTGAGTTGTTTTGAGGCAGGGTCTCACTCTATCCCAGGCTGGGCCCCAAAGTCACAGTGATCCTCAATCCTCTGCCTCCCAAGTGCTGAGATTAAAGGTGTATGCCACCACGGCCAGCTGAAACCTATCATGATGTATAATTAATCTACACTAATAAAAAGTCTGCAGTCAATCGTCCCATCTGTGTTGTTCCACCTTCCTAAAAAGTATAGTCTGGCTCAATTTTAAAATCAGATTAACTTTGCTCCAAACTTACACAATCTCACAACTATAGGTATCTTAGTATCTAGAGTTTTGAGATTTCAACAAGCTAGCTAGTACTATCTGTTTGGACCTAAGACATGTAACTTGAACAATACAAATTAAAAAAAAAATACTATGTAAGTATAGAAGTTGTCAATGAAATAAATAAATAAGTAAATAAATAAAATTACTAGGACTGAAGAGATGGCTTAGGAGTTGAGGCATTTGCCTGCAAAGCAAAAGGATCCCGGATCGATTCTCCAGGACCCATGTAAGCCAGATGCACAAAGGGGTGCATCTGTCTGGAGTTCATTTGCAGTGGCTGGAGGCCCTGGCACACCCCCTCTCTCACTTTTTTTTTCTCTCTCAAATAAATAAATAATAATAATAAATTACTAGTAAAATGATTACCAGTTTGTCAGCATAACAAGTTTTGTGTTGGAGGTAACTGGCATGTTTAATGGAGCATAGGGCTGAGGATAAAGCTCAGTTAAGAGTGCTTGTTTCACAGGCCATGGATTTCATCTCAAATAATAAACAAAGTAAAAGGGGGGCTGCAGAGATGGGTCAGCGGTTAAGGCACTTATCTGCAAAGCCTAACAATCCAGGTTCAATTCCCCAGTATCCATGTAAAACCAGATGCACAAAGTGGAACATGCATCTGGAGTTCATTTGCAGTGGCACGAGGTCCTGGTGTGCTCATTTTCTTTCTCTATTTGCCTCTTTCTTTCTCAGATACATAAATAAAAACTTTTTTTTGTTTTATTCTATCTATTTGCAAGGAGAGTTGGGAGGGGGGAGAAGTATGGATACACTAGGGCCCCTAGCCACTGCAAATCAACAAACTCCAGATGCATGCACCACTTTGTGCATCTGGCTTTATGTGGGTATTGGGGAATGGAACCCAGGTTGTTAGGCATTGCAGGTAAGTGCCTTAACTGCTAAGCCATGTCTCCAGGCCCCAACAAAAATATTTTTTTTTCAAAAAGTCAAATAAAGGCTAGAAAGATGGCTCAGTGGTTAAAGGCACTTGCTTGCAAAGCCTGATGGCCTCATGTTCGATTCCCCAGTACCCACATAAATCCAGATGTATAAAGCGGCATCTGGAGTTAGTTTGCAGTGGCAAGCAGTTGGCATGCTTATTCCCTTCTTCTCTCATTCTCTTTCTTTCTATCTCTGCTTGCAAATGGTTCAGCAGATAAGAGCACTTGCTACCCAGGCATAAGGACCTGAATGTAGATTCCAGCACCAATGTAATAAGCCAGGTATGGCTGTGTATACTTGTCACCCTAGTGCTGAGGCAGGGAGACAGGAGAATGGCTGGGGCTTGCTGGTTAGCTAATCTGACCCAAACCTGGCAGCTCCAAGTTCAGTGAGGGACTATCTCAGGGAAGTAAGGCAGAAGAGTGAGAAGACGTCTGATGTTCTCCTCTAGCCCCTGCTCACATGCCTGTAACACACACATTATAAAAATCCATAAACAATGAAGTATAATTTTGAGTTTCACTTGACCCATCTTACAAACATATTCAAGTTTTTAAATGCCTTTACCTTTTAAAGAAAGGCATGTAGAAGGACAGTAAGATTAGACTCAAAGGAGCATGTACTCTTAAGAGAGATATTTCCTTTTTTTTTTTTAAGATTTTAAAAATTTTTATTTATTTATTAGAGATAGAGGGAGAGTAAAAATGGGTACACCAGGGCCTCTAGCCACTGCAAATGAACTCCAGACGCGGGTGCCCCCTTGTGCATCTGGCTTACATGGGACCTGGAGAATCCAACCGGGGCCTTAGGCTTCACAGGCATGTGCCTTAACCACTAAGCCATCTCTCCAGCCCTTTTTCTGGTTTTTCGAGGTAGGGTCTCACTCTAGCTCAGGCTGACCTGGAATTCACTATGTAGTCTGAGGGTGGCCTTGAACTCACAGCAATCTTCCTACCGCTGCCTCCCAAGTGTTGAGATTAAAGGTGTGTGCCATCACGCCCAGTGACGAGGTACTTACTTTTAAATTCACACACATACACACATATATTTATTTATGTGTGTGTGTGAGGAGAGGCACACTCTGCAAACAAAGTCTAGATGCATGTGCCACTTTGTGCATCTGGCTTTATGTGGGCACTGGGGAATCAAACCCATACTGGTGGGTTTTGCAAGCAACTTTTAACTGCTGCGCTATCTCCTCAGACCCAAGGGGTATTTACTTTTGATAAAATATGTACTGATGGCTGGGCATGGTGGCACATGCCCTTAATCCCAGCATATGGGAGGCAGAGGTAGGAGGATCACCATGAGTTCCAGGCCATCCTAAAACTACAGAGTAAATTCCAGATCAGTCTGAGCTACAGTGAAACCCTACCTTGAAAAACAAAAACAAACAAACAAACAAAAAAAAAAGAAAGAAAGAAAGAAAGAAAAAGAAAAAAGTACTGACCCTATCTATTGCTGAAAACTTCACTTGCCTGAGTAGCAAGGTCACTGAGAAAGCAAGCTGGGGCTGAGCAGAAAACCTTCTCCCTGTAGACCAGCCAAGTGAAAGCTGGAAAAAGCTGCACTGCATGCAGCCCTATGGGACACAGAAATCGTCAGCAGTGAAAACAATGGACACTGGAAACTTCAAGATTGGCCATACAGGCCCAATGACTGAACAGGTGCAATAGTGGCATGTCTGCTCTGGGGGAAACCAATTGCTCTCTAATTGTACTGAAGGCCTGTTCTACAGGAGGGAATACATGCCTGGTACTGAGAAACCTAATCAAAAGACTACAGCAGGGGGGCTGAAGAGATGGCTTAGTGGTTAAGGCGTTTGCCTGCGAAGCCAAAGGACCCAGGTTCGACTCCTCAGGACCCACATAAGCCAGATGCACAAGGTGGCGCACACATCTGGGGTTCGTTTGCAATGGCTGGAGGCCCTGGCAAGCCCATTCTCTCTCTCTCTGCCTATTTCTGTATATCTCTCTCAAATAAATAAATAATAAAGAAACTGTTAAAAATTAAAAAAAAAAAAAGACTATGGCAGGGGAGGTCATGAGCCTTAGGGGTATAAAGCCTGCTCCTGTCTGGCTAAATATATATATTATTCCCACCAAACTGCCCCGAAAGCACTACACTTAATGTTCATATTAATATATTAATGCTACTCTCACTTCTGGTTAGAGAAGCTTCTTTTAAGGTAGGGTTTACTCTAGCCCAGGCTGACCTGGAATTCACTATGTAGTCTCAGGGTGGCCTTGAACTCACTGAGATCCTCCTACCTCTGCCTTGCAAGTGCTGGGATTAAAGGTGTGAGCCACCACACCCGACCTAGAGAAGCTTGTCTTTTCAGATGCTGAGGACCACTGGGTAACCCAAAAGGCAACATAGTGCTGAGAAGAAGGGACAGAGGAGTGTCCAACACTGAAACATCTCTATCACACCCTCCAAGGCTCAGGGTCCATTGTGGAAGAGGAAGCGGAAAGAATGTCAGAGCCAAAGGAAGGGTACCACTCCTTACAATACAACTGTCCAGACAGAATTTGGTCTTGATACCCGTGACCTCACAGTGCATAGCAATACCTGCACAAGATCCTCATGATAGGAGAAAAGGATGACGACATCAAATTAAAAGACAGACTAGGGCTGGAGAGATGGCTTAGGGGTTGAGGTGGCTGCCTCCTAAGCCTAAGAACGCTGGTTCCAATCTCCAGGTCCCACGTTTAGCCAGATGCAAAAGTGATGCAAGGGCGCAATGCCGCACTTGACCACAAAGGGGCCCACGATCTGGACTTCATTCGCAGCAGTTAAGAGGCTGCTGGCCTGCCCATCTCTAAAAAAAAAAAAAAAAAAAAAAAAAAAAAAAAACAGACTAATGGAGAGAGGGAGGGGATATGATGGAGAGTGGAGTTCTGAAGGAGAATGGGGGAAAGGGAGGGAAATATAGTTTATTGTCTGTAAATATAGAATTTGTCAATTAAAAAAACAGTACTGAAAGGCTGGAGAGATGGCTCAGCAGTTAAGGCACTTGTCTGTAAAGCCTAAGGACCTGGGTTCAATTCCCCAGTACCCACATGAGGCCAGAAGCACAAAGTGGGGTATGCATCTGGAGTTTGTTTGAAGCATCTGGAGCCCTGATGTGCCCATTCTGTCTCTCTTCTCACTATCTCTCTCTGCTTTATACATTAATAATATATATATATATACACATACACACACACACACACACACACACATATATATATACACTGGTGACAAGAAATTCAGAGAAAATCTCAATCAAAATAAACAAAAATGATGGGCTGGAGAGATGGCTTGTGGTTAAGGCGTTTGCCTGCAAAGCCTAAGGGCTCAGGTTCAATTCCCTAGTACTCACATAAGCCTTCCTCTCTCTCTCTACCCCCCTTCCTCCCAAATAAATAAAAAATAAAAAGTGCTTAAAGACACTGGGTGTGGTGGTGTACACTTGATCCCAGCATTCAGGAGGCAGAGGTAGGAGGGTCACAGTGAGTTCAAGGTCAGCCTGGGACTACTGAGCGTGTGCCAGGTTAGCCAGGGCTAGCGTGAGATCCTACCTCTATCTCTCCAGCCTGTAACCCCCCCCCCATTTTTTTTTTTTTGGTTTTTCGAGGTAGGGTCTCACTCTGATCCAGGCTGACCTGAAATTAACAATGTAATCTCAGAGTGGCCTCGAACTCATGGCGATCCTGCTACCTCTGCCTCCCATGTGCTAAGATTAAAGGCATGTGCCACCACGCCTGGCTTAAACTCCTTTTTAAAAGCTATCCAGGGCTGGAAAGATAGCTCAGCAGTTAAAGGCATTTGAATGCAAAGTCTGATGGCCTGGGTTTGATTCCACAGTATTCACATAAAGCCAGATGTACAGAGTGGCCCATGTCTGGAGTTTGTTTGCAGGAGTAGGGGGCCCTGATGTGCCCATACTCACTCTCTCAAATAAATAAAAGCACTTGTCTGTGAAGCCTAAGGACCCAGGTTTGATTACCCAGTGCCCACATAAGTCAGATGCACAAGGGGGTGCATATGTCTGGAGTTTGTTTGCAGTGGCTAGAGGCCCTAGCATGCCTGTTTTTTCTGTCTCTCAAATTTTTTTATAAAATTGGTCAGGCATAGTGGCTCATGCCTTTAATCCCAGCACTTGGGAGGCAGAGGTTGGCGAATCGCCATGAGTTTGAGGCCAACCTGCAACTACATAGTGAATTCCAGGTCAGCCTGGGTTAGAGCAAGACCCTACCTTAAAAAAAACAAAGTAAAATAAAATAAATTATTTGGACTATAGAGATGGCTTAGCAGTTAAGGCACTTGTCAGCAGAGCCAAAGGACCCAGGTTCAATTCCCCAGCCCCCATGTAAAGCCAGATACATAAGGTAGCACATGTGTCTGCAGTTCGTTTGCAGTGACTAGAGGCCCTGATACATCCATTCTCACTCTCTGTCTCAATAAAATAAAATCATTAAAAAATAAATAATGGTTAAGGCGCATGCCTATGAAGCCTAAGGACCCTAGTTTGATTCCCCAGGTCCCACATAAGCCAGATGCACAAGGTGGCACATGTGTCTGGAGTTCGTTTGCAGTGGCTAGAGGCCCTGGCACACCCATTCTCACTCTTAATTAATAAAAATAAAATAAGTAAATAAATAAAACCTACCTGAAAGGTTTAACTGAAGAAGTTCATCTGAGCAGAAGTGCATGGTCTATCATAAGAAGGCTTTCGTTCTGTTCCCAAATTCTCCCTTCCTTTAAGACACTTCCTCAAAGCTGATATGCCCCTAAATCCATTCTGGATCAATAGGTGGCATAAATAAACCATTGTCTGTTCATGAAAACTCCAAGGCAGGAAGCGTGGTGGGAGGTACACACCTGCAATTCCAGCCAGCACTCAGAAGACTGAGGAAGAAGGACTGTCAATCAAGGCCAACACGAACACCTGGTTTCTAACAAACAAAACCCACACTTCTCAAAGAACTTCTAGGTAGGCTTTTTTTTTTTTTTTTTTTAAAGGTAGGCCCAGACTGATCTAGAATTCACTATGTAGACTCTCAAGTTGGCCTCGAACTCATAGCGATCCTCTTACCTTGGCCTCTGAAATTTTCAACTTTTTTTTTGTTTGTTTTTCGAGGTAGGGTCTCACTCTAGCTCAGGCTGATCTGGAATTCACTATGTAGTCTCAGGGTGGCCTCGAACTCAAGGTGATCCTCCTACCTCTGCCTCCCTCCCGAGTGCTGAGATTAAAGGTGTGCGCCACCACATAGATAGATTTGGACTGGGGAAATGGCTTAGTGGTTAGCTTATGTGTACATAATCCCAATGTGCTACGGTGATGGGAAATAGAGCCAGGAGGATTCTGAAGTTTGCTAGTGTAACTGACCCTGTCACAAACAAGGTGGAAGGTGAGGACTGACACCTCGAAGTTGTCCTCTGCCTGCCACACACCATATACACAAAAGATCTATGTGTATTTTATGGAAGTAATTAAAACAGATCACTATCTACGTATTATTTTATATATCCATAGCATACCCTTTTAAAATGTTTTCAGTATTCTAAGATGCACTGTATATCTGTGAACTTTTATCAAATTGCTCCAAATCTCAAAAAAGAATTCTGGGGATAGCTGGGTGTGGTGGCACACACCTTTAATCCCAGCATTTGGGAGGCAGAGATAGGAGTACCACTGAGAGTTCGAGGCCAACGTGAGACTACACAGTGAATTCCAGACTCTACCTCACCCCCCTCCCCAATTATATATTCTTCACTTGGCTGGGGGGGGGGGAATAGCTCACCTGAAGGGCTTGTCTTGCAAGTATGTGGATCTGAGTTCAATCCCCAGTACCCACATTTAAAAAAATAATATTCTTCTCTGAAAACCCATAACTTATTTTAACACATTACATTTACTTTTTTAAAACAAGTAATATACTTTACCAAAAGAACCCTCTCGAGTCAGGCGTGGTGGCGCACGCCTTTAATTCCAGCACGGGGGGGGGGAGATAGGAGGATCGCCGTGAGTTCGAGGCCACCCTGAGACTACAGAGTGAATTCCAGGTCAGCCTGAGCTAGAGTGAGACCCTACCTCGAAAAACAAAACAAAACAAAACAAAAGAACCCTCTGGAAATCTTACCGGGTTGGAGCAGGTCTCAGTTCAGTGCGTGTTTCCTTTCCTAGCCTGGACAAAGCCCAAGGGGGACTACTGGATACTACCCAAGACTTCTAATGAGAGTCGGTTCTCCACCGAAGGTTCCCAACAATCGAGTCCTGAGCTTAACCTCTAAGGGAGACGGGGGCGGGGGAGAGAAGGACCGGCGGGGAGGCAGCCGGTCCGGGGCACACCGGAAAGCCGCTCCCGGGCGGGCGAGCGAGCGGGCGGGCGGGCGCGAGCAGCAAGGTTTCATTGGTGCGAGCGGCAGGGGCGGGCAAGGCTTTCCGCCGAGCCGGCGCCTCCACAGCCATCGCCGCTAAAAACCACTCTTCCTCGCCCAACCTCCCGCCAAGGTACCTGTTCCTCTCGGTACTTTAACCTGGGACCGGCAGGCTTCACCGTGACTCAGAGACGCCTGCGGAGCCAGGAACCCGCACCACGCACTGGAGCAGCGGCGCGGCCGGAAGTGCGTCACAGCCCTGCCCCGCGGGGAGGGTCGCAGCGGCCCCTCTAGGAACTGGGGAGGTCTTCTGGTAGGGCTGGAAGCGGGAGAGCGCTAGCAATGAAGTCCTGAGTAGAGGCCTGTGGATCTTTTTTTTTTTTTTTTTTTTAAATTGTTGTGGACCCAGCTTAATGATCTCAATTCAACTTGATTATCTCCACAGAGACCTGTATTAGATAGGTGGTTAAAGAAGCTTGCTTGCAAAGCCTGATGGTCCTGATTCCCATAATAGCCCTGTGTAAAGCCAGATGCACAATGTGGCCATGTGTCTGAGTTTGTTTGCAGTGGCTAGGACCTGACATGTCTATACATACTTTTCTCCTCACAAATAGTATTTGTTTTGTTTTGTTTTGTTTTTAATTTTTAAAGTTTCTTCATTTGAGAAAGAGAGACAGAATGGGCACGCCAGAGACTTCAGCTCCCTGATGCATGTCACCTTTGCATATGGCTTATGTGGTACTTTGGGCAAAATGCCCCAACCTGCCCAAACAATATTTTTTTTTGTTGTTGTTTTTTTGTTTTTGTTTTTGTTTTGGTTTTGCGAGGTAGGGTCTCACTCTGGTCCAGGCTGACCTGGAATTCACTATGTAGTCTCAGGTGGCCTCAAACTTAAATATCCTCCTACCTCTGCCTCCCGAGTGCTGGATTAAAGGGCGCCACCACGCCTGCTAACAATATTGTTTTTTAAAGGGGATTTATGTTTATGGCCATACCAGCTGACTCATCACAAAGAGGTTTTATTTGATTAGCTTTTCAACCTAAGTCTGCATGCAGCTCAGTCAACGGACTTGGAGTCCCAGCGTGTCACAGTAGGCCTGGTGGATTCCTGGTTGAACCCTTGGTCTTCAGTCCAGGTTGGAAGGCAGAAGCAGCAGCTGTGTTCTGATGGTGGTTGTGGTGGATTGAATGTGAAATCATAGCCTCATGTGTCTGTAATGAAGTTTCATACTTGATCCCCAATTAGTAGAGCTTTGGGAGGTGGAGTGCTGAAGGAGGTGTGTCATTGGGGTGGACCCTGGGATTTATTAGTCTAGATTACTGCCCATTCTTTTTTCTTTTTTTCTTTTTCTTTTTTTCTTTTCTTTTTTTTTTTAAAGGTAGGGTCTCGCCTAGCCCAGGCTGATCTGGAATTCACTATGTAGTCTCAGGGTGGCTTTGAACTCATGGGATCCTCCTACTCTGCCTACTGAATGCTGGGATTAAAGGCATGCACCACCATGCCTGGCTCCACTTTTTTTTTTTTTTTAATTTTTATTTATTTATTTGCAAGCAGACAGAGCAAGAGGTAGAAAAGAGGCAGACAGAGAAAGAGAATGGACACACCAGGGCCTCTAGCCACTGCAATGAACTCCAGATGCATGTGCCCTCATGCATCTGGTTTATGTGGGTCCTGGAGAATTGAACCAGGATCCTTGGCTTCCCAGGCAAATGCCTTAAAAGCTTTTTTAAATTTTTAAATTGTTTGTTTGTTTATTTGTTTAGGGCCTCCAGCCACTTAACTCCAGATGCATGTGCCCCTTTCATCTGGCTTATGAGTGGGTCCTGGGGAATTGAACCTGGGTCCTTTTGGCTTTCCAGACAAATGCCTTAACTGCTAAGCCATCCCTCCAGCCTCTCCACTGTTTTTTTTAAAAAAATATTTTTATTTATTTGCAAGCAGAGAGATAGAGAGAAATAGAGAGGGGAGAGAGAGAGAATGGGTGCAACAGGGCCCCAGTTAATGACCAGATGCACATGCCACCTTGTGCATCTGGCTTTATGTGAATCATGGGGCCAGCTTTTTGCACTGGCCACTGACCCATCTCTCCAGCCTCCTGCTCACTCTTGATTCCCACAAGATGTGACGCCCAGCCTCTGCTCTGCCCTGCCATGGTGAAACTTCCATTGAGACCCTCAGCCTAGACAAACCCTTTCCTCCTGTTTGCTGCTTTGGCTGGGTGTTTTGTCCCAGCAATGAGAAGGGCAATACTGCAGTGGTGAAGGACAGCAGTGGCATAGCAACACACCACAGCAACAATGGGGACAGACACACTCACCAGCAGGAAGTGAAGGTGTGTGAGTTCCTGGGACCTCTGTATATCTGGGCTGTGTGAAAAGGTGCTGTCCTTCTGGGAAGAGAGCCTTTCAGATAATCCTCTCAGGTAAGAGTCTACCTCTCTGCCCTGGGATTAAAGGCATGCGCCCACCACACCCAGCCCTGTACTTTTGTCTTTTTAAAAGATTCTTTTTTAATAACCCCAGCACTTAAATAAATAAAACCTACCTGAAAGGTTTAACTGAAGAAGTTCATCTGAGCAGAAGTGCATGGTCTATCATAAGAAGGCTTTCGTTCTGTTCCCAAATTCTCCCTTCCTTTAAGACACTTCCTCAAAGCTGATATGCCCCTAAATCCATTCTGGATCAATAGGTGGCATAAATAAACCATTGTCTGTTCATGAAAACTCCAAGGCAGGAAGCGTGGTGGGAGGTACACACCTGCAATTCCAGCCAGCACTCAGAAGACTGAGGAAGAAGGACTGTCAATCAAGGCCAACACGAACACCTGGTTTCCTAACAAAACCCACACTTCTCAAAGAACTTCTAGGTAGGCTTTTTTTTTTTTTTTTTTTTTTTTAAGGTAGGCCCAGACTGATCTAGAATTCACTATGTAGACTCTCAAGTTGGCCTCGAACTCATAGCGATCCTCTTACCTTGGCCTCTGAAATTTTCAACTTTTTTTTTGTTTGTTTTTCGAGGTAGGGTCTCACTCTAGCTCAGGCTGATCTGGAATTCACTATGTAGTCTCAGGGTGGCCTCGAACTCAAGGTGTTCCTCCTACCTCTGCCTCCCTCCCAAGTGCTGCGATTAAAGGTGTGCGCCACCACATAGATAGATTTGGACTGGGGAAATGGCTTAGTGGTTAGCTTATGTGTACATAATCCCAATGTGCTACGGTGATGGGAAATAGAGCCAGGAGGATTCTGAAGTTTGCTAGTGTAACTGACCCTGTCACAAACAAGGTGGAAGGTGAGGACTGACACCTCGAAATTGTCCTCTGCCTGCCACACACCATATACACAAAAGATCTATGTGTATTTTATGGTAGTAATTAAAACAGATCACTATCTACGTATTATTTTATATATCCATAGCATACCCTTTTAAAATGTTTTCAGTATTCTAAGATGCACTGTTTATCTGTGAACTTTTATCAAATTGCTCCAAATCTCAAAAAAGAATTCTGGGGATAGCTGGGTGTGGTGGCACACACCTTTAATCCCAGCATTTGGGAGGCAGAGATAGGAGTACCATTGAGAGTTCGAGGCCAACGTGAGACTACACAGTGAATTCCAGGTCAGCCTGGGCTAGAGGGGGACTCTACCTCACCCCCCCCCAATTATATATTCTTCACTTGGCTGGGGGGGGGGGGAATAGCTCACCTGAAGGGCTTGTCTTGCAAGTATGTGGATCTGAGTTCAATCCCCAGTACCCACATTTAAAAAAATAATATTCTTCTCTGAAAACCCATAACTTATTTTAACACATTACATTTACTTTTTTAAAACAAGTAATATACTTTACCAAAAGAACCCTCTCGAGTCAGGCGTGGTGGCGCACGCCTTTAATTCCAGCACGGGGGGGGGGGAGATAGGAGGATCGCCGTGAGTTCGAGGCCACCCTGAGACTACAGAGTGAATTCCAGGTCAGCCTGAGCTAGAGTGAGAGACCCTACCTCGAAAAACAAAACAAAACAAAACAAAACAAAAGAACCCTCTGGAAATCTTACCGGGTTGGAGCAGGTCTCAGTTCAGTGCGTGTTTCCTTTCCTAGCCTGGACAAAGCCCAAGGGGGACTACTGGATACTACCCAAGACTTCTAATGAGAGTCGGTTCTCCACCGAAGGTTCCCAACAATCGAGTCCTGAGCTTAACCTCTAAGGGAGACGGGGGCGGGGGAGAGAAGGACCGGGCGGGGGAGGCAGCCGGTCCGGGAGCACACCGGAAAGCCGCTCCCGGGCGGGCGGGCGAGCGGGCGGGCGCGAGCAGCAAGGTTTCATTGGTGCGAGCGGCAGGGGGCGGGCAAGGCTTTCCGCCGAGCCGGCGCCTCCACAGCCATCGCCGCTAAAACCACTCTTCCCTCGCCCAACCTCCCCGCCAAGGTACCTGTTCCCTCTCGGTACTTTAACCTGGGACCGGCAGGCTTCACCGTGACTCAGAGACGCTCGCGGAGCCAGGAACCCGCACCACGCACCGAGCAGCGGCGCGGCCGGAAGTGCGTCACAGCCCCGCCCCGCGGGGGAGGGTCGCAGCGGCCCCTCTAGGAACTGGGGAGGTCTTCTTGGTAGCCCGCTGGAAGCGGGAGAGCGCTAGCAATGAAGTCCTGAGTAGAGGCCTGTGGATTTTTTTTTTTTTTTTTAAATTGTTGTGGACCCAGCTTAATGATCTCAATTCAACTTGATTATCTCCACAGAGACCTGTATTAGACAGGTGGTTAAAGAAGCTTGCTTGCAAAGCCTGATGGTCCTGATTCGATTCCCAATAGCCCTGTGTAAAGCCAGATGCACAATGTGGCGCATGTGTCTGGAGTTTGTTTGCAGTGGCCAGGGACTCTGACATGTCTATACATACTTTCTCTCCTCACAAATAGTATTTGTTTTGTTTTGTTTTGTTTTTAATTTTTTAAAGTTTACTTCATTTGAGAAAGAGAGACAGAATGGGCACGCCAGAGACTTCAGCTCCTGCAAATGATTCTAGATGCATGTGCCAGCCACCTTGTGCATATGGCTTATGTGGGTACTGGGGAATCGAACCTGGGTCCTTTGCGGGCAAATGCCCCAACCGCTAAGCCATCTCTCCAGCCCAAACAATATTTTTTTTTGTTGTTGTTTTTTTGTTTTTGTTTTTGTTTTGGTTTTGCGAGGTAGGGTCTCACTCTGGTCCAGGCTGACCTGGAATTCACTATGTAGTCTCAGGGTGGCCTCGAACTCTTGGCGATCCTCCTACCTCTGCCTCCCGAGTGCTGGGATTAAAGGCGTGCGCCACCACGCCCGGCTAACAATATTGTTTTTTAAAGGGGATTTATGTCTATGGCCATACCAGCATTAATGCAATCTCATCACAAAGAGGTTTTATTTGATTAGCTAGAGGTTGGCTGTTCAACCTAATGGTTGTCTGCATGCAGCTCAGTCAACGGAGCTGGATGCCTTGGAGTCCCAGCGTGTCACAGTAGGCCTGGTGGATTCCTGGTGAACCCTTGGTCTTCAGTCCAGGTTGGAAGGCAGAAGCAGCAGCTGTGTTCTGATGGTGGTTGTGGTGGATTGAATGTGAAATGTCCCCATAGCCTCATGTGTCTGTAATGAAGCTTCATACTTGATCCCCCAATTAGTAGAGCCTTTGGGAGGTGGAGCCTTGCTGAAGGAGGTGTGTCATTGGGGTGGACCCTGAGATTTATTAGTCTAGATCTACTGCCCATTCTTTTTTCTTTTCTTTTCTTTTCTTTTCTTTTTTTTTTAAAGGTAGGGTCTCGCTCTAGCCCAGGCTGATCTGGAATTCACTATGTAGTCTCAGGGTGGCTTTGAACTCATGGCGATCCTCCTACCTCTGCCTACTGAATGCTGGGATTAAAGGCATGCACCACCATGCCTGGCTCCACTCTTTTTTTTTTTTTAATTTTATTTATTTATTTGCAAGCAGACAGAGCAAGAGGTAGAAAAGAGGCAGACAGAGAAAGAGAATGGACACACCAGGGCCTCTAGCCACTGCAAAGGAACTCCAGATGCATGTGCCCCTCATGCATCTGGCTTATGTGGGTCCTGGAGAATTGAACCAGGATCCTTTGGCTTCCCAGGCAAATGCCTTAACTGCTAAGCCATTTCTCCAGCCCTCCACTTTTTATTTTATTTTATTTTTAAATATTTATTTATTTGTTTGTTTGTTTATTTGACAGAGAGAGAATGGGTGCACCAGGGCCTCCAGCCACTGCAAACGAACTCCAGATGCATGTGCCCCTTTGTGCATCTGGCTTATGTGGGTCCTGGGGAATTGAACCTGGGTCCTTTGGCTTTCCAGACAAATGCCTTAACTGCTAAGCCATCCCTCCAGCCCTCTCCACTCTTTTTTTTTAAAAATATTTTTATTTATTTGCAAGCAGAGAGATAGAAGAGAGAGAAATAGAGAGGGAGAGAGAGAGAATGGGTGCAACAGGGCCCCTAGCCACTGCAATCGAATTCCAGATGCACATGCCACCTTGTGCATCTGGCTTTATGTGAATCATGGGGATTTGAACCAGAGTTGTCAGGCTTTGCACTGACCACTGACCCATCTCTCCAGCCCTCCTGCTCACTCTTGACACTACTCCCCAGCTGACGTGACAAGATGTGACGCCCAGCCTCTGCTCTGCCGTGCTTTCCCTGCCATGGTGAAACTTCCCCTTGAGACCCTCAGCCTAGACAAACCCTTTCCTCCTGTTTGCTGCTTTGGCTGGGTGTTTTGTCCCAGCAATGAGAAGGGCACTACTGCAGTGGTGAAGGACAGCAGTGGCAGCAGCAGTAGCAACACACCACAGCAACAATGGGACAGACACACTCACCAGCAGGAAGTGAAGGTGCGTGAGCCAGCAGCAAGGCTTTTTCCTGGGACCTCTGTATATCTGGGCTGTGGTGAAAAGGTGCTGTCCTTTCTGGGAAGAGAGCCTTCCCCTCAGATAATCCTCTCAGGAAATACCCTAAGATCCCCGTGAGTTGTGTCTACCTCTGCCTCAAGAATGCTGGGATTAAAGGCATGCGCCACCACACCCAGCCCTGTACTTTTGTCTTTTAAAAAGATTGCTTTTAGCCGGGCGTGGTGGTGCACGCCTTTAACCCCAGCACTCGGGAGGCAGAGGTGGGAGTATTGCCGTGAGTTCGAGGCCACCCTGAGACTACATAGTTAATTCCAGGTCAGCCTGGACCAGAGTGAAACCCTACCTTGGGAAAAAAAAAAAAAAAAAAAAAAAAAAAAAGATTGCTTTTGGTCAGACTAAGCTAGAGTGAGACCCTACTTAGAAAAGCAAAAAAAAAATAAATAAATAAAAATAAAAAATAAAAAATAAATAATAAATAAAATAAAATAAAATAATAAAATAAAATAAAAATTAGTTGTTAAACTGGGCGTGGTGGCAAATGCCTTTAATCCCAGCACCTGGGAGGCAGAGGTAGGAGAATTGCCATGAGTTCAAAGCTACCCTGAGACTACATAGTGAATTCCAGGTCAGCCTGGGCTAGAGCAAGACCCTATCTCAAAAAGCCACAAAAAAAAAAAAAAAAAAAAAAAAAGTTTTTATTTGCAAGGAGAGAGGGAGAGAACTTGAGGACAATCTGGCTAAACTCTTGTTGATACAAGAAGAAAGCAATGTCTGGAGAACTCAGATCAGAAGCATACTCAAGTGTTAATTAGTAGCACAGGTGAGAACACAAACTAAATTCTCTAATTATGCTTGCTATATCTCCAGAGACATATTGTTTTTGAATTGCTGGGACTAGAACATGGTCCCTTTATCACTAGCCTGCAAGAGATTTTTTAAAAACATTTTCTTTTTATTTATTTATTTATTTGACAGAGAGAAAGAGGGAGAGAAAGAGAAAAAAAATGGGTGCACCAGGGCCTCCAGATGCATGTGCCACCTTAACCACTAAGCCATCCTTCCAGCCCCCTTCAAGAGATTTTTAAAATAGCCTTAGGGAGCTGGAGGGATGGCTTAGTGGTTAAGGCACTTGCCTGTGAAAGCTAAGGACCCAGGTTTGATTCCCCAGAACTCACATAAGCCAGATGCACATGGTGGTGGCACATGCACCTGGAGTTCGTTTGTAGTGGGTGAAGGCCCTGGTGCACCCGTTCTTTCTTTCTCTCTCTCATAAATAAAAAATAAAAAAAATATATAGGGTTGGAGAGATGGCTTAGTGCTTAAGGCGCCTGCCTGTGAAGCCTAAGAACACCCATTCAAATCTCCAGGTCCCACATTTGGCCAGACGCAAAAGTGACACAAGTGCTCAACGTCACACATGCGCACAAGGGGGAACACACATCTGGAGTTCATTCATAGCAGCTGAGAAGCCCTGGCACATCCATTCTCTCTCTGCCTCTTCCTCTCTGTCTCTCTCTCAAATTAAAAAAAAAAATTAGGGTTGGAGAGATGGCTTAGTGGTTAAGGTGCATGCCTGCAAAGCCTAAGGACCCTGATTCGATTCTCCAGGTCCCACGTAAGCCAGATGCACGTGGTGGCACATACGTTGAGTTCATTTGCAGTGGCTAGAGGCATGCCCGTTCTCCTTCTATCTGTCTCTAATAAATAAAAAAATTAAACATTAAAAAAAAAAGAATAAGATTAGCAAATCTGTAGTCCACTGTTTATCTGAAAACCAGCCAATCTCCTGGGTTCTGTAAATCTAAAGAAAAGTTCTGCCGGGTGTGGTGGTGCATGCCTTTAATCCCAGCACTTGGGAGACAGAAGAGGTAGGAGGATCACCGTGAGTTCAAGGCCACCCTGAGACTACATAGTGAAATCCAGGTCAGCCTGGACTAGAGTGAAACCCTACCTCGAAAAAAAAATTACATATATATATATATATATAGCCTTAGAGCTGGAGAGATTGCTAAGCAGTTAAAGGTACTTGCTTGCAAAGCCTGCAGGCCCAGTTTTTTTTTAAGTCCCCACACAACGAAGGTGTGTGTGTTTTAAGTCTTATTGAGCAATAACTGACATATATAACCTTTACATAATTATAGCATATGGTTTGATAAGTTTTGACATGCATGTGTTATTGAAACGTTACTACAATCAGTAGAGCAAACACATCATCACCTTGAGAAATTTTCCTATACCACCACCCCACAAGTTTGTTCGTTCATTAATTGGGGCTTGAACCAAATGGGACTTTGTATATGTTAGGCTCTACCACTGAGCTAATCCCCAGCTCTCTTTTTCATTCATTCATTCATTCATTCATTCATTGTTTTTAAAAAATATATCATTTTATTATTTATTTATTTATATATTTATTTTTTTTTTTTGGTTTTTCGAGGTAGGGTCTCACTCTGGCCCAGGCTGACCTGGAATTAACTATGTAGTCTCAGGGTGGCCTCGAACTCACGGTGATCCTCCTACCCCTGCCTCCCGAGTGCTGGGATTAAAGGTGTGCACCACCACACCCGGCAATTTATTTATTTTTTTAAATTTTTATTATTTTTTAAATTGACAACTTCTTTAATTGTAGACAATATTCCATGTTATTTCCCTCCCTCCCCCCACTTTCCCCTTTGCAATGTCACTCTCCATCATACTCCCTCCCCCAGTTTTTTTTTTTTCCGAAGTAGGGTTTTACTCTAGCTCAGGCTGACCTGGAATTCACTATGTAGTCTCAGGGTGGCCTAAAACTCATGACAGTTCTCCTACCTCTGCCTCCCCAGTGCTGGGATTAAAGATGTGCCCCATCACGCCTGGCTAGGTTCAGTTTTGATTCCCTAGTATCCATATAAAGTCACATGGACAAAGTGGCACATGCATCTGGAATTTTTTTTTTTTTTTTTTTTTGGTTTTGCGAGGTAGGGTCTCACTCTGGTCCAGGCTGACCTGGAATTAACTATGTAGTCTCAGGGTGGCCTCGAACTCTCGGCGATCCTCCTACCTCTGCCTCCCGAGTGCTGGGATTAAAGGCGTGCACCACCACGCCCGGCTGGAATTTTTTTTTTTGCAGGGGCAGGAGGCCCTGGTATGCCCATTCCCTCTCTCCCTGCTTGCAATAAATAAAAATATTTTTTAAAATCTTTAAAGCCAGGTACAGTGGTGCATGCCTGTAATTCCCAACACTTGGGAGGTGGAGGTAGGAGGCTCAGGAGTTCAATGTTATTCTCAGCTATATAGTTAGAGGCCAGCCTGAGCTACATGAGACCTTGTCTCAACCCCCCCCCACACACACAATGGGCTGGTTTTTGGCTCAGTGGTTAATGACACGTGATTTGCAAGCCTGCTGCCTGGATTTCAGGTCCTCAACCCCAATGTAAAAAGCTGTCCAAAGCTGGGTGTGGTGGCGCACGCCTTTAATCCCAGCACTCGGGAGGCAGAGGTAGGAGGATCGCTGAGAGTTCGAGGCCACCCTGAGACTACATAGTTAATTCCAGGTCAGCCTGGACCAGAGTGAGACCCTACTTCGCAAAACAAAAAAAAAAAAAAAAAAAAAAAAAAAGCTGTCCACACAGGGGCACATGTGTCTGTAATCCCAACACATCTAAGGACGTGGGAGGCAGAGCCAGAAGAATCTCAAAGCTCGAGGACCAGTAAATCTGGCCTTCCCAGCAGCAAAACAAGAGAAACCTAGTCTCTGAAAAGATGGGAGGACCAACACCCCGAGGTTGTCCTCTGAACTCTACATGTGCACTGTGATGTGCATATGTGTACACACATACACACACAATAATAAAATCAAAAAACCCATTTAAAAGGCTGTCTATTTAAATTACACTGTATTAAACAAGTTAATTTAGGAATATTCATTACTTTTTTTTTTTTTTTTTTTTTTTTTGGTTTTTTGAGGTAGGGTTTCACTCTAGCCCAGGCTGACCTGGAATTCACTATGTAGTCTCAGTGTGGCCTTGAACTCATGGCAATCCTCCTACCTCTGCCTTCTGAGTGCTGCAATTATAGGTGTGTGCCACCACGCCTGACCCACTTTTTTTGTACATTACTCTATTCTTTATTGTCTGGGGAAATTGACTTGACAAAGGAATCTTCTTGTGCCCTTTGTCACAGAGACCCAGAAGGGAAAACTCACCAATGTATATTGTGTCCCTGGCTCTCACCGGCCCCCCCCCCCGCCCCAGCTTTTCTAGCAAGATGGATTTCTCTGTCTGTCTGTCTGTCTGTCTGTCTGTCTGTCTGTCTCTCATAATGTATTCCAGGTTGGCTTCAAACTAGCAATCCTCCTGTCCTCCTGCCTCAGCCTCCTGTGTGCTGGAATTATAGGTATGCATCACCATGCCCAGCTTTCTCAGTTTTAACTTGCTCATTTATTTTTGCTGCTATAACATGCTTGGCCAGTAGAGGGAGATTAAGATTTGATATTTCCTTGCTTCCTTGCTTGCCTGTCTGCTTGCTTGCTTTCTTTTCTTTTCTTTTCTTTTCTTTTCTTTTCTTTCTTTCTCTCTCTCTTTTCTTTTCTTTTCTTTTTTGCCTCGGGAGGTAGGGCTTCACACTAGCCCAGGCTGAGTCACACAATTTTTTTTTAATGAGAGGAGAGGTGTGGGGGCCGGGGGGGGGGAGGTGGGAGGGAGAGACAGTGGGCACACCAGGGTCTTTAACTACTGCAAACAAACTCCAGATGCATGTGCCACCATGTGCATCTGGTTTATGTGGGTACCATTCCAGGGAAACAAACCCGGTCCTCGGGCTTTGCAGGCATGCGCCTTAACCACTACACCATCTCTCCAGCCCCAGACTTGGCATTTTTTATTCATTCATTCATTTTTAATATAATTTATTTATTATTTGAGAGAAAGAGGGAGAGAGAGGGAAAGAATGGACGCACCAGGGCCTCCAGCCGCTGCAAATGAACTCCAGATGCATGCGCCCCCTTGTACATCTGGCTTACTTGCGTCCTGGACAGTCTAACCGGGATCCTTTGGCTTTGCAGGCAAACGCCTTAACTGCTAAGCCATCTCTCCAGCCCCTCATTCATTTTCTAAAAATTATTTATTTATTTGCAAGCAGAGAGAGAGATAGAAGAGAGACATACAGAGAGAGAATGGGCACGCCAGGGCCTCCAGCCACTGCAAACGAACTCCAGATGCAGGCGCCCCTTGTGCATCTGGCTTACATGGGTCCTGGGGAATCTAACCTGGGTCCTTTGGCTTTGCAGGTAATAGCCTTAACAGCTAAGACATTTCTCCAGCCCTCATTCATTTTTTTATTTGTAAGGAGAGAGAATATGAATGAGAATAGGTGTCAGGGCCTCTTGCTACTGCAAACTCCAGATGTATGTACCATTTTGAATGTCTGGCTTTACATGGGCATTGGGGAATCAAACCCAGGCCATCAAGATTTGCAAGCAAGAGCCTTTAACTGCTGCACCAATTCTCCAGCCCCAGGACATGGCATTTCTTGGATTTCTGGGCAAGCCTCCTGCCCATTACAAACTTAAACACCTTCTTCCTGAGTTTGCACCTACTCTCTTGGGGAAGCTGCAAAAGACACTTGCTAAAGAGAGGAGGAGGAAAATAGGTATGAGTTCAAGTCTGCCATGAGACTACAGAGTGAATTCCAGGACAGCCTGGGCTAAAGTGAGATCCAACCTCAAGAAAGAAAGAAAGAAAGAAAGAAAGAAAGAAAGAAAGAAAGAAAGAAAGAAAGAAAGAAAGAAAGAGAGAGAGAGAAAGAAAGAGAGAAAGAAAGAGAGAAAGAAAGAGAGAAAGAAAGAGAGAGAGAGAGAAAGAGAGAGAGAAAGAGAGAAAGAGAGAAAGAGAGAAAGAAAGAAGGAAGAGAGAGAGAGAAAGGAAGGAAGGAAGGAAAAGAAAAATGAAAAGAGGGCCTGGAGAGATGGATCAGCGGTTAAGTCACTTACCTGCAAAGCCCAATTACCAGGGTTCAATTCCCCAGTACCCACATAAAGCCAGATGCACAAAGTGGCACATGCAACTGGAGTTTGTTTGCAGCAGTTGGATGCCCTGGCACCCATTCTCTCTGCTTGCAAAGAAATGATTTTTTTTTTTTTTTTTTTTTGGTTTTTTTTGGTAGGGTGTCACTCTGGTCCAGGCTGACCTGGAATTAACTATGTAGTCTCAGGGTGGCCTTGAACTCTTGGTGATCCTCCTACCTCTGCCTCCTGAGTGCTGGGATTAAAGGCGTGCGCCACCACGCCCGGCAAGAAATGATATATATTTTTTTTAAATGAAAGGAAAAGAGACAAAATGGAATGGTACGTTAGGCAATCTTTTATGAATGTTTGGTGGGTGTGAGGACACATGTGCAGGGAGGTTAGAGGACACTTTCAGGGGTCAGTCCTCACCTTCCACCTCGTTTGAGTCAAGGCCTCTCGTTCTCATGGTTCTTCACTGTGATGTGCTCACCAGGCCAACTGCCCCATGAGCGTCCTGAAAATTGTCCCATCTCTGGTTCCCGCCTCAGTCAGCATGCTGGCATTGCGGAAGTTCACCACGGCTTCCGGCTTTCACTTGGGGTCTGGGATCTGAGCTCAGGTACTCACTCAGGCTTGAGTGGCGAGTGCTTTATCCACTGAGCCATCCCAAAACTGTGTGTGTGTGTATGTGTGTGTTTGCACGCACAACCTTGGGTGTTGTACCTTAAGAATGCTGTCCGTGTGTGTGTGTGTGTGTGTGTGTGTGTGTGTGTGTGTGGTTTTCAAGGTAAAGTCTTGTTCTAGCCCAGGCTGACCTGGATTCACTAGGTAGTCTCAGGGTGGCCTCGAACTCACGGCAATCCTCCTACCTCTGCCTCCCGAGTGCAGGGATTAAAGGCATGTGTCACCATGCCTGGCTATGTCCACTTTTTTTTTTTTTTAAAGTTCCACATAGGCTGTTGATATATATATATATATAATTATTTATTTGAGAGAGATACAGAACTAGGCAGGTAGAGAGAGAGAGAGAATGGGTGCACCAGGGCCTCCAGCCATTGCAAACGAACTCCAGATGTGTGCACCCCCTTGTGCATCTGGCTTACGTGGGTCCTGGAGAATCGAGCCTCAAACCGGGGTCCTTAGGCTTCATAGGCAAGCGTTTAACAGCTAAGCCATCTCTCCAGGCCATATGTCCACCTTTTTTGAGACAAGGTTTATCACTGGCCTAGAGCTCCCCTAATTAGGCTAGAATGCTTGGCTAGTGAGCCCAGAGGGTATGTTTGTCTTTACCTCCAGTGCTGGGATTACAGGTGTACAACACCATGCTCAGCTTTATTTATTTATTTATTTATTTATTTATTTATTTATTTATTTATTTATTTATTTATGACAGAGAGAGAGGGAGAGAGAGAGAGGGAGAGTGAGAATGGGTGCACCAGGGCCTCTAGCCACTGCAAATGAACTCCAGACGCATGCACCCCCTTGTGCTTCTGGCTTACACGGGACCTGGAGAATCAAACTGGGGTCTTTAGGCTTCGCAGGCATGTGCCTTAACTGCTAAGCCATCTCTCCAGCCCCCATGCTCAGCTTTTTGACTTGTTCTGGGCACTGAACTCAGGTCCTCATGCTTGCAAGTCAAGCAACCAACTGACCCATCTCCCAGCCTTAGAAAACTAAGAAAAAGAAAAAAGAATCAGTGATACTTGTTACAGCACAGCAAGGAAAACCTGATTGGTTTGAGAACTGCTGCAATACACAGCATGAGCCACGTGAGACAAGGGGTGAGACCGGGGCTAGTGGACAGAAAATTGCTATGTAGAAACACCAGGGACAAAATGAATTCTGGTTAAGGGCTGGAGAGATGGCTTAGGGGTGAAGGCGCCTGCCTCCTAAGCCTAAGAACACCAGTTCCAATCTCCAGCGGTTCCAGTCTCCAGGTCCCACATTTAGCCAGATGCAAAGTGTCACAAGGGCGCAATGCCGCACTTGACCACAAGTGGGCGCATGCATCTAGATTTCGTTTGCAGCAGCTGAGAGGCTGCTGGCGTGCCCATCTCTACCTGTTTTCCTCTCCCTTCCTCCCTCTCTGTCTCTCTCTCTCAAAAAAAAAAAAAAAAAGAATTCTGGTTAAACCAACTGAACAGGATCTTGATACAGGCAGGTCAGGGTGATCAGCTATCACCTGGGTAATCATGAAGACCCTAACCCGACATCAAGGTGACCAGATATGGAGGGTGACAGGAAAGGTTCTTACATCATAAAAGAGTTAGGAGAGAGAAAGAAGCACAGAGTGAGATTGTCCTTCAGAAAAAACATTTCTTTGTGCTGTGCTCAGTGGTTAAAGCCTGCCAAGCTGGGTTCAATTCTCCAGTACTCATGTTAAAGCCAGATGCAAAGTAGCACAGCGTCTGGCAAGGAGGCCCTGCTGCACCCATAATCAATCTTCTCCATATGTTAAATTTTTTTTTTTGTTTTTTTCGAGGTAGGGTCTCATTCTGGTCCAGGCTGACCTGGAATTAACTATGTAGTCTCAGGGTGGCCTCGAACTCTCGGCAATCCTCCTACCTCTGCCACCCGAGTGCTGGGATTAAAGGCATGCGCCACCACGCCCGGCTGTTAAATATTTTTTTAAAAAGTACTTTCTGAATGGACGCATCTGGCACACAAACCATACCTCAGGCTCTGCTCTCCAGGGCCCCAGGCCAAAGTAGCTGTACAATACAGGTTGACATTCCCCAAGTAGGTTATGAAGATAGCTGGTCAAGAGATAACTGGTTTTGTTTGTTCTGAAACAGGGTCTTCATGTTGCCCAAGCAGCCTCAAAATTTGCTATATAGCCGAGAGTGACCTTCAATTCCTGATCCTCCTCCCTCCAAGTCATGGTATCTTTATTTATCCACAGCTCTGAAAGCAAGCAGGGAAGGGATGGATATACTGACTTGAGGATATTCAAACACAGGAGACCAGAGCACTTAGCACCTCTTTTTAAAGCTTTTTCAAAATTTTTATTTTTAGAGAGCAAGCAAGAGACAGAGGGAGAATTGGCGTGCCAGGGCTTCAGCCACTGTAATTTAACTTGGTGCTTGCACCACCTAGTGGGCATGTGCGACCTTGCACTTGCCTCACCTTTGTGTGTCCACCTAACGTGGGATCTGGAGAGAACATGGGTCCCTAGGCTGACCTGGAACTCACTATGTAGTCTCAGGGTGGCCTCGAACTCATGGCCATCCTCCTACTTCTTCCTCCGGAGTGCTGGGATTAAAGGTGTGCGCCACCACACCCAGCTTGCTATCTCTCTTTGGATTGGAACTTTAGCCCTCAATCAAGAATTTAAAGTATTAAAAAAAGGCTTCTTCATAGAATTAAAATTATAGCAACCCCCTTTCCTCCCCAAATTGAAGTATTTTAGTGAAAGATTCTCTGGCTTCTCACTTTCCCCATAGGATCCCATTATTTAGGAAAAAAAGCCTTTCTTGAAAAATCTGAAGTTTTTTTTTTAAGGTAGGGTCTCACTCAGGCTGACCTGGAATTCGCTGTGTAGTCTCAGGGTGGCCTTGAACTCACAGCGATCGCCCTACCTCTGCCTCCCAAGTGCTGGGATTAAAGGCGTGCGCCACCACGCCCAGCTTTATTTATGAGGATTTAAAACTAATTCAATTTAAAAACTATATTGAACATCTGCTAATCACCTGGACTCTTTAGAGACTGATAATTCTGTGGGCATACCAAGGCAGGAAAATGACTAATTTATTCTAAAAGCGGAACATGAACAGAACATGGCAGGTTATCTGGTCTACAAATAAACAAGACAGGGCCAGAGTGAGCTCTCTCTATAGATTTAAGCTTATTATGTTGACCTGGTTGTAATAATGAGTTACAAAGCTAATGAAATTCATACACTCATCATCCAAGATTTTTTTTTTTTTTTTTGAGGTAGGGTCTTGCTCTAGCCCAGGCTGATCTGGAATATACTATGTAGTCACTCCAGCTGTCATCAAACTCACAGCGACCTTCCTTCCTCTGCCTCCCGAGTGCTGGGATTAAAGGCGTGCACCACCACACCCGGCTTTAAGATGATTTTGCTTGCATAACCACTAATTTTTTAAAAAATATTTTATTGATTGATTTAAAACTTTTTATTAGAGACAGAGAGAGGGAGGGAAACAGAGAATGGGCACACCAGGGCCTTTAGCCACTGCAATCGAACTCCAAATGCACGTGCCGCCTTGTGCATCTGGCTTACGTGGGACCTAGAGAATTGAACCTGGGTCCTTAGGCTTCACAGGCAAGTTCCTTAATCATTAAGCCATCTCTCTAGCCCACCAGTGATATTCTTAAGACAAGATTTTCCTGCATAATTACAATCTTCCTGCCCAGTATACATTCCAAGGACCTCTGCTTTCAGCAGAAGCATCCCTCCAATCTGTGTTGTGTTATTGAGGATTGAACCCAGGGCCTTGCATACGCTAGGCAAGTGCTCTACCACTGAGCCACTCCCTGACTCAACACCAGTGTCCTTAACAGGCTTTGCCTTGGCTGGGGCAGACTAGAGACAGAGCAACAGAACACTGTCACCCCAACAGATTCCTGTTCCTCGTTTACTCTGGGCTCATTACTCTCCCTTGGACGACTCTCTTCCCTTCTCCATCCTCATACCGCATCTTGTTGGGAGACTACAAAACAGTGACTCAACGCGACTGACGCTGTCTGCTCCCTTTTCTGGACGGAATTGAAAATCCAAATCTGAAAATGGAATGAAATCTAAGTTTCCACTCGGTCTTCCACTCACTTGCTCCAGGACCTTATTTTCTGTATCTCCCAGCACTTGGTCTCACTGCTTGCTGAAGGGAGAACATTTTACAGATTATCTTTGCTGATTACTGTGTAATTTTAAAGCATGACTGTGGAGGTATGAGAATCTCCAAGATTAAAATTAAAAACAAACAAACAAAAAAACAAAACCTACTGGGCGTGGTGGTGCACGCCTTTAATCCCAGCACTCTGGAGGCAGAGGTAGGAGTGCCATGAGTTCAAGGCCACCCTGAGACTACATAGTGAATTCCAGGTCAGCCTGAGCTAAACTGAGACCCTATCCTCAAAAACAAAACTGGCTCATCAGTTAAGACACTTGCCTGCAAAGGCTAAGGACCTGGGTTCTATTCCCCAGTACCCACATAAAGCCAGGTGCAAAGTAGCCCATACATGTGAAGTTCACTTACAGTGGCTGGAGACCCTGGTATACCCATCTGTCTCTCTGCTTGTAAATAAAATATTTTTAAAAACTCTTAAAATCACACCATTCTATGGTTCACTCATTTTTATTTTTCCATTTGGGCCCATGGTTTAGAAGTTACCTAACATTCACTCCCTCCTTTCTGCTGTTTAGAAGAATGACAGAGAAAACATGAGATTGGTGGCGTCCAATAATAAACGGAACCAGACAGTATGAAACTAAGCTCTAATGTTACGACATTCTGTACTGTGGGATGTAAGAAAGTATTCCCCAAACTTTCGTCTGACCTGCACAACTGGAGATGGCTTCCCTCCCAGGAACTTCAAGTTCGTTTTACAAAGCTTTGAGAAGTAAAACATAATTTCCTTTTCAGATAGAATAAAAAATTAATCTGAATAGCAAAATATGTAACTGCTTTGAAATGTACAGTAGTGTCCATTCTAAAAAGGAAACCTAGACCTAGGTTAGGAACTTTCCAAACAATAATGCTTATTAAATTCTCCAGTAATTGAAATAAAAATCTAACTTCTATAAAGCAATCTACTTGGACCACTTTGCTTTTCTGATCCTCTACTTTATTCAATTTGCAGACCTTCATTTGGTGTCCCTAAGGGGGAGCACCAGCACCCTCCTGAATGTTTTCTTTTTTTAGAGCTGGGGTCTCACCCTCTAGCCCAGGCTGGCTGTGAACTCATGACCTTCCTGCCTGCCTCTCAGCCTCCTGCAAGTGCTGGCTTACAGGCTTGCACCACACCTGGCTCCCTCACAAGTATTTCTGGGAAGCTGCTCAGAGTAGGACACATAAAGACAGGGTTCTGCCAGCCAAGTTGGCTGCCACTGTTTGAGCGCATTTAAATTTGGTCACTCCAAATGATGCAATCAGTCTTCCACGAGGATGGCAGGGTGAATAAACCCGATAGTCGATAAACAGATCAGCACATCCTTTAAGAATGAAGGTGACAAACTGTAAGATGAAAACATTCAAAATTCACAGCTATCAATTTTCACAAGCTTGCTAACAAGCACACTAGATAGATTAGTGGGAGCCAGGAAGGGACACAGGAGCAGACAAGACGGAACCTCACAAGTAAGCTTCTCCAAGGCCTTGCTGGATGCACCCGTGCCAGGAGTCTAGCCAACAGCACTCCTTGGTGCATTCCTATCAACTTTTCTAAGCACTGACGTTTAAGTTCATGGGAAAGCAGGACTATGGCTCACAGAGTGGCCCAATGATCCCTGCCTTCCATTTATGAAGCTTTTCCTCACATAATATTGAGAATGGAGAAGGCCTCTCTCCTACCACAAGCTCAGAAGCCACCCACTCCATTTGCTTGCAATGGTGACCAGGCAGTGAGAGGTCAACTCCCTGATTTTGAAGAAGCTGTACATGTTTACACAAGTTGTTCCACTCTAGTGTTCTATTAACCTATCTCTCTTCACGAACTTCCTTCTCTCTCGAGTGAAATAAGCACCAAACTATGACGCTGTTCCCCACCCTCAGTTCTATGAACTGACTTTTTTTTTTTTTGTTTATAACCATATCAATTTCTTCATTATTCACTCCAAATACTCTTTTGGAGTGATGGATTCTGTCAAATAGATTAAAACAAAATACATCATCTGTTTACAGGGACTATACAGAATAGGGGGTTGGAGGTACAAAACACACTGACATGGCATTTATAAAATATAGAGAAGTACCCAATGTTAACATTTTTGTAAGTTATACATTTTGCTGTTTCTTCAGCATTTCCCCACATTGTTTCCTTCTGTGGATCTTCTGGAATTGAGGTTGAGCTCTTTTTGCAGTGTTTCTGAAATTTACTGCATGACTGGAACATATCTAGGGAATTTTCTATCCAAAGCAGTGAGTGCTAGACATTTAGATTTCCTCACACATAACATTAGTCTATTTACAGTGTAAGCTTTTGGATGCCAAGGCCAGAGATGTGAGTAAAGGCTTTGCCCGTCTTATCACACTCTCGAGGACCTGTTCTGGTGTGGACTGTCCCACATATCAAAGATGTCAGCAGTTTCATTGGATGCCTTTAGTATTAAGTGCCTTACATATCAAGTTGTATCACACATCTGTTTAGTCTCGCCTGCCAGGAGGAAGCAGAAATAACCCACACCTGAAGAATCTCACTTCTCTTCATTACAGGTTAAAAGGATATGTTAAGAATTCTTCAAAAAGATCCATTAGGTCAACTAGCATGCTAATGGTTAACTCTAAAGAACTCAAACTGTTAACAGTTAACAGCCCGTTACAAACTTCTGACTATCCTGAGCACTAACTAGGTGCTGTCAGCATTTCTGACCATGACCCAGTGACACTGCACTGAGCAGCTGGTAAATATGTGAGATACAAATGGCTTTAACAGCCAGTTGTCATCGATTTTCTGAGGGAAACATGTCTTCAGATGGTTGCCTCCAAGAGTGCATCTGCAACCATCTGAGTGACAGTGAGAGGTCCCAATACAACCTGGACCAGATGGGGCAGCACAGGTCATGGGGTCATTGAAAACCAGAGCCCCAGAGAGAGAGAGAGAGAGAGAGGGAGGGAGGGAGAGAGAGAGAGAGATGGCTGGATGTCAGCATGGAGTTGTGGGGAAGGAGGATAAACCAGCCAGTGGGGAAGAACGCCAGTGTTTGGATAAGCTCTCAGGGCTGTGCACATAACTCCGTGCTTTCTCACAGGCCACAGTCCCCACAAAACAATCTTCTATGCAAGTACCACAGTGGCTCCTTCAGCAAGACCCGCCAGGCATTTCTAACTCCACCTCTCAGAAGGTGAGATAGGGTTAACTTCTGGAACATCTTTGCTTTGCTTCCCCTTATGTTGGGTGAATAGAATATTCTGGTAACTAGCTGACTTTCAACATGGCTTTACCAGGCAACATCAAAGAAATTGCTTAGACATTCTCATGAACTTGTGGTTGGTCCAGGTAAAGCCAAAGAGAGGCCAGAGTGAATGCTATGCAGGAGTGTAGCATGAGCTGCAGCTGAGATCACAAAGGCTAAAACTCAGTGGACCTGACGGGAACTCTTAAACCTATCAACAGTCTTCACATTCTTCCTTAGCTCGTGTTTCTAAGGTTCTAGAAACTGTCTACAACCCCCTGAATGCTTTCACGAATAAAGCCATCCCCAGCCATGAGACACCTACACAGTCACAATGCATAGTGTCTTTCATCAGCTTTGAGGGAGCCACCTGCATCCTCCTGCAGTGATGAGGGAAAAGAGTCAAGTCCCCTAACCTCACCTTAGTCTTCAGTGATGAGCTACAGAAAGACACTGTGCTGTATTACTGTGACAAAACCACACCTCACTATGGTGGTACAACAAACACCTTGGCAATGGCCAGTTAATAACGAAAAAGGCTCCGCAAAGTGTCTGGTGAAGTGTGGAAAAAATGTTCCCTATAACTTCATTTTTCTGAAAAGAAAGATCTCATCCTTTGAACCTCATTAGTTCTGTTTCAAATGATTTAGAAAGTGCTCCAATCGCCATGGCTCAGCAGCTGGAAAGCTGTCTTGGACAGTGCTCCGTTTCCTTCTCCAAGCTGGTTAACAGGCATTTCTGGCATTCTGTGGTATTTATTCACCGATCCATGTTCAGACTCTAGGTAGGCAGCCATCTGGTACCTTTCATTTTTATTCAGGTCAAAAATAACAATGATCCTTGAGGTTTTGAGCATGCCCTGTGGCTACCCTAGTTCAGGTACTCATAATCACAGGGCTTGACCACACACATGGAAGTCCTGTGAGAAGTCAGTAGGAAGGAGTGCCTCTCATATGTTCAGCTGTGTCCAGTGCCGGGCCGTGCCATGCCGTTAGGAACTTCACTACATCCCTTGACAGCTTAAGTGCCTGTTGGGGGTGGGGGATGCCGAGCGCTCCCATCCATGGAGCGGCAGAGAACAGAACAGCATACAATCAAGTGCTAGCTTGTAGAGTGCTGGAGTGCTTCAGGGACTTCGAGAAGGGAAAGAAGTATTCTGAATGCTATTTCAGTAGGACTGATCTCACTGATGAGGACAGAGCCATCTACATTTGGTACAGTCCTTTGGAACTGTAGACTGGTGCACGTAACCTCTCTTTCAGGAAGAGATAGAAATCTTTGGTTTGACACAGATCAGCACAGTCCTAGATTTCTATAGCTTTGGTAGGCTACCAGTGATCAGATATGTAACTTATTGGATATATAACTAGCCTGAGCAGCGTATTCCAATGTAGTTTTTACCTGTCCCTCTTCTTTGAGCAATCTTGATCTGTCAATCACATGTTGCAGTTTCTGAGTCAAAGAGTGCCTCAAAGGCATCCTCACTCTTGGACAGCTGGATGGTTTACTGTGTATGTGCTTTTATCTCGAGTGGACTATCCCGTGCCTTATCCATTGACCAGCTTTCCCTGCAGAGGCTGAAGGTTCATATGCCTACAGACCATATGAAAGAAAGCAGAACATGGTTCACGTAACTCTAAGTTGGATCTTTAAGTGTGACTTTGAAAGCGATTTGTTGAGGATGCTTTTTTTTCCTTCACAGGCACATCTCTGAAATGACTTTAGAAAAAGGGGGAAATCGCTTGATGACAAATCTTTGCTTTACACACAACCTTTCAGGAACGCTCCAAACGCATCCAGAGAGGCTGGGCTGTACTCTGGGGCTCGCTCTCTGGCGTGGATTCTGTGGTGCAGTGTGAGGGTTGAGCTTCGTGTAAAGGCCTTGCCACACTTAGTGCACTTGTAGGGCTTTTCTCGGGTGTGAATTCTCCGATGCAAAATAAGGTACGAGTTTCGGTTGAAAGCTTTCCCACACTCACTACATTCATAGGGCTTCTCCCCCGTGTGGATCCTCTGATGCTTTGTGAGGTCTGAGCTCTGGCTGAAGGCTTTGCCACACTCATTACATTCATAGGGCTTCTCTCCGGAGTGGATGCGCTGGTGCAGAATGAGATTTGAGCTGTGGCTGAAGGCTTTGCCACACTCGTTACACTCATGAGGTTTCTCTCCCGTGTGGATTCGCTGATGCAGGATGAGGTTGGAGTTGAGGCTGAAGGCTTTCCCACACTCGCTACACTCATAGGGCTTTTCCCCCGTGTGGATGATCTTATGGCGGATAAGGCTGGAGCTTCTTGTGAAGCACTTTCCACATTCATCGCACCTGTGAGACTTGGCCCTGGGGAGCATCCTCAGGGGTAGGGTTCAAGTTTGAACTCAGACTGAAGCTTCTCCCCAAGCCTTTGCCCTTCTCCCGTGGACCTCTCTCTCCTGTGGTGGGTTTTTTCTCCTTGGCTGTAGCTGGCCCAGACTCTTTCTTCTCTTTGTTGGTTTTCTCCTCAGGGTTTCTCTGTTGCCTTTCCAGTACTCTGCCCTGCTGTTCACGTTTCTCTCCAAACTCTTTCTGGAATCTTCCCATTGTCTCCCTAGGGGATGTGGAATTTTCAGTGACTTCAGCCTTTGAGGTTGACTCATTCTTCCTGTTTTCACAACCTGATACAATAGAAAATACAAATAGCATCTTTTCTTTTCTCTCTCTTTTTTTTTTTTTGAGGTAGGGTCTCACTGTAGCCCAGGCTGACCTGGAATTCACTATGTAGTCCCAGGGTGGCCTCGAACTCACAGTGATCCTCCCTCTGCCTCCCAAGTACTGGGATTAAAGGCATGCGCCACCACATCTGGCTGCATCTTTCCCTTTTGACTATACCGATGAATCAAGTGATGACATTACTTTCCAAGAGCTGGGTGTGGTGGCGTACACCTTTCAATCCAGCACTCAGGAGTCAGAGATAGGAGGATCTCTGTGAGTTTGAGGTCAGCCTGGGACAACAGAGTAAGCGCCAGGTCAGCCTGGACTACAGAGACAGCCAACCTCGGAAAATAAAACCCCAAAAAACAAAAAACATTACTTTCTAAGAAGTTTCTGTCTGCCTGGGAAATGACTGTATAGTATTAACCAAGGACAAAAGAGAATTAAGGGGAAAACAATCAGATAATGGGAGTAGAGCTGGGGTGAGGAGGAAGATGAGAGGGCAGGCATAACATTAAAAAAAAAAAAAAAGGCCAAGACAGAGTGGTATCCGCCTGTAATCCTAGCATGCAGGATATGCTGGGAAGTTCCCAAGTTCCAGGCCAGTCTGGCCTGCACAGCTAGATCTCATCTCCAAAGAAGAGAGAAAAGGATGTGAACAGGCATGGTAGAGAATGAGCAGGCAATCAGTTAAGAAAGGAGCAGGGAATACAGGGACACGAGGGTCCTGATTCTATTAACAATCACCCGATCATTCAAGGGAATCCATATTAAAAAGCCACACAGCTTCCTTGCACCAGGAAGAGCAGCACAGCTACCTGTACTCAAGCAACAGTCGGGAGGAAGGAAAGGGCCGGGACACTCACTCGTACCAAAATGAAAGCTTCACCAACTGACAACTGAGTAATGGGGAAAGAACCTGACAATTCCAGAGACAGCCCATGAAGATGATTTTAAAATGCAACCCTTGGGGCTGGAGGGATAGATGGCTTAGCAGTTAAGGCGTTTGCCTGCAAAGCCAAAGGATCCCAGTTCGATTCTCCAGGACCCACATAAGCCACATGCACAAGGTGGCGCATGCATCTGGAGTTTGTTTGCAGTGGCTGGAGTCTCTCTCTCTCCCCTCCTCTTTCTCTCAAATAAATAAATAAATAAACAAACAAATAAATAAATCACTCCTTTAAAAAAAAACAACACAACCCTTTACTGTCTAGAGCTCACTCCTACTTTTCAGCAACTGATATATTAAAATTGTGGAGTTTAATTTTCAATGTACATTACTGTATTCTATGTGTCTCCTGGCTTTTAAGCAAAGACTGAAACCTGCCAGATATACATAATTTTATATGCTCCATCTACCTAGGAAAAACCCCAAAGTATCATTATTTTCAGTTTACTTGATTTCAAGAGATCTTTCCAAAGGGTCTACAATATTCTAACAGGTCCCTGAATACAGTAAGTATACAAGCTGATAATATCTAACTCCTGACTTGAATGATAAAGTCACCATAAAACTGAACTTGTTACAAAGAAGAGGAAATTGCCTGCATGGTGGCAAACTGCTATAATCCCAGTGTTTGGGAGGTAAAGGAAGGAGGATCAGGAGTTCAAGGCCCACCTCAGCTACATAATGAGTTTGAGGCCAGCTTGGGTTATATGACATCTCATTGGCCCACCCCACAAAAGAGGAAGAATCTTTAGGATTTTTTTTTGTTTTTGTTTTTCAAGGTAGGGTCTCACTCAACCCAGGCTGACCTGGAATCCACTATGTAGTCTTAGGGTGGCCTCAAACTAACAATGATCCTCCTACCTCAGGTCCCCCAAGTGCTGGGATTAAAGGAGTGCACTACCATGCCCAGCTGTTGTTTCTTTTAAAATTTATTCATTTGTAGAGAGAGAGAGAGAGAGAGAGCAAGAGAGGGAGAGAAGGAAAGAGAGAACATGAATGGGTACACCAGGGCCTCTAGCCACTGCAAACAAACTTCAGATGCATGCATCATTTTTTGCATCTGGCTTTATGTGGGTACTGGGTCCTTAGGCTTTGCAGCAGATGCTTTAACTGCTAAGCCACCTCTCTCTCTCTTTTTTAAGAAAGAGGCAGAGGAGAGAGAGAGAGTCAGAGAAGGAGAGAATGGGCCACCAGCTGCTGCAAACGAACTCCATCAGATGCATGCACCACCTTGTGCATCTGGCTTTTGTGGGTCTTGGGGAATTGAACCTGGGTCCTTTGGCTTTGCAGGCAAGTGCCTTCACTGCTAAGTCATCTCTCCAGCCCTCCCTCTTGCTCTCTCAATAATTTTATTTATTTATTTGAGAGAGAGAGAGAGAGAGAGAGAGAGACAATAAGGTACATAGAGACAGAGTGAGAATGGGTGGGCCAGAGCTTCCTGTTACTGCAAATGAACTCCAGACATGTGCACCACTTTGTGCATCTGGCTAACGTGGGTGCTGAGGAATCAAATCCAGGCCTGCAGTCTTTGCAAGCCAGGGTCTTTAACTGCTGAGCATCTCCCTAGCCCTGAACTTCCTCGTTCTTATTATGCTAAAGCTCTTCAGAGCTTACACTAGTTTTGAAAACTGAGCACTTGGGCTTTAGGAGCAAGGCTGTGGAATTCCACAGTGCCTCTGAGCAGTGCTCACTTGAGATGGAAGAAGACAGAAGCCCATGAGAAGATGGATGCCTTGACAGGCTGAGTAACATGGTGCCAGGACAATGGGCTGGGATTACACTGATTCCATCCTGAATACCTCTACCAGGAAAAAGAGATTTTCCCAATCAGAGGTAGCTAAAGTACAACCCACAAGAGTGGACCAGAACTCTCTCAGGCAACTGAGTGGTTGAAGAGGTAAGTGAGACTCACAGCAGAGAGTTTATTTCTGATTTCAAAGAACAAAAACTAGTTAGACATTAAAAGAAAAGAAGTGCCAAAAAAAAAAAAAAACCCAAAAAACAAAACAAAAACAAACAAATAAAAAAAAAAACTTGCCAGGAACCAGGGAGCCACAGTACCATGCTACTGGAATTCAAGGAACACATGCCCTTACTAGCCCACAGAGAGGCAAACCAATCCCAGCAGACAAGACTCTTGCAGCAGCCTTACCCTGGGCAAACACATTCCCGCAATTCTCCTGCCTGCTGTCCCTACTGAGATTCCTCCGAGCCAGGTTCTGACATCCCCATTCCTCCAGGATGAGGGACACAGCCATGTCCTCGATCTTCACCATTGCCTGAAATAACAGGAGATCCCACACTCAGCTCCCTGCAAAACAGTCAATCACACTGCCCAATCCTAGAGGGCTCCAGGGCACTGGGAGAGGATGCATGGTCAGCGCCCAGTGGACTGAGTGAGATGGAGTGGCATCCCTAAGAGAGGGGAGTGGAGCTTTTCTGTGGGCAGGTGTCAAGGTCAAGAGCAAGAGCAGGTGACCATGGTGGAGGCCACAAAGGTGCTCCAGGAAGAAGCAGATACTTGAGAGGGGCCCATGGCTCACCTGGGAATCTGCTGTCAATAGTGCAGATGCTGCCGCCTGGTCTCTGGGATGCCCCTCATGTTGAGGGGCAGGCACGTGGGTGGCAGGGAGAGCTGGAGGAGGAGAAAGGGGCTGTGAGTAAATCGGCTCTCTCCGAGCCTCCCTAAGTGAAGAGCCGCACACTCTCCTTCCTGCACAGCATCTCCACCATTTAGTGCGTAACTACCAGAGAAGGCTCCATAGACAGTGAAAGGAAGCAGGCCTTCAAGTTTCCTCAAGACTGCTCTTATGGGAGCCACAGTGTCTTAAATGGGTCCTTAAAATCATCTGTTCCAAATTCTTTTAAAAAATTTATTTTTATTTATTTATTTGAGAGACATAGAGAAAGGGAGAGAGAATGGGCATGTCAGGGCCTCTAGCTACTGCAAATGAACTCCAGATGTAAGCGCCACCTTGTGTATCTGGCTTACATGGGTACTAGGGAATTGAACCTGGATCCTTAGGCTTTGCAGGCAAGCACCAAATAACTGCAAAGCCATCTCTCTAGTTCCCTTTCCAAATTTAAAAAAATATTTTATTTTGATTTACTGTTTGAGAGAGAAAGAGAGAGAGAAGGCAGGAAAGACTGGGTGTCCCAAACTTTTAACTCTAAGGGAGAAAATGAGGGCCCCCAAGAGGCTAAGTGTAATGCCACTCAGTTTGAAATGGCAGAGACAATCTAAAATCAGGTTCCTACTCTCAGTACGGGACCAGTAGTAACATATGGCCCATGCTTCAAGTCTGGCTATACTTTCTTCCAGGACAACGAACAGTACCAGGGTATTAGATTTCCGTGTGTGCCTACACTTGTGGAAAAACACAATACATCTTGAAAACTATTTTAGAAATACTGAGAAACGGGCTGGAGGGATGGCTTAGCACTTAGGGTGTTTGCCTGCAAAGCCAAAGGACCCAGGTTTGATTTCCCAGGACCCACGTTAGCCAGATGCACAGGGGACGCATGTGTTTGGAGTTCATTTGCAATGGCTGAAGGCCCTGGCACACCCATTCTCTCTCTCTTTTCCTCTTTCAAATAAATAAATAAATAAAAACAAAATATCTAAAGAAAGAAATACTGAGAAAGGGATAAATGGCTTAGTGCTTAAGACGCTTATCTGCAAAAATAACTCATGTTCAAATTCCCAGGTCCCATGGACGCACATTGATGAAACTGTGCAATGATGCACAAGGGGGCATCTGGAGTTTGTTTATAGCAGCTGAAGGCCCTGCTGTGCCCATTTTCTCTCTGTCTGCCTCTTTCTCTCAAAAAAAAAAAAAAATCAAAACAACAACAACAACAAACACCCAAAAACAAAAACAAAAAAACTCCAATAAACAAAGAAAAAGGCAAGGGAGGATGGGGCCTTCTTACTTCTTGTCATTTTGTTTCTCTACTTTTCTTTCTCATGTGGCCAATTTGATATAATGTACACATGGAGCCAATGTATAAAGGTGTGGGTGGAATAGGTAATGAAAGGTGTCTATAATACATCACATGGTCACAACAATTGCATGCAATGTATAAGAAGAATCAGAAAAAAAAAAATTAAACTGGCCGGGCATGGTGGTACATGCCTTTAATCTGAGAACTCGGGAGGCAGAGGTAGAAGGAGCACCATGAGTTCGGGACCACCTTGAGACTACATAGTGAATTCCAGGTCAGCCTGGGCTAGAACAAGACTCCACTTTGAAAAGCCAGAAGAAAAAAATTTTTAACTGTAAAGTTAAAATTAGGTTTCATATTCATCTTGGGCCAGGTACTGTTAGGTTTGGAAATGTCACTAGCAGACAAAGGATGGTGCTGAGCTGCAAAGGCATTGCAAAAATGAATGTAAGACCAAATTACTAAGCCTTGTAACCATTTCCAACTGTACAATAAGAAAGACCAGAGCAACATGTACAGAGAGATCAAGTACCTAACACTTACAAGTCCTGAGTTAGGAACCACAGGAAGATGACAGGACAAAAGGGAGCTGGAGGGAAAATGTGTGATTCTGGTAATCCAGAACAACGGACTGAGTAACAATTCTGTGCACAGGGTATCTAAGGCTGATTCTCCAGCAACCTGAAGTGATGATATGGTGCCCAGACCTTGACTGTCCTCTCCAGTTTCCTGTCACCCTCGGTGACTCCTGCTTGCGTGAAGAAGCCCCACCAGATCAAAAGGACATCAACGGAAGAGGAGTTTAACATCACAGCACACTGGATTGTGTGGAGCTCTCCCTGCCTGTCTACGCTGGCTGTCTTCCAGGATACATGCATGGGGAGAGAATGCTCCTCAAGCTCTACCACCATCTAATACTCCATCTAAAGATTCCCTAGGCCTATGCTGTTACTGATATTCTATGTACTTGATTTTAAATATTTTATTTATTTATTTATTTATTTATTTATTTATTTATTTAAGAGAGAGATACAGAAATAGGCAGGTAGAGAGAGAGAGAGAGAATGGGTGCGCCAGGGCCTCCAGCCACTGCAAACGAACTCCAGATGCGTGCACCCCCTTGTGCATCTGGCTTACGTGGGTCCTGGAGAATCGAGCCTCGAACCGGGGTCCTTAGGCTCCATAGGCAAGCGTTTAACCGCTAAGCCATCTCTCCAGCCCAGCAAATTCCTACCGGCGTGCGCCACCACAACCGGCTTGATTTTTATTTATTTATTTATTATTTATTTGAGAGAGAAGCAGAGAGACAGAGAGAGAGAGGGAGAGACAGACAGAGAATGGGCACACCAGGGCCTTCAGCCGCTGCAAACAAACTCTAGATGCATGTACCACCTTGTGCATATGGCTCACATGGATCCTGGGGAATCAAACCTGGGTCCTTTGGTTACAGCCAAGGACCTTAACTGCTAAGCCATCTCCCCAGCCCTGCACTTGATTTTAAACTTGGATAAGGAAAAACTTATTTTTTTTATTTTTAAAAATATTTTTATTTATTTATTTGAGAGAAAAAGAGGCAGAGAGAGAGAGAGGCCAGGTGTGGTGGCGCATGCCTTTAATCCCAGCACTTGGGAGGCAGAGGTAGGAGGATTGCCATGAGTTTGAGGCCACCCTGAGAATACAGAGTGAATTCCAGGTCAGCCTGGGCTAGAGTGAGACCCTATCTCAAAAAACCAAAAAAAAAAAAAAAAAAAAAAAAAAAAAAAAAGAGAGAGAGAGAGAGACAGAGAGAATGGATGCATCAGGGCCTCCAGCCACTGCAAATGAACTCTAGATGCATGCACCACCTTGTGTATCTGCCTTATTTGGGTCCTGATGAATTGAACCGAGGTCCTTTGGCTTTGCAGACAAATGCCTTAATTGCTAAGCCATCTCTCCAGCCCCTGTTTTGTTGTTTTTGAGGCAAGTCTCACTCTAGCCAAGGATGATCTGACCTAGAACTCATTCAGTACCCCAGGTTGGCCTTGAATTCATGATAATCCTCCTGCCTCAGTCTCCTGAGTTCTGGGGTTAAAGGCATGAGCCACCATGCCTGGATCTAAGAAGTGAATTTTTATTTAAATGACTTTGAACTGGTATTTTCTTCATCTCCTCAATCAAAAGAAAAATTGTCCCATTCTTTTCCCATTTGTTTGAAATATCTGAAAACAATCTAGAAAAGAATGTTATAAAGTACTTTATATATTTAAATAAAATGGATCTTTAGAAAGATTTAGAACCATTTCAAAGATTATTTAAGGCATATAAGAATTATTTAAAGGGCCTGCCTGCTAAACCTAAGAATGTTCCAATTCCCAGTTCCAATCTCCATCCCCTGGCATGCAATGCCGCACTTGACCACAAGGGGGCACACACATCTGGATTTCCTTCACAGCAGCTGAGAGACTGCTGGGGCGCCCATCTCTATCTGTCTTCCTCTCCCTCTCTATCTGTTTCTCTCTGTGTCTCTCTCCAAAAATAAATAAAATAATTTTTAAAAAATTTAAAAAAAAAAAAAAAGAATGCTTCCAGATCCTGACATGGTGATATACACACTTGTGATCCCAGCACTCAGAAGGCTGAGTTTGAGGCCAGTATGAGCTACATAATAAGACTCTTTGTCTACAAACAAGCAACAGAATGCCAGGCTGGACACAACACTATCAGAAATCTGGCTGGGCATGGTGGTACACAACTTTAATCCCAGCACTCGGGAGGCAGAGGTAGGAGGATCTTTGTAAGTTCGAGGCCACCCTGAGACTACATAGTGAATTCCAGGTCAGCCTCAGCTAGAGTGAGACCCTATCTCAGGAAAAAAAATCTGCTAACACCTGATATGGTAACAGTTCAATAAATGATATCATGTCCATGGAGGGCGTTATGCACAGTTCACTTACCTCCTCAGTCTCAACATGTAGCTCCTGAGGTTGCTCTGTGAGCTCTATTTCCCAAGTACTTTGCAATAATGGCAGTCATGCCTAGGCACAGAGTAAGTGTGCTCCTTCGCTGCAGGCCCTCGGTATCGTGGAGAGGACGCTCCCACCCCACCTCGTACTTCTTTCTCCTCAAGAATGGGCTTCTTACCTCGGGGCTGTAAGAGGCGAGGTTTCCGAGATGAATGCTTGAAATGTGATTGGGTGGCCTCAGGATGAAGGTCAAAGCTTGAGGACTCCTGAACTGGATCCAAGGGCACCATCCCTCTGGCCAGCATCTCAGGCCCATGAACTTGACCTGGGACCTGAATGAGATACAAGGCTTGTGAGTAGAATTTTTTGTTTTGTTTTGTTTTGAGACAGGGTCATGCTATCTAGTTCAGGCTGCCTTGGCATTTACTGTGGCACAAGCAGGCCTCAAATGCATCACCTTCCTGAATGCTGGAATTACAGGGGTGCACCACCATACCCAGTCTGGTAAATTACCTTTTTTTTTTTTTTTAAATTAAAAAAATGTTTTAACTTTTATTTATTTACTAGAGAGAGAAAGAGAAAAAGAGAGACAGACAGAATGGGCATGCCAGGGCTTCCAGCTGCTGCAAATGAACTCCAGATGCATGTGCCACCTGGAGGAATTGAACCTGGGTCCTTTGGCTTTGCAGACAAGCACCTTAACTGCTAAGCCATCCCTCCAGCCCTACACCACTTATTTTTATTTTTTTTTTTTGCAAGGTAGGGTCCCACTCTGGTCCAGGCTGACCTGGAATTAATTATGTAGTCTCAGGGTAGCCTCGAACTCTCAGCGATCCTTCTACCTCTGCCTCCCGAGTGCTGGGATTAAAGGCGTGTGCCACCACGCTCGGCTATTTTTTAAATTTAATTTAATTTTTCGAGGTAGGTCTCACTCTGGCCCAGGCTGACCTGGAATTCACTATGTAATCTCAGGGTGGCCTAGAACTCACCTGTGGCAATCCTCCTATCTCTGCCTCCCAAGTGCTGGGATTAAAGGCATGTGCCATTATACCTGGCCCTACACCACATTTTAAAAAAATATTTATTTTCACTTATTTATTTGACAGAGAAAGAGGGGGAGAGAGAGAGAAAATAGGCATGCCAGGGCCTCCAGCCACTGTAAACAAACTCCAGACATGTATGCCCCTTTGTGCATCTGGCTAATGTGGGTCCTGGGGAATTGAACCTGGGTTTTGGCTTTGCAGGCAAATGTCTTAACTGCGAAGCCATCCCTATAGCCCCTATCCCTATAGGTAGGGCTGGCCCAGGCTGACCTACCACTGTAGTCTTTTGAACTCAATCCTTACCTTTTTGGGATTAAACTTATTTAAAAATTATTTTTTAAAATTTATTTGAGAGCAACACAGAGAGAAAGAGGCAGACAGATAGAGAGAGAATGGGCACACCAGGGCCTCCTGCCACTGCAAATGAACTCCAGATGCATGTGTCACTTTGTGCATCTGGCTTAAGTGGGTTGTGGGGAATTGAGCCTCAAACTGGAGTCCTTTGGCTTCACAGGCAAGCCCTTAACAACTAAGCCATCTCTCCAGGCCCCCTATACCACTTTATAAAGACTTTTATTATTTTTTTTTGAGAGAATTGGTGCACTAGGGCCTCAGCCACTGCAATCAAACTCCAGATGCTTGTGCCACATTAGTGGGCATGTGCAACCCTGCACTTGCCTCACCTTTGTGCATCTGGCTAATGTGGTAGAACATGGGTTCTTAGGCTTTGCAGGCAAGTGCCTTAACAGCTAAGCCATCTCTCCAGCCCTGGTAAATCACTTTTAAAACAGGAATTAAAATATTAAAGGCAAGACTGGTCACGCCTTTAATCCCAGCACTTGGGAGCAGATAGGAAGCATGAGAGATGAGCATGGCTAATTCCAGGTCAACCAGTGAGACACTTGAAAAAAACAAAACAAAACAAAAACAAAAAAAAAAATTTGTAAGTGTGCCAGTAGATGCAGAGAGATGGCAGGCAGAACACACTTTTTGAAGGGTGCTAGGGACTGAACCCTAGGGCCTTACAAATACCAATAAGTTTCTATCCTGAACTACAAGGCTCCAAGTCTCCAGAATCCCTTTTTTTTTTTTTTTTTCAAGGTAGGGCCTCACTGTAGCCCAGGCTGACCTGGAATTCACTATGTAATCTCAGGGTGGCCTCAAACTCACAGCGATCCTCCTACCTCTGCCTCTCAAGTGCTGGGATTAAAAGGCATATGTCACCATGCCCGGCCCCCAGAATCCTTTTTTTAAAGAAAATATTTTTATTTATTTGAGATAAAACAGATGAGGGGGAGAGAGAATGGGTGCACCAGGGCCTTTTGCCACTGCACATGAACTCCAGATGCATGTGCCACTTTGTGCATCTGGCTTTTACATGGATACTGAAGAATCAAACTTGGAATGGCAGGCTGTGCAAGCAAGTGCCTCTAACCACTGAGCGCCCTCTCCAGCCTCCAGACAATACCTGGTAACAGCCCAGAGAACAGGCAGACAAACCACCCCAAAGATTCCTAACACCTGAGTCAGTGACTTTCTCCCAGCCCCAAAGTCCACATCCTTGTCCTACATACAGGTGTCACCACGCTTTTCACCTGCTGTCCTGACAGATCCAGCTCCAAGTCTTCCAGAAGGGTCACGGCTTCCTCTCCACTGTCGGGTCGGTACTCCTGCAACCAGACTTGCAGCTCCTTGGGCAGGATGGAAAGGAACTGCTCCAGTACCAGCAGCTCCAGGATCTGCTCCTTTGTGTTGATTTCTGGTCGCAGCCACTGATGACAAAGTTCCTTCAGTCGACTCAGGGCCTCTCGAGGCCCGAAAGTGTTCTGGTAGCAGAAGCGCCTGAAACGCTGGCGGAAAATCTCCGGGTCTGGAGGAGGCGTCTCCTGCAGACTGGAATCTTGCCCCCACATGTGGTCTTCCTCATCTTCCTCTTCTACCTTCACAATGACAATGCCATCCTTCTCCTGAACAGCCTGGGGGGACAGACCAGTGGCTTCCCTTGACTCAGCAGTCATTATTCAGGCTCAGAGAACAGGCGTGATCCAAACTGTCTGCTGCCTTTCTTCCGAGGAGCCGTTTTCTACTGGCTTCTGTACTATTACTGAAACACCAAAAGAAGTCTGAGTCCTTTTATGAAAGTGTCCCACACTGCTAACACTTCATCTGAGGTTATAAGTCAAGGCACTAGGTATGTCACCGAAACATACAGAAATGAAAACCACACAGGGCTGCACAGGCCCCACTGCTACTTCTAATATTTACTTTTGCATACATAAAGCTTCTGCAGATGACTTCTAAACTCAAGGTGTTTGCCTGGAGTCACAGCAACCTCCTTCCAGGGGAACAGCAGGTTATGAAACGGGAGCCAGTTGCAATGCTTAGCTCAGTGAGCCCCAAGGGCCAGGTGAAAGCACATGGCAATGTCTTAGCCACAACCAAGAGGTAAAAACCAATGTCCAGGGCTGGGGAGATGGCTTAGCGGTTAAGGTGCTTGCCTGCAAAGCCAAAGGACCCAGGTTCAATTCCCCAGGACCCACATAAGCCAGATGCACAAGGTGGTGCATGCATCTGGAGTTCATTTGCAGGGGCTGGAGGCTCTGGTGCACCCATTCTCTCTCTCCACCTCAAATAAAATTAACACACCACCACCACCAAAAACAAAAACACCCCAAAACCCCAGGCCTTTAATCCCAGCACTTGGGAGGCAGAGGTAGGAGGATCACTGTGAGTTTGAGGCCACCCTGAGATTACATAGTGAATTCCAGGTCAGCCTGGGCTAGAGCAAGACCCTACTTCGAAAATCCAAAAAAGAAAACAAAAACAAAAAAAAAAAAAAAACCAATGTTCATCTAGTGACTCCACAAAGTCACCCATGAGTGAGAAAGCAGCTGGCTTAAAGAAAATTATATGCACCTCCAAGGCTCAGGGACGTGGAAGAGGTGGCAGGAAGAATGTAAGAGCTAAAGGAAAGGGAAGACTGCTTACAATGCTGTCATCCAGACACAAAGTGGCCTTGATCTTCATCACCTCACAGTGGATGACGGCTGACTCTATTTACACAAGACCTGCGTAACAGGAGGAAAAAATAATAGCATTAAAATAGAAGGGGGGAGGTGCGGGAGAGAGGATCCAGGTTTGATTGCCCAGTACCCATGTAAAGCAAGATGCACAAAGTGATGCACATATCTGGAGTTGTCTACAGTGGCTAGAGACCCTGGTGTGCCCATTGCAAATAAAAAATTTTTTAAAAATGTTTTAAAAAATAGAAGGGGGACTAGTTGAAAGAAGGGATTCCAAAGAGGGGGGCTTGGGAAAAGGAGTAGTGGGTAGTTTTATATTTTAAAAAATTTTGGCCAGGCGTGGTGGCGCATGCCTTTAATCCCAGCACTTGGGAGACAGAGGTAGGAGAATCGCCGAGAGTTCGAGGCCACTCTGAGACTACACAGTGAATTCCAGGTCAGCCTGGATCAGAGTGAGACCCTACCTCGCAAAACCAAAAAAATTTTTTTGGAAAACAAAAAAATTTTTTGGAAGTTGTTATAAAAATGTTAATTAAGGGTCTTCATTGGAAATAATTATAAAAACATGTATATCAAATATCTTGGAAGGGTCTTTTTTTTTTTTTTTTTGTTTTTATGTAGGGTGCTAACTAGTCTCAAAATATGTATATCAAATATCTTGGAAGACATTCTTACATTTTTTAAATACTTGGAACTATGTTCCAACCTGTTTTTAAAAAATCTTCCCAATGAAGAACTTCAGAAAAACTTGTTTTCTTTTTTTTTTTTTCTTTTTTATAAAAAAAAAAAAAAAAAATCACTTCAGGGTAGTCTGTAAGGACTGGTCAGATTTTCTGATTTTATTCCACAATTTCTATTACTTCAAATGCTTTAAGGACAAGCCGACTTTTACTTTCTTCTTCTTCTTTTTTTTTTTTTTTTTTGAGGTAGGGTCTAGCTCAGGCTAACCTAGAATTCACTATGTAGTCTCAGGGTGGCCTTGAACTCACGGTTTTCCTAACATTGCCTCCCAAGTGCTGGGATTAAAGGTGTCCACCACCATGCCTGGACTTAATTTATTTTTAAATTTTTTATTTATTTGAGAAAGAGGCAAATAGAGAAAGAATGGTCACTCCAGGGCCTCTAGCCACTGCAAACAAACTCCAGATGCATGTGTCACCTTGTGCATCTGGCTTATGTGGGTCCTGGGAAATCAAACCTGGGTCTTTTAGCTTTTCAGGCAATCACCTTAACCACTAAGCCATCTCTCCCGTCATTTAATTTCTTTTTTAAAAATATGTATGTGGGTACATGTGGAGCCCAGAGGACAACCTCAGGTGTTTTCCTTCAGGCGCTGTCCTCCTTTTTTGGAGACAGAGTCTTTCACAGGCCTGGAACTCTTATACCAGGCGTTTTACATGGGTTCTGGGGGTAAAACCCAGGCAAGCACTTTACCAACAGCTATCTCCCCAGCCCCTAGTTAAGTTTTCAAAACCTCAAACGTGCCATAGTACTTAGAAAAATTACATCAAACTTGCCTAAGTGTGTTATCTCCCCATTATTAGACTTCTGATCATTAGCATGGTGTCTGCTTTAACAATACCATAAGGTTTCAATAACTGCTAGCTGAATGAAGGAAAAGAAGAATTGTGGAAAATGGAAGTATACTCTCTGAGTTTTAGCAAGGATATTTAGCATGGAGTCACTGACAGAACAATGTTCTCTTCCACAGGAACCTGCAAGGTTCTAGAGGTTATCTTCTTCATCTCCACAGCCAGGGAAACGAAGCATCAAATTAAGTTTTAGAAGAACATCCAGGGCTGGAGAGATGGCTTAGTGTTTAAGGTGCTTGCCTGTAAAGCCCAAGGACCCAGGTTCGAATCTCCAGAACCCACGTAAGCCAGATGCACAAGGGGGCGCATGTGTGCAAGGTCATGCATGTGCACAATGTGGCACATGTGTCTGGAATTTGATTGCAGTGGCTAGAGGCCTTGGTATGCCAATTCCCTCTCTTGCTTTCTTACAAAAATAAAAGTCAAAAAGAACACCCAACTGCTGTTATCACAGTAAGTTAAACCAAAAGCTTTATTTTACCTTCTGCAGAGGAATTAAACCCAAGGCCTTGCCCACGCTAGGAACATGCTCTCCTACTGGGTGACCTCTCCAGTTCAAACCAAATATTTTAAACTAGCAAACATTTATAATGACATGTTCTCAGTAAAAAGTCCTATGGAGTCCTGCTGGAAGAGGGATTCGACATCATCTTTCAATAGCACAGCATGCTACAGAACACACTAGAACAGAACGTGTATGTAATTTTCATAGGTGACTGATAGTAATGCAGGTGTCTTGCTTGTTCTTTATCCATTATACATGTGGATAGAGAAGGGCTTCTGGATGGAGATTCCTTCTAAAATGCAGGTCTATGAAGGCGATGAATGACCATGCAGGCTTCATCTACTATCAGCTTCCACCAAACTCACTGTGTGAGTGAAGTCCCCTGGGGATGAGTGACACAGCAGGAGATGCAAGTGAGAACTGTGTTCACAGACAGGTGCACCCGCCAAATGGCAGGACTTGAGCAGACCAGCTGGCAGGGCGAGGTCTGTGCAAGTCCCATCCTGTTTTGGCAATGGAGCAGGACACTGCTTGGGCCAAAGGGAGGAAAAAGTGAGACCCACAGGAACAGGGTATACGGGCACATTCCCTCTGCCTCCAACTGTGACATATCCTTTTCCCTGCCTCCAATATTTGTGCTTTTCTTCTGGACCAGAGAACCTCAACAGCACAAGGGGGTATACCTAGATGACCTGGATTCACTATATATTCTCAGGGTGGCCTTGAACTCATGGTGATCCACCCACCTCTGCCTCCCAAGCACTGGGATTAAAGGTGAGCACCACCATGCCCGGCCTTGAACAGCCTACCTCTTCACCAAGCATTTGCTGCTGTGTTATTTCTCTAGCTGACCCTTCCCCAGTACTCTGAGTATTCCTGCCTGCCTTCCTCAGCCACGAAGGGTCTGCTTCTTTGAAGGCATTTCTTTCTATTAATTAGACTGTTTAACAAGACTCCTTGCAAGCACTATTACTATTGTAGTGCTGGTGAAATCAAACCCAGGGACCGGTATATGTGAGGTGAATGTCCTACCACTAAGCTACATCCCTGGCCAAGCATTTTTTTTTCTTTAATACTCCATTAAAGTGGAGCCTGGTGGTACATACTTATAATCCAAGCTACTTGGGTGGCTAAGTCAGGGAAATTAAAAGTTCATGACCTATATAGACTACAGAATGAGTTCAATGCCAGCCTGGACAACTTGGTGAGAGACTGTCTCAAACTAAAAATGTAGGCTGGAGGAATGACTTAGTGGTTAAGGCGTGTGCCTGCAAAGCCAAAGGACCCAGGTTCGATTCCCCAGAACCCATGTTAGCCAGATGCATGGGGGCACACGTGTCTGGAGTTTGTTTGCAGTGGCTGGAGGCCCTGGTGCATCCATTCTCTCTCTCTCTCCCTCTTTCTCTGTCAAATAAATAAATAAAAATAAAATATAAAAGAAATACAGGCTGGAGAAAAGGCTCAGTGGTTAAGATGTCTGCCTGCAAAGCCTGAAGATCCAGGTTTGATTTCCCAGTACCCATGTAAAGCCAGAAGCACCAAGTAGCACATGCATCTGGAGCTCGTTTGCAGTGGTTCAATGCCCTGGTGCACTCATCCTCCCTCTCTGCTTTGTAAATATAAAACAATGTTTTAAAAAAGTGAGTTGGGCTGGGGAGATGGCTTAGCAGTTAAGGTGTTTGCCTATGAAGCCAAAGGACCCAGGTTCAATTCCCCAGAACCCACATAAGCCAGATGCACAAGGGGCACATGCATCTGGAGTTCATTTGCAGTGGCTAGAGGCCCTGGCATGCCCATTCTCTTTCTGTCTGTCTCTCTTCTATCTCTCTCTCTCTGCCTGCAAATAAATAAATAAATATGTAAAAAAAACAACAAAAAAAAAAACAGTGAGTTGGGGGTTGTGGTGCACACCTGTAATCCCAGCACGTGGGTGGTGGAGGCTCAGGAGCTCAAGGCCAGGCTTGCCTACACTAGTGTTTGAGGTACACTAGGTGGTCACATGAGACCTTGTCTAAAACCAAAAACCAACAAAAAGTGAAATAAACTTAAATAATATAAATGTAGGGCTGGAGCGATGGCTTGGTGGTTAAGGCACTTGCCTGCAAAGGCAAAGGACCCAGGTTTGATTCCCCAGATGTACAAGGTGGTGCATGTGTCCAGAGTTCATTTGCAGCAGCTGGAGGCCCAAGCACGCCCATTTTTTTCTCTTTCTGCCTTTCATTCTCTCTCAAATAAATAAATAAAAATAAAATATTTTACAAAAGAGAATATAATTGTACATTCCAATTTCTAGCCTACTTAAAGGATTAGCAATGAGAAAAATCCTCTAACAGTAGAAGCAGCGTGGGCTGGAACAACCAAAGCATGTCTCCCACATATAAGTCATCCATGCCTGAGTGAGCAACTTAATTTCTGTGGTTTTCAGTCTCCTTATCAGCATATGGGGGAAGAGGGGAGAGATTACCTCTAGAGTTCTTCTGATATGAAAGACCTCCTGACATAGTATCTACCAGCACTTGGGAGGCAGAGGTAGGAGGATCGCCATGAGTTCAAGGCCACCCTGAGACTACATAGTTAATTCCAGGTCAGCCTGAGCCAGAGTGAGACCCTACCTTGAAAAAAAAAAAAAAAAAAAAAAAAAAAAAAAAATAAAAATAATAATAAATAAAAATAAATTTAAAAATAAAAATAAAAAAGATCACCACCCCCCAGCCGGGTGTGGTGGCTCACGCCTTTAATCCCAGCACTCCGGAGGCAGAGGTAGGAGGATCACTGTGAGTTTCGAGGCCACCCTGAGACTACATAGCGAATTCTAGGTCAGCTTGAGCTACAGTAAGACCCTACCTCAGAAAAACCAAAAAGAAAAGATCACCCCAGCAACTGCTTTCACAGAAATGATTTCTTTACACTCCCTAAAGGGGCAAATTTAGGGGTCTTATAAATTCAGTTTATTTCAAAGACAGTGGTGGTGCATACCTTTAATCCCAGCACTCAGGAGGCAGAGGTAGGAAGAGTTCTGCCCTGACTTTCAGGCCACCCCTAAGACTACATAGTGAATTCCAAGTCAGCCTAGGCTAGAGCAAGACCCTACTTTGAAAAACAAAACAAACAAAAAAAAAAACAAACAGGGGACTGGAAAGATGCCTGAGTAGTTAAGGTGCTTGACTGACTACAAAGCCTAATGACCAGAGTTTGATTCCCCAGTACCCACATAAAGCCAGATGTACAAAGTGGCACATGCATTTGGGGTTTGTTTACAGAGGCTGGAAGCCCTGGCGTGCCCACTCTCTCTCTCTCTCTTTCTGTGTCTATCTCTCTCTGCTTGCAAATAAATAAATACAATTAAAAATATTTAAAACAAACAAACAAGACAGCTTTTCCAAAAGTCCAGTATCTGCTGGGTGTGGTGGCGCACGCCTTTAATCCCAGCACTTGGGAGGCAGAGATAGGAGGATCACTGTGAGTTCAAGCCCATCCTGAGACTACATGGTGAATTCCAGGTCAGCCTGAAGTAGAGTGAAACCCTACCTTTTTCAAAATTTTGTTTTTTCGAGGTAGTGTCTCGCTAGTCCAGGCTGACCTGGAATTCACTCTGTAGTTTCAAGGTGGCCTTGAACTCATGGCAATCCTCCTATCTCTGCCTCCCAAGTGCTGGGATTAAAGGCGTGCACCACCACACTTGGCTTTTTTTTTTATTTTATTTTATTTTATTATTTTATTTTTTGTGGTTTTTCAAGGTAGGGTCTCACTCTAGTTCAGGCTGACCTGGAATTCACTATGTAGTCTCAGGGTGGCCTCAAATTCACAGAACTCTTCCTACCTCTGCCTCCCAAGTGCTGGGATTAAAGGCATGTGCCACCATGCCTGGCTTTAAGTTTTATTTTATTTATCCATTTTGAAAGGGAGGGCAGATAGAGAGCATTTCCACTTTTTTTTTTTTTTTTTTTTTTTGAGGTAGGGTCTCACTCTAGCCCAGGTTGATCTGGAATTCATTATGTAGTCTCAGGGTGGCCTTGAACTCATGGTGATCCTTCTAACTCTGCCTCCCAAGTGCTGGAATTAAAGGTGAGTGCCACCACACCGGCTCATTTCCGCTTTTCTTCCCTTAAAAAACAGGTGGGCCAGAGAGATGGCTTAGCAGTTATGGTGCTTGCCTGTGAAGCCTAAGGACCCATGTTTGATTTTCCAGATCCCATGTAAGCCAGACGCATAAATGTGAGGCAAGTGCAAGACTGCATGTGTCCATTAGGTGGAACAAGCATCTGGAGTTTAAGTGCAGCGGCTGAGGTCCTGGCATACCTATTCTCCCACTCTCTGTCTCTCTCTAAACATAAAAATAAATAAATAAATAAAAACACAGGTAATGGGCTGGAGAGATGGCTTAATGGTTAAGGTGCTTGCTGGCAAAGCCAAAGCACCCAAGTTCCCTTCCCTAGTACCCATATAAAGCCAGATGCCTAAGGTGGCACATGTGTCTAGAGTCCGTTTGTGATGGTTTTAAAGGCCCTGGCCTCCCCATTCTGCCTGTTTTCTCTCTCTCTCTCAAATAAATAATTTTTTCTTAAATGGGTAAAATGGGGGCTGGAGAGATGGCTTAGTGGCTAAGCACTTGCCTGTGAAGCCTAAGGACCTCAGTTCGAGGCTTAATTCCCTAGGACCCATATAAGCCAGATGCACAAAGTGGCGCATGTATCTGGAGTTTGTTTGCAGTGGCTGGAGGCCCTGGCAGGCCCATTCTCTCTCTCCCTCTCTCTCTCTCTCTCTCTCTCTCTCTCTCTCTCTGCCTCTTTCTCTTGGTTGCTCTCATATAGATAAATAAATAAACAAAATAAAAATAAATAAATAAATAAATAAAATGCTTTAAGGGTCTGGGGATCAGCTCAGTTGATAGAGTACCTGCCTAGCTGCTTAGCATGAATACCCTTCCCTCCAAAAAAAAAAAAAAAAGTTTAAAAAAAAAAAACAAAAGCTTAAAAAGACAGTGTGTGTGTGTGGGGAGGGTGGGCTGGAGATAGCTCAGAGGTTAAATGCACCGCCTTCAAATCCTGACATCTGGGGTTTGATTCCCCAAACTCACATAAAGCCAGACACACAAAGTGGTGCACATATCTGGAGTTCCTTTGCAGGGGCTTGGAGACCCTGAAGTGCCTGTATTCATTCTCTCTCTTTCTGTCTGCCTATCTTCTCTCAATCTCTATCTCAAATAAATTAAAACAAAAGTGGGGCTGGGGAGATGGCTTAGCTGTTAAAGGTGCTTGCAAAGCCCGTCAGCCAAGGTTCAATTTCCCAAGCACCCACACAAAGCCCTGGTGATCTGAGCAATCTTCTTTCCTGTCTCAAACAGCCTAACTCTTCACCAAGCATTTCCCTTTTGGTTTTTGGAGGTAGGGTCTCACTCTAGCCCAGGCTGACCTGGAATTCACTATGTAGTATCAGGGCAGCCTCCAACTCACGGCAATCCTCCTACCTCTGCCTCCTGAGTGCTGGGATTAAAGGCGTGCGCCACCACGCTGGGCTCTGGCCTGTTATTTTTCATGCTGCTTCTTTCCCTGTACTCTGTTGGATTCCTGCCTTTCAGCCACAAAGGGTACGTGCGCACTCACCCACACAAATACAAATTTAAAAAAATGATTCTATGCTTTAAAACAAAAGGACAGTAGTAGCCTACTGTGGTGGCCCATGCCTATGATCCTAGCACACAGTAGGGCAACAGCAGGAGTTTAGGGCCAGCCTGGGCTACAGGGTGAGATACTGCCCCAATGAGACCAAGCAGGCAGCAACCTACCCAAAGAATATTGATGCTGTCACAGAATCAAGTTTCTCAGCACATTTGTATTTAGATACAAAACGTTTGAAAAATTTCAAATATAAAAATCAAGTAGAGAATCAGCAATTACAACAGTATCAAGTAGGGGGGCTTCTCTTTTTGATGGGTGAAAACTGCCTGCAATAATGAATCTTGTATGGTAATTCAGAGAGAACACAATAATCGAGACAGACAGCGTGGGGCATGGCTCGCCAAGGTTCCCTATGTAATACAGTTATTTCTGCACATTTGACCAGCTTTTATAGTAAATGTGCTTGTTGATGTGGTTACAGTGAATTCTCCACAACTCAACAAAGTATTATCGACCGCCTCCAATCCGCCTAGCATTGCCCTGTACAATAAATGCTTTCTTTGGTCCCAGGCCATGGAACAGCCACTGTATAATAAAAGTATGGTTCTGTGGACTGAGGCTGCAGGAAAAGGAAGGGAGGAAGGGGGACTGGCAGACTACACTGTAGCTGAATTTTTTTCAGTTACACCAACCAACTCAGATTATTTCAAAGTTGGAAGGACCTTTTTGGAAATTCTAGTTCCAGTTTATTGTTAACAGAATGGACAGCTGGTAAATGTTTTGGCTTATTCAAAGGCACTCGGCTAATCAACCTTTTATTGACCCAGTGTGATTTCCCCAAATTTCCCTCACACCTCACCTTCTCCAAGCCAAGCAGAGTGAATGGATATCCACCAACACCCCCCTCCCTGCAAAACAAAACAAAAAAACTATGTAATCTCCCAGGTGGCTCATTTTTCAAGTATTTTTCTTTAAAAAAATAAAACAACTTTCAAAATATTCTATAAACTTAAGCTGGGCATGGTGGCCACAAGCCTTTAATCCCAGCACTTGGGAGGCAGAGGTAGTAGGAGGATCATGGCGAGTTTGAGGCCACCCTGAGACTACATAGTGAATTCCAGGACAGCCTGGACTAGAGTGAAACCCTACTTCAAAAAATTAAAATTATGTATGTATATATTCTATAAACTTAAGACGGGGGAGGTGGTCAATTTCTACTAGATCTTCTAGATCTTTATTCACTACAAACAGGCTTCAAAAATGCTTTCATGTTGAGAAGTGACAGCAGAGTGTTCAGCACTAGTGAAGACATCTCTATTATGTCTTCCAAGGCTCAGGGACAATTGTGGAAGAGGTGGCCCAAAGCTTGTAAGAGCCAAAGGACGGGGAGGAGTGCTTTGAACACTGCATTCCAGGCACTAAGTGACCGTTCTGTTCATGACCTTAAAGTGGCTGTCACTACCTACACAAGACCTGCATAATGGGGAGGGGATCAGATGACATTGAAACTGAAGGAGGAGCCAGGCGCGATGGCGGAACACCTTCAGTCCCAGCACAGGAGATCGAGGCAGGAGGATCATTGTGGGTTTGAGGCCAGCCTGGGCTAGGGTGAAGACCCTGCCTCGAAAACCAAACCAAACCAATCCCCTCCCCCAAAATAGAAGAGGGACTCGTTGGAAAGAAGAAGGGGTTCAGAGGAGGCTGCGGGGGGTGGGGGGACAAAAGAGGATGGTGGGAGGGGCCGATGATCAAAGTATATTGTGTCTGTTGCACGGAGGTTGTCAGTAAAAAAAGTCAAAAATCAAAAATACCCCCAGTGTTGCCAGCTCAGTGTTGGGGAGGGAAAGGAGGGGGGAGGGGGAGGGAAGGAAAAAGCAGGTGATCTGGAAACGTAAGCAGTACCTCGCAACGTGTCCAGTTCCAGGCCTTCCGCATGTTTCCCTCCGGGAAGAAGAAGAGGAGGAGGAGGAGGAGGAGGAGGAGGAGAAGAAGGGGGGGGCAGCAAGTAAGGACGACAACAGAAACACCAAAGCCACCTTTCACCGGGATCAATCAAAGCAAATGGCGACGCAGGGAGGCGAGGGCAGGGCGGCGGGCAGGGGTCAGCTCTCAGACGACCGTGCCCGTGATCGTGATCGTGACACGGCGGGAGCAGGGTCACCCCGGGCCTCCGAGCACGTCCGGCCGTGGGAAGCCCTCGCCTCCCCGGGAGACGGCGCGTCCTGCGGCCCGGGTGGGGAGAGGGCTCCCCGGGGTCCTCCCTCACGCACACGCCCCTCCTCCGTCCCGTCCTCCCCGGAAACCGGCTCCGAGTCTCACCGTGTGCCCCGGGAGCCGCCGCCTGGGCCGGGCGAGAACGCCGAGCCGACTTCGGAGCTCAGGCCGGCCCGAAGGGCACCGCGTACACACGGACACACACAGCCACACACCCCAGGCCCTCCCGATACCTCGACACACACACAATTGAGTCACAAAGGCCGGAAGTGTGTCAGCACCTCATCTTCCGGGACCGCGCGCCGCTTCCCGGTTCTCTCTAGGAGGATGGGAGGACTCTGCATCTCGTTGGTCGAGTCTCTTTCTTTCCAGGTCTCCTCCCTCCCTCCCTCTGTCTCTCTCCCTCCAGCTTGCAGGTTAATGAAGGGGCATAGAGCGATGTTTGGTCTTTTCCTGATGCACATAGATTCTCCAGCTCACACAATAGTCTAGAATATATATTGTGTGTGTGTGTGTATGTATGTATGTATATATATATATATATATATATATATATATATATATATATATATATATATATGCTCTCCCGTCTTTTCTCTCTTGGGCCGTTTTTGCAGTAATTACAGTTATTACTAAGTAGTTAGCGATCGTAGTAATTGCGTGTCTGTGGCAGAGGAACTGAAGAAAGGTTGTAGACAGGGGAAGATCAAAGGGAAGCTACAGAAGGCTGGTTTCACAAATCTGCCCTGGTGAGTTGTGCCAATTGAGTAGGTGGTATTTTCAAATACTTGGCCTGTGGACAAAAGACATCTTTCTGTAAACAAGATAGTTATAAGGTTCTGAGCTTTGCTTCTGTGGGTAGATGCTATTATATATAGAAGTTTTAAAGGAGTTTTCGGAGTGATCGCAGACACTTTTGCCTCGGAGGTGCTTTCTTAACCTACAACAATTACGGCCCTGACCTGTTCTCATGGGCAAAGCAGGACTAAGGCTTCCCCTGATGCAAGGTTGTGACTGTCCTCGACATTCCAAGACAAGTGCACGGGAGACATCTAATGGAGCAGCTTGGATGTATGACTGCTACTGCTGGGGGAGATAACTTTATAAAAATACTCTACAACTAAAAATCAAATATCATAAAAGGAAATTTACAAAATGGAGGGGAAAAAAATCACATATCCTCTCTCTACCCTAACATAACTGTAATGCGTTCTTTGAGGGTTTTGCTATGTAGCCCAGGCTAACATAGAGCTCTACACAGTTCAGGCTGGGGCTGGGCATGGTGGCGCACACCTTTAATAACAGCATCCTGGAGGCCAAGGTAGTCGGACCACTGTGAGTTTGAGGCCAGCTTGAGACTACATAATGAATTCCAGGTCAGCCTGGGCTAGAGCGAGACCCTACCTCGAAAAACCAAAACACAACAAACATATTGTTCAGGCTGCACTCAATCTTCTTTGTATAACCAGAAACCTAGGATAAAATTTACTGTGCTTAACAACAAAGTTTTAATAAGTCAGGAAATTAAAGAAAGGTTAGATCTCCTTGTCCTGTCCGTGGTGCCTGACTGTACAATCTCTCCATCACGTCATCTCCCAAATCCAGTGGATCACTAAAAAATGAGCAGAGGGGGGCTGGAGAGATGGCTAAGCGGTTAAGGCGCCTGCCTGCTAAGCCTAAGAACCTGGTTCCAATCTCCAGGTCCCACGTTTAGCCAGATGCAAAGTGATGCAAGGGCGCAATGCCACACTTGCCCACAAGGGGGGCTCACGCATCTGGATTTCGTTCATAGCAGCTGAGAGACTGCTGGCACGCCCATTCTCTATCTGTCTCCCTCTCTCTCTCTCTGTCTCTCTCTAAAAATAAAAAATTTAAAAAGAACTTTAAAAATGAGCAGAGGGGCTGAGGAGATGGCTCAGCAGTTAAAGGTGCTTGCTTGCAAAGCCTAATGGCCCAGGTTCCATTCCCTAGCACCCACGTAAGCCAGATGCACAAAGTGACATATGCATCTGGAATTCATTTACAGTGACAAGAGGCCCTGGCTCTCTCTTGCACTCCCTCTCACTGTCCCTCTATTGTTCTCTCAAGTAAATAAAAATATTTTTAAAAATTAAAAATGAGGGGCTGGAGAGATGGCTTAGCGGTTAAGATGCTTGCCTGCAAAGACTAATGACTTGGGTTCGATTCCCCAGTACCCATGTAAAGGCAGATGTAGTGGCTCATGTATCTGGAGTTCATTTGCAGTGGTTAGAGGCCTTGGTGCACCCACTTCTTCTCTCTCTCTCTTTCTCTCTCAAATAAATAAAATTTTTAAAAAAGGTTTATTTTAAAAAAATAGTCTGGCCAGATGTGATGGCAAATACCTTTAATCCCAGCACTCAGGAGGCAGAGATAGGAGGATCACCATGAGTTTGAGGTCACCCTGAGACTACATGGTGAATTCCAGGTCAGCCTGGGCTAGAGTGAGACCTTACCTCAAAAAACAAAACAAAACAAAAAACAAAAAAACAAAAGTCTGTTTTAAAAAGGGAATATATATGTTGAGGTGGGACATGGAAGACAGTGGTTCTCAATATATGATGCCTGACCTGTTGGCATCTGTATCACCTGGGAGCCAATCAGAAAGGTATCTTTCTTTTTTCTGTGTGTATGTGTGTGTGGGGATGCTCCACAAGCTCACCTACATTGGGGGTGTGAGCCTATGGTGGCCAGAGTGGAACATTGTGTGTCCTGCCCCGTCACTCTTCTGCCTTTTTTTTTTTTTTTTTTTGGTTTGGTTTTCCGAAGTAGGGTCTCACTCTAGCTCAGGCTGACCTGGAATTCACTGTGTAGTCTCAGGGTGGCCTCAAACTCACAGCAATCCTCCTACCTCTGCCTCCTGAGAGCTAGGATTTAAGGCGTGCGCTACCATGCCCGGCTTGCCTGGTCTTATTTTTATTTTATTTTATTTTATTTTATTTTATTTTATTTTATTTTATTTTATTTTATTTTATTTTTATTTACTTATTTGAGAGCAACAGATAGGCAGAAAGAGAAAGAGGCAGAGAGAGAGAGAAAATGGGTGCACCAGGGCCTCCAGCCACTGCAAACAAACTCCAGATGCATGCGCCACCTTGTGCATCTGGCTTACATGGGTTCTGGGGAATTGGGCCTCGAACCAGGATCCTTAGGCTTCACAGGCAAGCGCTTAATGACTAAGCCATCTCTCCAGCCCTGCCTGGTCTTTTTTTTGAGTTGGAATCTCCACTGATTCCAGAGTAGGATCTCACTCTAGCCCACGTCAACCTGAAACTCACTCTGAAGTCCCAGACTAGCCTGGAACTCACAGGGATCCTCCTACCTCTGCCTCCCAGAGTGCTGGGATTAAAGGTGTGCACCACCACGCCCAGCCAGAGAAGTACTTTTTGAAGCCCACTCAGACCTACCTTGGCTGAAACTGAGGGTGGGATCCAGAAATCTCTTTCTTCTCCTCTTCCCCCTCTTGTTTTTCCCCCTCCCCTCTGTGTATCACTCTTTCTCCCTCTCCCCTTCTCTCTCCAGACAAGATCTCACTATGTAGCTCTGGCGGGCCTGGGACTCATAATCGTCTTGTCTCTGCCTCTGGAGATGCTGGGATTATGAAAGAAGAGATTTGGATACCTGCGTGTACCCATGGAAGACCGTGTGAAGGTGATGGGCATCTACAAGCCAAAGAGTTGAGTGAACTCCAGCCATGGCCACACCTTTTGGACTCTCATTCTCCTTAACCATGGAGCCAGTAAGCCTTCTATCGTTGGTGCCCAATAAACTACTGGCCGCCCCAGCCCCTGTTGTGGTTCCCCAATGTGATGGACGATTCATCTTCATGGTCAGCTTGACTACATTTAAAGTCACCTACGGGGGCTGGAGAGATGGCTTAGGGGTTAAGGCGCCTGCCTCCTAAGCCTAAGGACACTGGTTCCAATCTCCAGCGGTTCCAATCTCCAGGTCCCACGTTTAGCCAGATGCCAAGTGACGCAAGGGCGCAATGCCGCACTTGACCACAAGGGGGCGCGCACATCTGGATTTCGTTCGCAGCACCTGAGACACTGCTGGTGCCCCCATCTCTGTCTTCCTCTCTGTCTGTCTGTCTGTCTGTCTGTCTGTCTGTCTCTCTCTCTCTGTGTCTCTCTCCAAAAAAAAAATAAAATAAAAAATAAAAAGTTTTTAAAAAATAATAAAGTCACCTACGATATTAGTGAGGCCCACCGCTGGGTATGTTTGTGAGGACAAGTCCAGAGAGTGATAAACACTCATGCTGAATGTGGGAGACACCATCCATGGGATGGAGGTCTAGATGGAACAAAAAGGGCGACAGGAAAAAAGGCAGTGGAGTACCCGAATTCCCTCTCCACCCACTGCTCTATCACCATGATGTAAAAGCTTTTCTCTGCCCACATTTTCCATGATGATGGGTTGTGCCTGCCGAGTCCATGAGCCTCTCCCAAATTCTTCTTTCTTCAAGTTGTTTTCCTCGGAATTCAAGTTATTTTCCTCGGGAATTTTTCACAGCAAGGGCAGTCTGATTAATACACTCAGTTATAAACTGGATTGGAGGGTCCTTAGGTCATAGGATATTGTAAGGATATGTGGATGTAAATGGTAAGCAGGTACTGGGATTGCAGGCAGTGTGCCACCATGCTAAGCTTTTTTTTTTTTTTTTTTTTTTTTTTTTTTTTTTTTTTTTGAGGTAGGGTCTCACTCTGGTCCAGGCTGACCTGGAATTAACTATGTAGTCTCAGGGTGGCCTCGAACTCTCAGCAATCCTCCTACCTCTGCCTCCTGAGTGCTGGGATTAAAGGCGTGCGCCACCACGCCTGGCTGCTAAGCATATTTTAATAAATGTCTTTATGTAATTAATTATTTGAGAGAGATAGCAAGCGAGAGACAGGCAGATAGAATGGGCACACCAAGGCCTCTAGCTTTCGCAAACGAACTACATAGACATACACCACTTTGTGCAACTGGCTTTACATGGGTACTAGGGAATCAAACTCAAGTCCTAAGACTTTGCAGGCAAGCACCTTAACCACTGAGCCATCTCTCCAGCCTCACACCAAGCATTTTTTTTTGAGGCAAGCCCAACAGACTGCCTTTTTATGAGAGAGTGAGAGAAAGAGAGACAGGGAGAGAAAACTGGTGTGCCAGGGCCTCCAGCCCTTGTAATTGAACTCCAGGTATGTGTGCCACCTTGTACACACGTGCAATCTTGTACATGCATCACCTTGTGTGTCTGGCTTATGTGGGGATCTGGGGAATCGAACACGGGTCCTTAGGCTTTGCAGACAAGCACCTTAACCACTGAACTATCTTTCCAGCCCTACACTAAGCATTTTTACATGGGTACTGAAAATTGAACTCATGTCCTCACACTTGTGAGACAAGTACTTTGCTGACTGAACTATCTCCTCAGCCCCTCATTGTCATCTTTTAGTTTTTGTTGGCAGTTTTAATAAATGTACATAGTGTATTTTATTTATTTTTACTTTAATTTTCAGAGGCAGGGTCTCACTCTAGCTTGGGCTGACCTGGAACTCACTCTGTAGTCCCAGACTGGCCTAGAACTCCCAGTGATCCTCCTACCTCTGCCTCAGTACTGGGATTAAAGGTGTGCGCCACCACACTGGGGCATGATGTATTTGATCACAAACCGCTCCCATTACCTTCTTTTGTACCCTCCTACTGAACCCCTCTTCTTTCCCCCTTCCATTGAACCCTTTCTTCTTTCTTTTTTTAAAATTTTTAAAATTTATTTGCAAGCAGAGAGAGAGAATCAGAGAGAGAGAGAGAGAGAGAAGGGAGACAGACAGAGAATGGGCATGCCAGGGCCTCTAGCCACTGCAAATGAACTCCAGATGTATGTGCCCCTTGTGCATCTGGCTTATGTGGGTCCTGGAGAATCGAACCGGGATCTTTTGGCTTTGCAGGCAAACACCTTAACTGCTAAGCCATCTCTCCAGCCCTTCTTTCTTTCTTTTAAAATTATTTTATTTTTATTTATTTTAGGAGACAGTGAATGAGGGAGGGAGGGAGAAAGAGGCAGATGGAGAGAGAGACAGACAGACAGAGAGACAGAGAGAGAGGGAGGGAGGATGGGCCTCCAGCCACTGCAAACGAATTCCAGATGCATGTGCCACCTTGTGCATCTGGCTTACGTGGGTCCTTTGGCTTTGCAGGCAAGTGCCTTAACTGCTAAGCCGTCTCTCCAGTTCAGAACCTTTTCTTCCTTCTGCCCCTCTTCTATTTTGATGTCTTTATTTTTGCCCTCCTCCATCATCTGTGATGAACTATGGATAGGCCCAGTATTGGTCAGGTCTTGCGCAAGTAATGAGAGTTGCTGTGAGGTCATGGGTGCAATGGCCACTCTGGGTCCAGACGACACATTCCATAGCATTCCTCCCCATCCTTTGGCTCTTACATTCTTTCCATCTCTTCTACAATGTTCCCTGAGTCTTGGAGGGTTTTATAGAGATAGTTTTTATTTTTATTATTTTTATTATTTTTTATTTATTTTTGGAGAGACAGAGAGAGATCGACAGAGAGTGAGAGGGAGACAGAAATGGGCACGCCAGCAGTCTCTCAGCTGCTGTGAACGAAATCCAGATGCGTGTGCGCCCTTGCCTCACTTTGCATCTGGCTAAACGTGGGACCTGGAGATTGGAACCGCTGGACATTGGAACCAGCGTTCTTAGGCTTAGCAGGCAGGCGCCTTAGCCACTAAGCCATCTCTCCAGCTCTAGAGATAGTTTTGAGTCTTCTCAGCAGTCACTTCTATCTGCAGAAAGCTTCTGTGACCAAAGGTGAGAGCAGCACTAATCTATGGGCATAAACATGAACATCTAGAAGGCAATTTGAAAGGCACAACCTAGCCAAACCACACTAGTGGCTTTCCCCTAGTGTCGATGACCTTCCCAGTCATAGGCTTTTTAAAAAAAAATTATTTTTATTATTATTATTTTTTTGGAGAGAGACACAGAGAGAGAGAGAGAGAGAGAGAGAGAGAGAGAGGAAGACAGATAAAGATGGGCACGCCAGCAGTGTCTCAGCTGCTGAGAACGAAATCCAGATGTGTGCACCCCCTTGTGGTCAAGTGCAGCATTGTGCCCTTGTGTCATTTTGCATCTGGCTAAACGTGGGACCTGGAGATTGGAACCGCTGGAGATTGGAACCAGTGTTCTTAGGCTTAGGAGGCAGGTGCCTTAACCCCTAAGCCATCTCTCCAGCCCCCCAGTCATAGGCTTTTGACTAGGTTTACAGTACCAGGCATGAATTTCCTCCCATGGACTGGGCCTCAGACCCAATTGGAGAGCACCAGCCCCTCATTCTTGCCATCATTTAACTGCCAGAGCAAACAATGGAGCTTCTATTCATATGGGAGAAAACAGACAATAATCCTATGCGTAATCAATTGCGACAACTCCATAGAAATGCTAGGAGGAAAAGAACATGCATTTGTACATGAAATCCTTGACAGCACTTCTGCCTTGTTTCCTGAGGAGAGCCTCCAAGAGCAGAGACCGCCGCTCCCGCAAATAGCCATGGCACATAGGAGATAGTGTTGGCAACCCTGAGGTTCTAGAACTGTTGGCAAACAAGCTCAATGGATGATAGCATGTGGCTTCCACCCAGGAGTTGTGAAAGAACTCAAGGTAAAAGTGTCGAAGGATTCATGAAGCATAATGACTTACAATGACTCAGAGATACTGTGATGAATGACTGGCTGGTGGCCCAAACAAACAAGCGTTCCTAAAGAGCGTTCTAGCAAGGACACCTTTCAACTTTCACTTCACGTTGCAAAAGCTGGTGGAGTTATGACCACAGGGGAGCCAGCATCCTGCACTAGGGGCTTTCTGGGATATGCTTCTTGGTATAACTAGTCACTTTTCCTTCACAAATTCCTTGGTGTTCTCTCTGTGAGAGCTGGGTGAGTCTTGGATTTAAGGTAAATACCACAGAGGCAACCTATGCTTGACTCTATCACAACCATAGGGGCATGAACTAAATTTAGCTAGGGGTTTTTTGGGGGGCTATTTAGATTACATGACTTTTGGGTTTCAACCCTACCTACCTTTCTTTTCTTTTCTTTTCTTTTCTTTTCTTTTCTTTTCTTTTCTTTTCTTTCTCTTCTCTTCTTTTCTTTTTTCTTTTCCTTTCCTGTCCTATCATTTCTTTTCTTTCTTCTTTTTTTTTTTCAAAGTAGGGTCTTGCTCTAGCCCAGGCTGACCTGGAATTCACTATGTAGTCTTAGGCTGGCTTTGAACTCACAGTGATCCTCCTACCTCTGCCTCCCAAGTGCTGGGATTAAAGATCTGCATCACCATGGTGGGCTGATTCTCAGACCTTTCTGATGGTGGTACTGTGGCACATGTCCTATCACCTTCCTCTTCAGGATGTTAGATCTTAGAGTGCTGCCTAGAATCCCCCAGTGAGGGGCTGGGGGCGTGGCTCAGTGGTAGAACTCCTGCCTAGAATCCCCCAGTGAGGGGCTGGGGGCGTGGCTCAGTGGTAGAGCTAGAAATCAAAGATGATCTGACTTCTTATGTCTTGCCTAGTTCCCTAGACCTGTTTTTCCACAAACAACCTGGGCCCTCTCCTGGGAGGGAGGTCTCGGTTCTAGGAAGCATTATGGTGGTCAAGTTTAGCCCCTAGAACTTGATGTCAGGGCTAGCCTCTTCCTGGGACAACCCCTAGCCCTAATCAACCAGCTGGCCTTCAGGTTCACCAGAGCTGGAAGGCAGGGTCCACCACTATAAGGTTATAAATACCTTTGCGTACTCTCTGAGCTGCCTGACCACTTGTGAACTTCCAGCTCCTGGCGGGGGATCCCCTAGCCCTTACTCTGTATATGGGCTCTTTATCCCCTCCAGCTTCCCCACAGGGAAGAAGCTCTTTAAACTTCCTTTTTTCTCTTTTCTTTCTACTGTTTTTTCCTAGGCCCTGCAAGTGGGATCTCTAGCCACCGTGGGTACCTTTTCTTGGCTCTGTACTTCCTTTGATAATTATAATAATTAAAAAAATGTTTTATTTATTAGCAATAGACAGAGAGAAAGAGAGAGAGAGAGAGAGAGAGAGAGAGGTGGTGGTGGTGTTGGGGGGGGGGGAAATGAGTGCACCAGGGCCTCTAGCCACTGCAAACGAATTCCAGATGCATGCGCCACCTTGTGCATCTGGCTTACGTGGGTCCTGGGGAATCAAGCCTCCAACCAGGGTCCTTAGACTTCACAGGCAACCATTAACAGCTAAGCCATCTCTCTAGCCCAATAATTATAATAATTTAATAATTATCCTTCTCAGTCTTTTTTATTCAATTCTTTCATTAAAATAGAAGCAAATCTAGGGTTTAGGATTCAAGGACTTTTCTGAACCCTGTGTACCACGTTACAATTATGGAACTTCCCCTGGCTCTGTAATTTTCAAAAAGTTCCCTCCCTCCTATAACTGTGTCTGGTCTAGAAGTTCATCCCAGCAACGTGAGGTTGTCTGCTACACCCTGCTTTAACATTTTCCCAGAACGTGTCAACATTCCCTCTGGAGGAAGAGAGGGGGCTCAGAGAAACCTTTGGGAAGAGAGAGGGACTGTGTTTCAGATTCTGAGGGGCACACAGGTTGCTTGAACTGCAGAGAGATGCTCTGCTCAGTTAGAGAATGGCCAGATGGCAGCTGTGAGCTCCCTCCCTGTGTAAACATACCTCACCCTGCCGAGTAAACAGGCCTCCCTGGACCAAGAGAGGCCCCGGCACCACTTCTGTGTGGTGTGACCCACAAACGGGAAGACCCAAGCACAGGGCGGTGGATTTGGGTGATGTTTAATCTTGGGCCCCAGCAACAGGGTCATCTGTCCTTGCTCCCTTTCTCCTGTGTAAACAGGGCTGGTGGAACCACGTGATTCAAAAACTGCCAAGCCCTGGCTCTCCCCCTGGCTTCTATAAACACATTACAAAGAATCTTTGTAAGTGTCCAGGGGCAGCAGTCCTGCCCAGGCAGGGAGGTGTCTTGGGAGGTAGTAAGGTGGAGCAGCAGGAGGGGGACAGTGGAGCCTACTAATCCCTGCAGATAACTAAAGAGAAGAGGGCTTGTCACCCGAGGGACCAGGAGGAACGGGTGTTAGAGTGGGGAAACCCTTGTTCCCATATATCCCACAGATCTCAACAGTCCTACCTAAGCATGCGACATCAAGTTTGTTTTGTTTTAAAGGCAGACGCTCATTCTAACCTAGGCTGACCTGGAACTCACCCTGTAGTCCCAGGCTGGCCTTGGAACTCACAGGGATCCATCCTCCTACCTCTGCTGGGATTAAAGTTCCCAGGTTTTTTTTTTTTTTTTGCCTTCCTTTCTCTCTCTCTCTCTCTCTCTCTCTCTCTCTTTCTTTCTTTCTTTTTCGTTTTGGGTTTTTGAGGTAGGTTCTTACTCTAGTCTAGGCAAACCTGGAGAGATACAGAAATAGACAGGCAGAGAGAGAGAGAACGGGCACGCCAGGGCCTCCAGCCACTGCAAACGAACTCCAGATGCATGTGCCCCCTTGTGCTTCTGGCTAACGTGGGTCCTGGAGAATCGAGCCTCGACCCAGGATCCTTAGGCTTCACAGGCAAGTGCTTAACCACTAAGCCATCTCTCCAGCCCTAAATATTTTATTTTTATTTATTTGAGAGAGAGAGAGGGAGACAGAGAGAGGGAGAATGGGCGTGCCAGGGCCTACAGCCACTGCAAATGAACTCCAGATGCATGCACCACCTTGTGCATCTGGCTTACATGGGTCCTGGGGAATCCAACCGAGGTCCTTTGGCTTTGCAGGGCAAGTGCCTTAACTGCTAAGCCATCTCTCCAGCCCCCCACCCCTTTTTTTTTAAAGGAGCCTTCCAACTTGGATAAGCTCAAGGCTGTGAGTCAGAAGTCTGTTTCAGACCCACTACCTTTCCAGAGTTATCTCCTCCTCCTCATTTTCCTCCTGGATTCATTTATCACCTTGGTAAAAATTCTGAGAAAAGGACAATCAACAGCTTGTTGTGCCCAGAGTGGAACTTGGCAGGAATTGCTGTTACTACCTTTTCCATCCAAGGCAATTCATAAATGTCTAAATTTCCAGGGCACATTGTGGAGGCTTCACGAGGGAGTGAGAACCAACAAACCCTTCCATTCACAGACAAAAAGTGGTGCCGGGAGGTGTGGCTGGGGGGCAAAGATGAGCTCAGAGGCCTTTGAGAATAAATTCCCCACACAGTGTTGTTGAACAGGCATGGTCAAACCACTGCCATCAGCCACCTGTTTTTTTTCTATTGCTGGTGATCGAAGAAATTTGTTTAGACATTTTAATTTACTTATGTGCACAAATGTGTGTGTGCACGTGCATATGGGAATTATGAGTGTGGTGGTCCGATTCAGGTGTCCCCCATAAACTTAGGTGGTCTGAATGCTAAGTTCCCAGCTGGTGGCAATTTGGGAATTGGAGCTTCTTGGAGGTGATGTATTATTGGGGGTGGGCTTATGGGTGTTATAGCCAGCTTCCCCTTGCCAGTGTTTGGCACCCTCTCCTGCTGCTGTTGTCCACCTGATGTTGGGCAGGAGGTGTTGCCCACCCTTTGCTCATGCCATTGTATTTCCCTGTCATCATGGAGCCTCCCCTCAAGTAATCTGTAAGCCAAAATAACCCCTTTCCTCCCATAAGCTGCTCTAAGTTGGGTGTTCTTTTTTTTTTTTTTTTTTTTTTTTTTTTGAGGTAGGGTCTCACTCTGGTCCAGGGTAGTCTCAGGGTGGCCTCGAACTCTCGGCAATCCTCCTACCTCTGCCTCCCGAGTGCTGGGATTAAAGGCGTGCGCCACCATGTCTGGCTTCTCAAGTTAGGTGTTCTTTGTGCAGCAACTGGAAACTGACTGCAACAGTAAAACTGGTACCAGGAGTTGAGTCGCTGCTGCTAGATACATGACTGTGTGGCTTTTGGCCTTTTGGAATTGATTTGCCCGAGGAATGTGGAAGGATTTGAAATCTTGGCCCAAGAGACTTCTTGCAGTGCTGTAAGTACAGCTTGATGGACTATTCTGGTCAGAGTTGAAAGGCCTGAATGCAGTAAGAACTATGGACTGTGAGGTTTGCCTTATGAGGGGAAGAAAGCGCTTTGCTTGGACTGGGCCAGGAGCAGTTTGTGTGAGAGGCTTGCGTTCGGGGACACATGAACCTGGTAATCTCCGTGGGTGTGCTCTGGACTCTGCTCCTCACCTATAACGCTGTTGTACAAACAACCAATTATCTAGGCAGGGGTGAGGGAGTCTTGCTACCTGGGAAGTGAATAATTTGTTTTTATTTCATCTCCTTGTTTTACTTGGGAAGCAGAGGTAGGATTGTGAGTTTGAGGCTCAACTGGGCTTCATAGTTAGACTCTGTCTCAAAACAAAACAAAACAAAACAAAACACAAAACTGGGGCTAGGGAGATGGCTCGGCAGTTAAAGGTGCATGCTTGCAAAGCCATCTGAGCCAGGTTTGATTTCTCAGTATCCATGCAAAACCAGATGCACAAAGTGGTGCATGTGGCTAGAGTTTATAGTGGCAAGAGGCCTTGGTGTGTCCATACTCTCTCTCAAATAAATAAGTAAATATATATTTTTAAACTTTTTATTTTTATTTATTAATTATTATTTTTGAGAGACACAGAGAGAGAGAGAGAGAGAGAGAGGGAGAGAGAGGAAGACAGAGATGGGCACGCCAGCAGTGTCTCAGCTGCTGGAAGGAAATCCAGATGTGTGCACCCCCTTGTGGTCAAGTGCAGCATTGCACCCTTGTGTCACTTTGCATCTGGCTAAACATGGGACCTGGAGATTGGAACCGCTGGAGATTGGAACCAGTGTTCTTAGGCTTAGGAGGCAGGCGCCTTAACCCCTAAGCCATCTCTCCAGCCCATAGGTAAATATATTTTAAAAATCCATAAAGCCAACCTAACAACAGCCAAATTCCACCATGTTTTCTGTACAACATCTACACCATTCACTGTGTGCAGTGCTCAGCAGTCCAGCCAGGTCTGGATGCTAGCCTGAGGAGTGTGGCATGTCAGATTTACTGGGGTTAGTTAGCCTTGCTGTACCCTTCCCATCTCGTCTTTCAAAGGTCAAGTCCTTTCCTACCTACATGAGCAACAAGAATGATAGGCACACTGAGAAATCCTGCTGGAGCTGAGCTGAAAGCCTCCTCCACATGGACCAGCTGACAGAAAGTTGGAAAAAGCTATGCTGCATGCAGTTCAATGGGAGAGAGAAAACACCAGTGAAGATACTCAACAGTGGACACTGCAAGCTTTAAATTTGGCCAGCCAGGCCAAATGAGCCAACGGGTACAAAAGTGGCATGTCTGTTATGGGAGAAACCAACTACTCTCTAATTGGACTGGAGGCCTGCTCCATGGGGGACTACATCCCTGATACTGAAAATCTACAGCTGGGCATGCCTTTAATCCCAGCACTCGGGAGGCAGAGGTAGGAGGATCGCCATGAGTTCGAGGCCATCCTGAGACTACATAGTGAATTCCAGGTCAGCCTGAACTACCTACTTTGAAAAACCAAAACAACAACAACAACAAAAAACCCCCCAAAAAACTACAATGGGGTAGTCATGAGCCCTAGGGGTGTAACATCTGCTGGTGTCTGGCTAAATGCATATATTATGCTCACCAAACTGCCCAGTAAGCACTTCTCTTAATGTCCATACCCATATATTAATGGTACTCTCACTTTTGGTTAGAGAAGCTTCTCTTTTCAGATGGCAGTGACCTTGGGAAGACACAGAAGGCACCATGGTGCTGAGAAGAAGGGACAGAGGAGTGCTCAGCACTGAAACATCTCTATCACATCTTCCAAGGCTTGAGTCCATTACAGAAGGGGGGAGCAGAAAGAATGTAAGAGCCAAAGGGAGGGTAGGACTCTTTACAATGCACTCTTCCTGACACAAAATGGCCTGGATATCCATGACATGGCAGTGCCTGACACTACCTACACAAGACCATCATAATAGGAGGAAAAGATGATGATGACATCAAAATAAGAGAGACAGACTGAGAGGGGGAGGGGATATGATGGAGAGTGGAGTTTTAAAGGGGAAAGTTGGGGGAGGGAGGGAAGTACCATGGGATATTGTCTACAATTAAGGAAGTTGTCAATAAAAAAATTTAAAAACTTAAAAAAAAATATGTATACCCACCCAAAAAAAAAAAAAAAAAAAAAAAAAAAAAAAGATAGGCAGGATGCTAGAGGATTTTCTCCTCTGCAAGAACTAAGAGACATGATCTATGGATACTGAGAGCTGGGAATTCAGTTCCCATCAGGCCACATTGTCATGGGAGTTGTTAGAGCCAGAGCTTAGACCCTAGCAACTCTAAATGAGACTCAGCCACCTGCCCTCAATAGGCCAATTAAACAAACAAATAATAGTAAAAATGAGCTGGGTGTGGTGGTGTACACCTAAAATCCCAGCACTCAGGAGGCAGAGGGATTGTCTTGAAGTTTGAGGCCACTAAGACTACTTAGAGAAATTCCAAGTCAGCCTGAGCTAGAAGGAGACCCTAGCTCCTTCCAAAACAAACAAACAAACAAACAAGCCAAAAACAGGGGCTGGAGAGCTGGCTTAGTGGTTAAGGCATTTGCCTGCAAAGCCAAAGGATCCTGGTTTGATTCTCCAGGACCCACATTAGCCAGCTGCACAAGGGGGCGCATGCATCTTGAGTTTGTTTGCAGTGGCTGGAGGCCCTGGAGTGCCCATTCTCTCTCCCTCTTTCTCTGTCTCAAATAAATAAATAAATAAATAAATAAATAAATAAATAAATAAATAAAAAATATATTTAAAGTAAACAACAACAAAACAAACAAAGAAAAAGAGAAAAGAGAGATTTATTCATGTGATCACATTGGGAAGAGGAACAAAAATGTCTAGTGACTCCAAAAGTCAAACTTTGGGGCCCTAATATGAAGTTTAGGTATAAAAAGAAGGGAAGAGGTTGCATAACCAACCAGACTTAGTCCAAGAGTTGGCCAACCCAACGCCATTGCCTCCTCCAGTCTCTCCTGCCAGGTGGTATGACAACTGTGTGAATTTTTTTTCTGGGAGGCTACCTTCCCCAGGGGTTGGCACCAGGTCTTCCATCCAGAGAGAGACACAGAGAGGGAGAGGGAGACATAGAGAATGGGTGCGCCAGCAGTGTCTCAGCTGCTGTGAACGAAATCCAGATGTGTGCGCCCCCTTGTGGTCAAGTGCGGCATTGCGCCCTTGCGTCACTTTGCATCTGGCTAAATGTGGGACCTGGAGATTGGAACCGGGTTCTTAGGCTTAGGAGGCAGGCGCCTTAACCACTAAGCCATCTCTCCAGCCCAGGTCTTCCATCCTTAATTGACCTAATCAAGATAATCCCTCACAGAGGCTCACCTAATGTAGATAATCCCTCCCAGGTGAGTCTAGGTCAATATATGACATCAGTTTAATCAACTCCCCCACAAACCCAAAAACCCACAACAACAAAAAACCCAGGGAGCTCTAGTGTCAGTGAGAGACACTGTCTCAAGGAAATAGGTGGCAGAATGTTAAGAAGGACACCTAGTATCTTTCCCTGGTCTGCACGCGCGCGCGCGCGCGCACACACACACACACACACACACACACACACACACACACGGCATGCGCATACCCCTCCCCCACACTGGAGTACAATGCACATACCACACACACACACAAAAATATTTATAAGGGAACCAGGGAGATTGCTCAGTGGTTAAGGGTGCATGTGCTCAAAGCCTGCCAGCCCAAGTTTGATTCCTCAATACCCACATAAAGCCAGATGCACAAAGCGGCACATTGTCTGTCTGGAGTTCATTTGCAGAGTGGCAAGAGACTGTGGAGTGCCCATTTTCTCTCAAATAAATACACAAACATATTTAAATTTTTTAAAAATTTATTTGCAAGCAGAGAGAGAAATAGAAGAGAGGCAGAGAGGCAGAGAGAGAGAGAGAATAGGCATGCCAGGGCCTCTAGCCACTGCAAATGAACTCCAGATGCATGTGCCCCTTGTGCATCTGGCTTACGTGGGTCCTGGAGAATCGAATCGGGATCCTTTGGCTTTGCAGGCAAACGTCTTATCCACTGAGCCATTTCTCCAGCCCCACACAAACCTATTTTAAAATGTTATACATCTTAGAAAGATTTCTATGCACAATGATGAAAAGTATCATGTCTCAAACATTTTCAAGAAGCCAATAAAAGTGAGCTAAAGGAAGAAAATTTATTTACAACAGCAAATGGTCAGAAGACTAAAAAAATAACATATAGATATATAAGTGGCCCAAGTACTTACAGAATGTTTGGAAATTGGACACTTGTACACTGAGGCCTGCCTGCATTGCATAAATTCCAATCTCAATAATCCTATCCCATTTCTCCAATATCCTTTACTTTTTCTTCTTTTTTTTTTTTTTTTTGGGGGGGAGGGTTTGCAAGGTAAGGGTCTCACTCTGGTCCAGGCTGACCTGGAATTAACTACGTAGTCTCAGGGTGGCCTCGAACTCTCAGCGATCCTCCTACCTCTGCCTCCCGAGTGCTGGGATTAAAGGCGTGCGCCACCACGCCCGGCTTTCTTTTTTTTTTTTTTAAAGGTAGGGTCTCCCTCTAGCCCAAACTGACCTGGAATTTACTATATAATCTAAGGCTGGCCTCAAATTCACAGCAATCCTCCTACCTCTGCCTTCTAAGAGCTGGGTTTAAAGGTGTGCACCACCATGCCTGGCTTTTAAGCAGCTTTTTCTTTTTCTTTCTTTTTTTTTTTTTTTTTTTTTTTTGAGAGAGAGAGACAGAGAGAGAGGGAGAGGAAGACAGATAGATGGGTGTGCCAGCAGCCTTTCAGCTGCTGCAAACGAAATTCAGATGCGTGCGTCCCTTTGTGGGCAAGTGCGGCATTGCGCCCTTGCGTCACTTTGCATCTGGCGTTCTTAGTCTTAGGAGGCAGGCGCTTTAACCGCTAAGCCATCGCTCCAGCCCTAAGCAGCTTTTTCTAATTGACAATTTTCATACATGTACTTTTTTTTTTTTTTTTTTTTTTTGAGGTGAGGTCTCACTCTAGCCCAGGCTGACCTAGGATTCATTATGTAGCCCAGGCTGACCTAGGATTCATTATGTAGACTCAGGGTGGCATTCTTAACAAATCAAAATCTCGGCAATACTACTACATGCCACCTACCTCTGCCTTCTGAGTGCTGGGATTAAATGTGTGTGCAGGGGATAGCCCGTTACTATGTTTTTGTACAAGGCCTTTCTTTTTTTTTTTTTTTGTTTGCTTATAATCAAAATATCAATAAAGTTATCACTCATATCTACTACATGCCACCCATATTGTGCTTGTGCTGCCTATGTGTCTTTTGGCATGTGGTAGGTATGTTCCCAGGTGTGTGGGGGTGTGTCTAGGTGCATATGCATATGTGTGTGGAGGTCAGGGGATAGCCCCGGGTGTTATTCTCAGCAATGTTTTTTGGAGACAATGTCTTTCTTTAGCCTGGAACTTGTCACACATGCTAGATTGGAGAGCCAGTGAGCCCAGCAATGCACCTGTCTCTGCCTCCCCAGTGCTGGGATTACAGGTGTATGTCACCATGCCTGGCTTTTACAAGCAAGTACCTTTAGCCACTTGGCCATCTCTCTAGCCCAGTGTCTGGCCTTTACATGGGTTCTTGGAATCAAACTCAGGTCTTATGCTTGTAAGGCAAGCACTTTACCCATGGAACTCTCTCCTCAGCTCCATCTTACATGTATTAACCTTATTAACTTATTTGCTTCATTGAAGGCACTATTATCATGCCTTCTCTAGAAACAAGGCTTTCGAGGGGCAGAAAGTTTTAAGTAAATTGGCCAATAGTTGACGGTCAGCTTTCATTCCATTTTATCCCCTCCAGAAAACAAACCCATAGGTAATTATATATTTCAACTGACTAGGCTATTTTTAGCAGAGGGACTTAACTATCTCTGGCACAGGAATCTGCAGTCACACACCCATCAATATTTAGCATTCTTCTTAGACAGGAGAGGCCTGCATATCCAGCCACCCCCTTGTGGAAGTCTTTTCCAAACAGGCAACAGCCCTTCACTGGCACCCTGCTGTCTTATATCTTGAGTGTATTACTAACCTGTCAAAAACTGAACAAAGGCACTGGAGAGATGGTTCAGCAATTAAAGGAGCTTACTTGCAAAGGCTGATGGCCTGAATTTGATTCCCCAGTACTCCTGGAAAGCCAGATGCACAAAGTGGTGCATGCATCTGGCTGGAGTTTGTTTGCAGTGGCAGGAGGCCCTGGCATGCCCCTTCACTCTCTCTCCTTACAAATACATTAAAAAAAAAAAAAAAAAAAAAAGGCTGGGTGTAGTGGCGCATGCCTTTAATCCCAGCACTTGGGAGGCAGAAGTAGGAGGATTGCTGTGAGTTCCAGGCCAGCCTGAGACTACATAGTGAATTCCAGGTCAGCCTGAGCCAGAGTGAGACCCTACTTTGAAAAACAAAAACAAAAACAAACAAACAAAATCTACAATGGGGTAGTCATGAGCCCTAGGGGTGTCAGCCTGAGCTAGAGTGAGACCTTACCTCAAAAAACCAAAAAAAAAAAAAAAAAATCGAACATGGTGAGCACATGCTTGTAGTCCTAGCTCTTGGGAAGTGGAGACAGAAGGACTGAGTTCAAGGTCATTTTAAGCTACATGGGGGAGTCACAGATCAGTCTGAGGCTACAGGAGATCCTGTCTTAACAACAACAACAACAGAACACATTACCCGGTTGTGGTAGTGCAACACCTTTAATCCCAGCACTCGGGAGGCAGAGGTAGGAGGATCACCGTGAGTTCGAGTCCACCCTGACACTACAGTGTGAATTCCAGGTCAGCCTGGGCTAGAGTGAGACCCTACCTCAAAAAAATCAAAAAAACCAAACCAAAAAAAAAAAAAAACCCAGAACATATGACAGTCCCTTGGGAGTGTCCCCTCCTGTTTCTCTCTCTCTTTCTTCTTGTTTTTGTTTTTTTTGAGGTAGGGTCTCACTCTGGCCCAGGATGACCTGGAACTAACTATGTAGTCTCAGGGTGGCCTTGAACTCTCGGCGATCCTCCTACCTCTGCCTCCCGAGTGCTGGGATTAAAGGCCTGCGCCACCACGCCGGGCACGTCTGATTTTTCATTTCCCCCATTTCTTGCCCTGCCGGGGGGTTCTCGGTACCCAGTGAAGAATCAATCGACCACCAGCACCCAGCGCGGCCCCGCCCCTCCGATCCCGCCTTTCCGGTCACGTGGTCGCCGCGTTACTCGGTGGCCCGGGTCGCGCGCGTGGAAGCTCCGGGACGCGCCGAAGTAGCAGCCAGGCGGCGGAAGTCGGTCCCTGAGTCGACGACGCAGTGACGTATTTCCGGTCACGAGCCCGCCGCGACGCCTTGAGCTGGTTCTTGGGCTGGCGGCGTTGTTGCTAAGCGACCGCGACCGGTTTGGCCATCGCAGTTGGGGGGAGAGACCGAGGCGCCGAGCCATGGACCAGTACTGCATCCTCGGCCGCATCGGGGAGGGCGCCCACGGCATCGTCTTCAAAGCCAAGCACGCCGAGACCGGCGAGATCGTGGCCCTGAAGAAAGTGGCCCTGCGGCGGCTGGAGGATGGCATCCCCAACCAGGCGCTGCGCGAGATCAAGGCTCTGCAGGAGATCGAGGACAGCCCGTACGTGGTGCAGCTGAAGGCCGTGTTCCCGCACGGCGCCGGCTTCGTGCTGGCCTTCGAGTTCATGCTGTCCGACCTGGCCGAGGTGGTCCGCCACGCCCAGAGGCCGCTGGCCCCCGCGCAGGTCAAGAGCTACTTGCAGATGCTGCTGCGGGGCGTCGCCTTCTGCCACGCCAACAACATCGTGCACCGGGACCTGAAACCTGCCAACCTGCTCATCAGCGCCTCGGGTCAGCTCAAGATCGCCGATTTCGGCCTGGCCCGGGTGTTTTCTCCCGAGGGAGGGCGTCTCTACACGCATCAGGTCGCCACCAGGTGGTACCGAGCTCCCGAGCTCCTGTATGGTGCCCGCCAGTACGACCAGGGCGTCGACCTATGGGCCGTGGGCTGCATCATGGGAGAACTGTTGAATGGGTCCCCCCTGTTCCCGGGAGAGAACGACATCGAACAGCTTTGCTGTGTGCTCCGCATTTTGGGGACCCCCAGCCCCCAAGTCTGGCCGGAGATCACAGAGCTGCCCGACTACAACAAGATCTCCTTTAAGGAGCAGGCTCCGGTGCCCCTGGAAGAGGTACTGCCCGATGCCTCTCCCCAGGCCTTGGACCTGCTGGGTCAGTTCCTTCTCTACCCTCCACACAAGCGCCTTGCAGCCTCCCAGGCTCTTCTGCATCAGTATTTCTTCACACCTCCTCTGCCTGCCCACCCAAGCGAGCTGCCAATTCCCCAGCGTCCTGGGGGGCCTGCACCCAAGGCTCACCCTGGACCCCCTCACGTCCATGACTTCCACGTGGACCGGCCTCTTGAGGAGTCACTGTTGAACCCAGAGCTGATTCGGCCCTTCATCCCAGAAGGGTGAAATGCTGGCCCAGGTCTTGCCAGCCTGCCCCCCACCCCCACCAGCACTCAGATACTGGTTCCTCTTCCCAAAGCTTCCATGATCTTCCCATGGCCACATGGGACCCAGTCCAGATCTTGTCCCGTTCTTTAGTTTGCTTAAGGGCAGAGACCACACACCAGCCATGGCAATGAAGGTGTCCAGCCTAGTGGAGATGGAGTCCACAGCCTGCTGACTTAACCACCAGCAGTGAGCTTCAGCCTTGGTCAGGGGTCACTTCACAGGGGTGCCACCCGCTCTAGAGATGTCCTCCAGGCTCTGCCTCCTGCCCAAGGACATTCCTTGGTGTATTACCATCTGGGGAAGATGCGGACAATAAGGTGTCCAGTTGAGTACAGCTGGCAGCTGGCTTGTTTTTGGTTCTCAGAGCACGGTCTAGTTCAATTTTATTTGGGATTTATGTAAGAGCCCCAAGTAGTTCTGCCTGCTTTTTTTCCTCCGCTGTTCCTGTCAGGGAAAATGACAGAGGTGACACTGTCTATATAGATTATATAGGTGACTCGAGTCAGGGTCATTTTTACTCTGAAGGCTTCCTGGGTGCTCACTTGGAAGTGAGGGTCTAGAAGTCTAGGCTGAGGGATGGGAGGGCCAGGTCCAGCGGCACACCCTCTGTCTGTCAGGCTTTTGATTACAGCCATGCCACAGGTTGAGGTGGAGTTGGAGGTAGTCATGCAGATATGGAAAGTGGCATCTCTTGAATTTACTTACTCAATAATAACTCCCAATGCAACCCGGAAAAAGGAAAAAAAAAAAAATAAAAACCCTGAGACCCAGAGGATCCTTGTTGCAGTTTTCTGGTTCACAGACCTCGCTTTAAAAAAAAAAAAAATTTTTTTTTTTTATATAAGATTGTCTTCCAAAGGAGTGAGTGTCCCTGGACAGCAGCATGCAAGGGCTCCAAACATGATTTTGCAACCTGGGGGTCAAAAAATGAATGCCCGGTCCCTTCAATCTTACCAGCCTTCTGGGGACACAAAGAGAGGGGGAGACCAAAAGTGAGCGTGGGGGCAGGGTGGTTGAGGCCATGCCCCTGCTGAACAGATGGATTCCTATTTTGTGTTTAGGGAAGAGACATCTAGTGTTCTGGGAAAACCCTCAGCATCCTGCACAGACCCCGCGCAGGCTGACCACTACTGTCTGTGCCAATAAACAAAGGCTGGAAGTGAGGCCCAGCAGCTGAGGGCTCTCTGTAGGACCTCGGAGACCTCCTGTGTCCATGGTTCCCTAGATTTCAAACCTCTACTCCCTCCAGGGTTAGAAAAAAGATTTAAATGAGTAACTGTTGGCAGTAAATGGTTGCTGGGGAAGGAGGAGACACTTTAGTGTTGCAGCCATGGAAAGCTGCTCATACTCTGGTATATAATATAATGATATAATTAATATAATATAATTAATATGAGCCCCCACCATGCTCTAGTTAAACCCAGTGGGTCACACGTCTCTCTCTCTCTCTCTCTCTCTCTCATGCACACACACACACAGGACACCAAAGTAGAATTAGGACAAGTTGGGAAGGAGTTGAGTAGGAGATGATCAAAATACATTATATATGGGTTGTGGAAATTTAAAAATAAACAAGGTGTTGGCATTGGAAAAAAGAAAATGTTTTTTTTTTTTTTTTTTTTTTTTTCGAGGTAGGGTCTTACTCTAGCTCAGGCTGACCTGGAATTCACTATGTAGTCTCAGGGTAGCCTCGAACTCATGGTGATCCTCCTACCTCTGCCTCCCGAGTGCTGGGATTAAAGGCATGCACCACCATGCCTGGCAGAAAATGAGTTTTTAAATATTTTATTTTTTAAATTTATTTTTATTTATTTATTTAAGAGAGATACAGAAATAGGCAGGTAGAGAGAGAGAATGGGCATGCAAACGAACTCCAGATGCATATGCCCCCTTGTGCATCTGGCTTACGTGGGTCCTGGAGAATAGAGCCTTGAACCAGGGTCCTTAGGCTTCACAGGCAAGCGTTTAACCACTAAGCCATCTCTCCAGCCCAGAAGATGAGTTTTTAAACTTTGGAGAGAGAGAGGCTGGAGAGATGGCTTAGCGGTTAAGGCGCTTGCACATGATGGCACATGCATCTGGAGTTCATTTGCAGTGGCTAGAGGCCCTGATGCATCCATTCTCTCTCTCTAATAAATAAATTTTTAAAAATCTTAAAAAATATAAAAGAGAAAGAGAATGGACACACCTGGACCTATTGCTTATACAAATGGACTCCAGATGCATGAACCACTTTGCACATCCAGCTTTATGCGGGTACTAGGAACCTGAGCGGGGCCAGCAGGCTTTGCAAGAAAGCTCCTTTAACTGTTGAGCCATCTTCCCAGACAAAAAAAAAAAAAGAAGAGAGATTTTTTTCCCCAAATATTTTATTTTTATTTATTTACTTGAGGGAGAGAGAAAGAGATAGAGAATGGGCACACCAGGATCTCCAGCCACTGCAAACAAACTCCAGATACATGCAGCACCTTATGCATCTAGTTTATGTGGGCTTTGGGGAATCGAACCTGAGGGATCTTAGGCTTTGCCGGCAAGTGCCTTAATTGCTAAGCCACCTCTCCAGTCCAAGAGACAGTAGCTGTGTACGTTTTCCCCAGTAGGTTAGTAAACCTGTTAATCTTCAGGACGCCATCGGCAGGATACAGAGTGCCACCCAGTGGCAATAACGTGCATTGTTGAAATGTCTTTCCTTAAGCAAGCTTTGAGAGGAGCGAGGGCGTCCAGTGAGGCTGGGATCACAGTTGTCTACTACCCTGCCTGTCTTCTTGGTGGTCCTCTTTGTGGGATGGCTAGAAGATGACCATGGGAAGACTCACATTTGTTTCTCTGGATCCCTCTATTCTCTGGGGTGCCCAGTCCATGTCTCCCTTTGGCACAGTCCCACTCACACATTACATGCCTTCTCAGGCCTTTGTGATCCTGCCCTCTCAGCTGTCTGATACCCCTCTAGTGCAGGCTCACTTGGAACTCACTCTGTAGCTCCAAGATTACCACAAACACATGGGATTCTCCTACCTCAGCTTCCCCAGGGCTGGAATTAAAGGTGTGCACTACCAAGTGCAACTCAGATGTTTTTATTTATTAGAGAGAGACAGAGAGAGACACAGAGAATGTATGTCAGAGTCTTTGGCTGACACTAATAACTCCAGATTCATATGCCACTTTGTACATCTGGCTTTATGTAGGTACTGGGGAATTGAATCTGAGGACAGCAAGCCTTTAAGCCATCTCTCTAGCCCAGGAGTAACCTTTTGACTTCTAATTGGTCAGTTGTCTTAATTCTTCATACTTCCTCTGAAATCTGACCCCATCCAGGATATTTGCTCTGGTTTCTGAGTAGTTTTGTGTCACTCCCCGCCCCCTTCTAGATGTCCGGACAGAACTTGGTCTTCTGAGGCGCCCTCCCATCTGTCAGCCCACTCGTGTTTCCTCTGGCATAAGAATCAGATCTTGGGCTGCAGAGATAGCTTAGCAGTTAAGGCACTTGCCTGCAAAGCCAAAGAACCCAGGTTCAATTCCCCAGGACCCACATAAGCCAGATGCATGTGTCACCATGCCCAGTTTTAACTCACATTTTTATAGCATCTCATAGTTTAAAAATACCTTTCTTAGCCGGGCGTGGTGGTGCACACCTTTAATCCCAGCACTTGGGAGGCAGAGGTAAGAAGATTGCCATGAGTTCAAGGCCACCCTGAGACTACATAGTTAATTCCAGGTCAGCCTGGGCCAGAGTGAGACCCTACCTCAAAAAATCAAACCAAACCAAACCAATACAAACCAAAACAAAACCAAAACAAAACAAAACAAAAAAAACCTTTCTTGGGCTGGAAAGATGGCTCAGAAGTTAAAGGTGCTTGTTGGCAAAGCCTTATGGCCTGAGTTTTATTCCCTAGTACCCATATCTCTCAGACACACAAAGTGGCACATCCGTCTGGCATTTGTTTGCAGTAGCAAGAGGCCCTATTGTACCCACATTCTCTCTCAAGTAAATAAATAAAATCCTTTCTCTGGCTGGGGAGATGGCTCGGTGGATGAAAGTACTTGCTGTGTAAACGTGAGGATTCCCAGCACCCATGTAAAAGCCAGGCATGGTGGTGTGCATCTGTCATCCCACTTCTGGGCAAGTGGAGACAGGAGAATTCCTGAGACTTGCTGGCTAGCTAGTCTAGCCAAATCAGTAAACTCCAGGTTCAGTGAGAGATCCTGTCTCAAAAAACAAGTGAAGGGCTGGAGAGATGGCTTAGTGGTGAAGGTGCTTGCCTGCAAAGCCTAAGGACCCATGTTCGACTCTCCAGATCCCACATAAGCTAAGTGCACAAAGGTGATACAAGCGCAAGGTCACCCATGCCCACTAGGTGGCGCAAGTGTCCAGAGTTTGATTGTGGTGGCTGAGGCCCTGGCACTCTCATTCTCTCTCTTCCTCTGTCTCTCTCTAAAATAAAACAAAAAAAGAAAGAAAGAAAGAAAGAAAGAAAGAAAAAGAACCAATCAACCAACCAACAAACAAACAAAAGCAAGTGGGGACCAGACATGGTGGTGCACACTTTTAATCCCAGCACTTGGAAGGTGGAGGTAGGAGGATCACTGTGAGTTTGAGGCCAGCCTGAGATTACATAGTGAATTCTAGGTCAGTCTGGGCTAGAGTCAGACCCTACATTGAAAAAACAAAACAAAACAAAACAAACAAACAAACAAAAAACCAAAACCAAAACAAAAAAACAAAAAACAAAACAAAACCCAAACCAAACAAACAAAAATCTCCCCACCTCCCATAAAATCCCCCCAAAACACAAGTGGAGAATGATTAATGAAGACACCCCACTCAACCTCTGGTCTTCACATGCATATGCACAATGTGCTCCCACGCGTATACAAACATGCACACGGACCACACAGCACATGGACATACGCACACACAAATAAAAAAATGTCTCTCTCTGCTGTGTTAGGCATGGGCATTACTGTAAGGCTTTATAGACCAGACGATGGGACGTTTTACAAGGCGAGGCAATTTGGCAGGTAGAGCGAAGTCAGTGTTTGGCATTTATGTTCTCTGTCTGGATGCTCACTGCCCTTCCTAGTGTCTTCCCTGGGGACCCTGTCAGTGACATTGATTTCCGGAGTCCAGATCTCTTGGGTCAGAAAGAAAGGGCCACTTACTGAGGCTGCGCCCCCAAAGTGACTTTAGTCTTTGCTTTCTGCCTTTCATTCCACTGCACCCTGAGTGGCTGGGTCAGCCCACTGTGTTCTATGTGGCAGAAGTAGGGGGCTCTGTCCTCAGGGGAGATTTTTACTGTCACCCAGGACTGGTAAGAGCCATTTCCATTGGGAAGAACATCTGATTTGGACTTCCACACCTTGTCGGCCCGGTTCCAGTGAAGGCTAATTCTTTGAGGGTAGAAGTCACTGGCCAGGCATTTGAGTGTACTGTTTCTTCCTGGGACCACGTGGCTGGTGATTGACACAGTGGGAGGGTCTGTGGAGACAAAAATTGTGTATGCTGAGAGCTTGGAGCAAGCACCTTTAACCACCGTTGACGCATCTACCTAGCCTCTATGTATTGACTTTTGGTGACAACAAATTGAGACAGGCTCTTGCTATGTAGCCCAGAATGGCCTTGAACTCTTTAAAAAAAAATTTTTTTTTTGAGGTAGGGTCTTGCTCTAGTCCAGGCCAACCTGGAATTCACTATGTAGTCTCAGGGTGGCCTGGAACTCACAGCGATCCTCCTACCTCTGCCTCCCGAATGCTGGGATTGAAGGTGTGTGCTAACACACCCAGTTTGCCTTGAACTCTTGATCCTTCTGCCTCTGCCTCCTGAGTGCTGGATTACAGGTGTGCACCACCGTGCCAAACCTTCTAAACTAGACTTTATTCTCCACAAATTAGACAAGAAGCATCATTGTAGAAAGAAATAACCAAAGCAATTGGACTCTGAAATGAGGAAGTCCCAACTGAAGTGGACTCTCTCCTCTCTTCTCCTCCCCTTCTTCTCTTCTCCTCTCCCCTCTCCTCTCTTTTCTCCTCCTCTCTCCTCCCTTCTCCTCTCCTCCCCTACTCTCATCTCTCTCCTCCCTCCCTCCCTCCCTCTTTTCTTCTTTCTTTCTTTCTTTTTTTTTTTTTTTGGTGTTTTTTCATTTTTTCGGTTTTTCAAGGTAGGGTCTCACTGTAGCCCAGGTTGACCTGGAATTCACTATGTAATTTCAGGGTGGCCTCGAACTCACGGCGATCCTCCTACGTTTGCCTCCCGAATGCTGGGATTAAAGGCATGTGCCACCTTACTCTCTCTTTTTTAAAAAAAAGTTATGGGAGGGGGAGAGAAAGAAAAAGGGAGAGGAAGGAGGGAGACAGGGAGGGAGAGAGAGAAAGAAAAAAAGAAAAGGGGTACACTGGAGACTAAGAGCTGGATGGAGCAACCTGAGATGGTCCCCTGGTCCCCAGCCCCAGTTCAGTACCGGAGCCAGTAAGTCATAGAGAAATGAGTACCTTGTCGGTCCAGGTGAGGTCTGCTGTAATTCAGGTACCTCTGCAGCATCGCAGGACACTCCTCCTCCAGGTATGCCTTGGCCCTCTGCACATAGACTCTTTCTGCCTCCCACTTCTTCTTGGTGTTTACCGCTGCGGGGTCTAAGGGGACCCAGGCTGGCATTTCTTTGTTGAATTCGATGAAGTCCCGTCCATCGTATGCATACCTCCAGAATGGTCCACTGCTCCTGTTATTCCAGAGCTCACAACCGAACATTCCCTGAAAGGTGTGAGACCCTAAAATATCCCCGGACCCCAAAGGGAGCCAGTCAGCTAGGTACCAACTCCAGTTGAGAAACTCTTTTTTAAATTTTTTTTAAAAATTATTTTTTATTTATTTTTGGAGAGAGAGACAGACAGAGAGGGAGAGGGAGACAGAGATGGGCGCGCCAGCAGTCTCTGAGCTGCTGTGAACCAAATCCAGATGCGTGCGCCCCTTGTGGGCAAGTGCGGCATTGCGCCCTTGCATCACTTTGCATCTGGCTAAACGTGGGACCTGGAGATTGGAACCGCTGGACATTGGGACCAGCGTTCTTAGGCTTAGCAGGCAGGCGCCTTAGCCGCTAAGCCATCTCTCCTGCCCCAGTTGAGAAACTCTTAATGCCTGCACACTTTGTAACCGAACAGTAAGGAAGGCGCTGGAAAGCTGAGCCTGCAGATAGCCAGACATATAGGAGACAGAGGAGGCCTTTCATGTCATTCTAAAAGGAAATGCATTCTTTGCAGCTGGTGAACTCAAGAGAGATCAAGGCTGGAGAGATGGCTTAACAGTTAAGGTGCTTGCCTGCAAAGCCAAAAGACCCAGGCTTGAATCCCCAGGACCCAGGTAAATTAGGTGCTCAAGGTGGTGAATGCATCTGGAGTTCATTTGCAGTGGCTGGAGGCCCTGGCACACCTGTTTTCTCTTTCTCTCTAGCTCTCTCAAATAAATAAAAAAATAAATCACAAACAAACAAACAACAACAAAAACCCCTGAGGCCCTTGTTTCAATCTCCAGAGTCAGAAACAAAAAAAAAAGAGATACATATTATGGGCAAATTTCAAGTCTAAAAATTATTTATGAGAGAAAAGAGAGAGAGAGAGAGAACGAGATGAAAGGGCATGACAGGGCCTGTGATGGTTTGATTCAGGTGTCCCCCATAAACTTCAAGTGTTCTGAATGCTAGGTTCCCAGCTGATGGCAACTTGGGAATTAACACCTCCTGGAGGCAGAGTATTGTTGGGGGCGGGCTTATGGGTATCATAGCCAGCTTCCCCTTGCCAGTGTTTGGCACACTCTCCTGTTGCTGTTGTCCACCTTATGTTGACCAGAGAGTGATGTCCACCCTCTGCTCATGCCATCGTTTTTCCTGCCATCATGGAGCTTCCCCCTCGAGCCTGTAAGCCAAAATAAACCTTTTTTTTTTTTCCCACAAGCTGCTCTTAGTCGGGTGATTTCTGTCAGCAATGCGAGCCTGACTGCAACAGTAAAGTGGTACCGAGAGTGGGGTTGCTGCTAGACACATGACTGCGTGGCTTTGGCCTTTTGGAGCTGATTTTCAAGAGGAATGTGGAAGGATTTGAAACCTAGGCCTAAGAGACACCTTGCAGTGTTGTAAGTACAGCTTAATGGACTATTCTGGTCGGAGCTGAAAGACCTGAATGCAGTAAGAACTATGGACTATGAGGTTTGGCTTATGAGGGTGAGAAAGAGCTTTACTTGGACTGGGCTAACAGTTTATGTGACAAGTTTGCTGTTATGCCCGTGTCCTGAGAAGTTGTGCAGGTTGCTTTGCGTAAAAATGAACTGATGCGAGCAGAAGGATATGGCATAGAAAAAATGAAATCTTTGGGTGAACTCTACCCGTTCAGCTGCAGTTGAGAGATTACAACCTTTGAGATTGGGCCAGCTGACCTGCAATGGGGCAACAGGAAGAATGCAGACTCTTTTGAAGGGACCTGAATGCTGAAGGAGTGTCCTGTTCTTCAAAGTCTGATTTATTCCCCCCTGGATTAACAAATTGGCACCCTACCTGGTATTATGGAGTATAACAAATGCAGGAAAGAGAGGGTTTTTGTAACGCGGTCTTGTGTTTTGGAAATGGCCATGGGCAGTGTGAAGCAGGTTTGCTGGATGCCTGCATGGAGATCCCATGGGGCCATGAGGATGGACCATGGGTTGCAGTGGAGACCCAATGGAGATGCCGGGACTATGAGATGGCTGCCAAGGAGAGCTGCCGGCCCTGGATGAAGTTTTCCAGGACTGTGAGTAGCCTAGCTGGAGGGGCGGGATTGGAACTCCAGAGACTTGTTGCTGCTCAGAAGCATCGGATTTGGAGATTTGTCACTGACTAGTTGTTGGATTGGAATTACAGAGTTTGACGTTTGCCCTGGTTGTTTAAAATCTTGTATTGGTTAAGTATTTCTTTGTTTTGCCCAATGCCATCCTTTGCAGTGTGAATGTTTTATTCTGTGCCATTATGGGTTTTTTTGGGGGGATATTTTTGGTATTACGGCTCAGTTAAAAGACCTTGGATTATGGGGACATATGAACATCATTGGAATTGATAAAAACTATGGGGACTTTTAAATTTGCATGAATGCATTGCATTTTACATCGTGTATGGTTATCAGTTTATGGGGGCCAGGGGCGGAATGTGATGGTTTGATTCAGGTGTCCCCCATAAACTTCAAGTGTTCTGAATGCTAGGTTCCCAGCTGATGGCAACTTGGGAATTAACACCTCCTGGAGGCAGAGTATTGTTGGGGGCGGGCTTATGGGACCATAGCCAGCTTCCCCTGCCAGTGTTTGGCACTCTCCTGTTGCTGTTGTCCACCTTATGTTGACCAGAGAGTGATGTCCACCCTCTGCTCATGCCATCGTTTTTCCTGCCATCATGGAGCTTCCCCCTCGAGCCTGTAAGCCAAAATAAACCTTTTTTTTTTTTCCCACAAGCTGCTCTTAGTCGGGTGATTTCTGTCAGCAATGCGAACCTGACTGCAACAGGGCCTCTTGTTGCTGCAAACTCTACATGCATATGTGACTTTGTATATCTGGCTTTATGTGGGTACTGTGGAATCAAACTTGGACTGGCAGACTTTGAAAGCAAGTACCTTAACCACTGAGCTTGTTATTTTTTTGAGGTAGGGTCTTGCTCTAGCCCAGGCTGACCTGGAATTCACTATGTAGACTCAGGGTGGCCTTGAACTCATGGTGATCCTCCTATCTCTGCCTCCCAAGTGCTAGGATTAAAGGCGTGCGTCACCATGCTCGGCTCAAATCTTTTTTTTTTTTCAAGGTAGGGTCTTACTGTAGCTCAGGCTGACCTAGAACTCACTCTCTAGCCCCAGGCTGGCCTTGAACTCATGGTACGCCTCTTACTTCTGCTTCCCAAGTGCTGGGACTAAAGGTGTGTGCCACCATGCCTGGCATTTTTTTTTTTTTTTTGGCTTTTTGAGGTAGGGTCTCACTCTGGCTCAGGCTGACCTGGAATTAACTATGTAGTCTCAGGGTGGCCTTGAACTCACGGCAATACTCCTACCTCTGCCTCCCGAGTGCTGGGATTAAAGGCATGCGCCACCACGCCTGGCACCTGGCATTTTTTGCATCATCTCATTTAGTGATGTTTATTTGAGTAGATGGTGAATTCTTTTTTTTAAAGTTAATTAATTAATTTGAGAGAGCGAGAGAGAAAGAGGAGGGAGGGATGGAGGGGAGAGAGAGAGAGAGAGAGAAAGAGAGAGAGAGAATGGGCCTCTAGCCACTGCAAAGGAAGTCCAGACGCATGCGCCACCTTGTGCGTCTGGCTTATGTGGGTCCTGGGGAGTCAAACCAGGATCCTTTGGCTTTGCAGGCAAACACTGTAACCACTAAGCCATCTCTCCAGCCCGTCTTTTTTCTTTCTTTCTTTTTTTTTTTTTTTTTTCAGATGTGTTCACACTCTAAAGCCCAGGCTGGCCTCAGACTCATGGGAATATTCCTATCTCAACTTTGCAAGTACTGGAACTGCAGATAGGAGCCACCATGCCTGGCATTTAGTGGTTAGTATTTTTCTAAGCCTCTAAACCCTCAGCCCATCCCCCGACCTGGCTAATGAGGAACAACTCTGACAAGCTGACCTCCTTAGCACCAGTCAATCTGATTACAAAAGCAGGTGCTTGCTCAATCCCAAGAAGCGCTCTTGGCACAGGTTCTGAAAGCTCTTAAACCTTCTGGGCTCAAGTCCCAGCTTTCTTCCCCAGCCCACCCTCCCTCTTGTATGCACTGTGTTTTACTTGTTTGTCTCTGAAATGCTGACAATAGTACTTTTTTAAAAAACTTTTAAAAAAAATTTAAAATTTTAAATTATTTTTTTGGAGAGAAACACAGAGAGAGACAGAGAGAGAGAGAGAGGGAGAGGAAGACAGAGATGGGTGCGCCAGCAGTGTCTCAGCTGCTGCAAAAGAAATCCAGATATGTGCACCTCCTTGTGGTCAAGTGCGGCATTGTGCCCTTGCCTCACTTTGCATCTGGCTAAACGTGGGACCTGGAGATTGGAACCGCTGGAGATTGGAACCAGTGTTCTTAGGCTTAGGAGGCAGGCGCCTTAACCCCTAAGCCATCTCTCCAGCCCCAATAGTACTTTTTTTTGTTTGTTTTTTTAGAGGTAGGGTCTCACTCTGGTCCAGGCTGACCTGGAGTTCACTATGTAGTCTCAGGGTGGCCTCGAACTCATGGCGATCCTCCTATCTCTGCTTCCCGAGTGCTGGGATTAAAGGCGTGCGCCACCACGCCCAGCTTTTTCTCTTCTTTCTTTCCTTCTTCCTTCCTTCCTTTATTTATTTATTTTTTTTTTTTTGATGCAGGGTCTCACTCTAGCTCAGGCTGACCTGAAATTCACTATGTAGTCTCAGGGTGGTCTCGAACTCTCAGCGATCCTCTTACCTCTGCCTCCTGAGTGCTGGGATTAAAGGTGTGTGCCACCATGCCTGGCTTTGGCAATAGTACTTTTTAAGGAAATTATTTCAGCATTAAATGTGTCCATACCTGTTCTTGGTATACAGTAAATGCTCAAAAAAAAAAAAAATGCCCCATTGCTATTATTTTCTGCTGTGTTCATGTGTTCATCTCTTTAAATTTTCATTCTTTTCTCCATGAAGAGAAAAATCACCATTTCTATTCCAGCCAGTTAAAATTCTTTCTTTCTGTTTCTCTCTCTCAATTCTCTTCTTGTGCTGGGAACAAATCCAGGGCACTGAGGCAAATCCCCAAATTAAAGTTGCTTGCGATGTCTTTCCCAGAATCCACATTAAAAAAAAAAATCCAGGTGTGGTGGCCCATGCTTATAATCCCAGCGCTGGGGAGGTGGATAGAGGCAGATCTCTGGTGCTCCCTAGCCAGCCTGGCTAACCTAATTGGACAGCTCCATGCCAATGAGATGCTGTCCCAAGAAAGGTGGATGGTGAGCCAGGCGTGGTGGCGCACACCTTTAATCCCAGCACTCAGGAGGCAGAGGTAGGAGGATCGCCATGAGTTCAAGGCCACCCTGAGACTACGTAGTAAAGTCCAGGTTAGCCTGGGCTAGAGCAAGGTCCTACCTTGATAAAATAAAAACAGCCGGGCGTGGTGGCGCACGCCTTTAATCCCAGCACTTGGGAGGCAGAGGTAGGAGGATCGCTGTGAGTTCAAGGCCACCCTGAGACTACATAATTAATTCCAGGTCAGCCTGGGCCAGAGTGAGACCCTACCTCGAACAACCAAAAAAAAAAAAAAAAAACTAACTAACAAAAAAGATGGATGGTGTTCTTTAGGAATGATATCCAAGTTACACAAACAACACACACACACGCACACTCTTGTCCACTCTTGTCCACTGTCAAATGAAAGCATGTAAACTCGACTCTGACTGATTCCAAGGCTGGTTCACTCCCTACTGCAGGGCAGTGGTGAATCTGACACCCTCTCAAGTGAGTGGGGATTTGGAGGTCAGAGGTCACAGGTGCTTGGATTAAAAAGTGACCCTGACATTAATTTCTGCATGGGCTGCGATCTGGGGTGAGGACAGAGGAAGCCATAGGGTTTAGAAGGAGGCAGCTGGTACACTATAGGGTGGGGAAGGGACGCATTTCAACCTGTGTTTCCTGTTCCTCTTTGAGGATGGACTAGTCCCACCCCAGCAACATCCTCTCCACCCATATAGCAGACCTGGAATTCACTGTACCTCAGGTGGAATTAGGACCCTCCACCCCAGCAGTCTGCCCTTCACTGACCTTGACTGTCCTTGTAATAGTCCATGATGTCTTTCAGGGTCACCAGAAAGATCTCCTCCCTGGCCCTCTGAAGTTGGCTCTCTTTCTCCCAGTCCTCCATTCCTTCTATCTGACTCCATGGTCCCATGGGTTCTGCCTTGCCGCTGTCACTGTCATAGTGGAAGAAGGCCTGGTCATTGAGAAAGGCAGTGGCTTGAAACCTGGGGAGGCCTTTACGGGGTTTGGACAGTCCAGTATAGAGAAAGACCAGAGAGTAAGGACCTGCAAAAGAAGAGGAGATTCTTAAGGGTGGGAATCCATGCATGGGTGGTCCACTGTGGGCCACAGAGCACCCAGTGGGAAGACCTGGCCACTGGATCTCTTCCTCCTCAGCTCTCTCCATCCTGCTGTTAGCTCACACTCTGCTGTCTCACTCTGAGCCGGTCACTGGGCCTTTATGATCTTTCTTTTCTTTTTTTCATGTGCATGTTTATGTGTGTGTGTGTATGTTCATGATGTGTGTGTGTGTGTGTGTGTGTGCATGTGTGTGGAGGCTAGAGGTAGACACCCTATGCCTTTCTCAATTACTTTCCACCTTATTCTTTGAGACAGGGTCTGTTGCAGAATCCAGAGCTCACTGATTTGGATAGACAAGCTAGGCAGTGAGTGACAAGGATCCCCTGCCTCCACTTCCCCGGCACTGGGATTACAGGCACCTGACATGTTACATGAGTGCTGGGGATCTGAACTGGGGTCCCCATGCTTGCCTAGCAAGCACTTTACCCATGGAGACAGCTACCTAGCCTTGAATTTTTCACTCTATATTTCAGATAAGATTCTTTTTAAAATTCTCTCTCTTGGGCTGGAGAGATGGCTTAGCGGTTAAGGCGCTTGCCTGCGATGCCTAAGGACCCATGTTTGATTCTCCCAGATTCCATGTAAGCCAGACGCACAAAGGTGAGGCAAGTGCAAGGTCACACAAGCCCACTAGGTGGCGCAAGCTCCTGGAGTTCAATTGCAGTGGCTGAGGCCCTGGCACACCAATTCTCTCCCTCTCTCTGTCTCTCTTGCTCAAAACAAAACAAATTTAAAGAAAATTCTCTCTCTGTGTACACATGCACCACAGCTCACAAAAGGAGGTCAGAGGACAACCTCAGGTGTTGGCCCCAGCCTTCCTCCTTATTTGAGGCGGGCTCTCTAATTGTGTGATGCTGGCTGGCCTTTGAGCTTCCAGAGGTTATCCTATCTCTGCCTCCCATCTCGCTGCAGGAGGGCTGGGATTACTGGCACTTGTTACTGTGTTCAGCTTTATGTGGGTTCTGGGGATCCAAATTTAGGTCGTCATGCTTGCGAGCAAACACTTTACCCACCAAGCATCTCCTCAGGCCCTCAGTTCAGAGTCTTGATTTTTTTTTTTTTTTTTTTCGAGGTAGGGTCTCACTCTAGCTCAGGCTGACCTGGAATTCACTATGTAGTCTCAGGGTGGCCTCGAACTCACAGTGATCCTCCTACCTCTGCCTCCCAAGTGCTGGGATTAAAGGCGTGTGCCACCACGCCCGGCTGATCTTTTTTTTTTTTTTTTTTTAATATTTTATTATTTATTTATTTATTTGAGAGAGAGATACAGAAATAGGCAGGCAGAGAGAGAGAGAGAATGGGTGCACCAGGGCCTCCAGCCACTGCAAACGAACTCCAGATGCATGCACCCCTTGTGCATCTGGCTTACATGGGTCCTGGAGAATCGAGCCTTGAACTGGGGTCCTTAGGCTTCATAGGCAAGCGTTTAACCGCTAAGCCATCTCTCTAGCCCCCCCCTTTTTTTTTTTGAAACAAAGTTAACAAAGACTCAATGTGTAGCCCAGACTAACCTCAGACTCCTGATTCTACTGCCTCAACCTCCTGAGTGCTCGGCTTGTAGATGTGTACTGCCATGCCTGGCTAGGTTCAGATTCTCTAAGGTCATACTTAGCCTGAGTCCTGAATATTTGTAGAAGGGCAAGCTGAGTCAGCTCACAGCCTTGTACACTCATTACTACGGGGCACACGGGAATCCCAGCTGTACCAAAGGCCCGAGCCCATAAACCTGTTCTTTTTGGCCTTCCTTCTGTTTTTTTTTTTTTTTTTTTTTTTTTGGTCCTCCCAACCTTTCCTTGTGTTTCCCACTCACCAGCTTGGGTCTCCTGGGGGACCGTGTGACCCAGAAGAAGTGGCAGGGATAGCAGGACAGGAATCATTGTTCTCATTGATCTCGGGAGGAAGGTCTGCATAGGAAACAGGTCTTTCCCTGAGGCCTGGAGCCCCGCCAGGGGGAGGTGTTTCCACAGCCAATCCGAGAGCCAGGAGGGACTCCTCCCCAGAAAGGAAAAAGCACTCACAAACCTCTCCTGCAGAGGTGTGATCTTCGGGTTCATACAATATACCATTATCATAATCCCCTTCCACCATCCACTTTTTCCCCTCCCATATCCCCCTCCACTGAATTCCTTCTTTCCAACTAGTCTCTCTTCTATTTTGATGTCATCATTTTCTTTTTATTTTTTTTAGAATATTTTCTTTTTATTTATTTATTTGAAAGAGGGAGAGAGAAAGCAAGAGAGAGAGAGAGAGAGACAGCGAGTGAAAGAGAGACAGAGACTGAGAGATTGGATTTGCTGGGGCCTCCAACCACTGGAAATGAACTCCAGACACATGCACCACCTTATGTGGATCCTGGGGAATGAAACCTGGGTCTTTTGGCTTTGCAGGCAAGCGCCTTAACCGGTAAGCCATCTCTTGCACAATAGTCCCCGAGCCTTGCTGGTTGTGATAGTGATGCCTCACTTAGTGCTGGACACTCCTCTGTCACTTCTCAGCACTTTGTTGAGTTTTGAGTCATCCTAGTGGCATTCCCATCTGAAAAGAGAAGCTGCTCTAACCCAAAGTGAAAGTAGCAGAAGGGCATAAACGTAAGTGTTTAGAGGGCACTTTGGTGGGCATAATCTATGCATTTAGCCAGACAACAGTAGTAGTGTCCCTGCTAGAGCTTATTACCTCCCTAGCCATAGGCTTTTGATTGGGTTTTCAGTGCCAGGCATGGATTCCCTCCTATGGAGTGGGCTTCCAGTCTAATCAGATAGCAGTTGATTTCCCCCATAACAAACATGACACTGTTTCACCAGTTGGTATATTGACCAGGCTGGCCAGCTATAAAGCATTTAGGGTCTGCTGCTGGTTGACAACCATAGATGACTTTTCTTTCCCAACAGCTGCATAGCTCTTTCCTGCGTCTTGACACTTAATCAACAGGGAGGAGGCTTCCAGCTCTGCTCCAGTTTGATTTCTCAGTGACCTGCAGTTTAGACATGTAGAGTCTTCAGCTGTAGGGTCTTACCATCTTGTTCTGGTAGGCAACTGAGAGTTTTGGCAATAGTCTGGAATGTTTTGGGGGCCTCCCTGGTCAACAACTCATTAGAAGGTATCACACCTCTGGCACTAAAATTTTTCTAATAACAAACTGTGGTTTCTGACTATAGCATTATCCACCTCCACCGGACAGTTCTGACCAACTCTTTTCCTTCTCTCTTTTATTTGATTTGAAAAATTATTTTTATTAGATATGGACATACTTAGTATGTATGTTTGTTTTCTTTTTTCTTTTTTCTTTTTGGTTCTTTGAGGTAGGGTCTCACTCTGGCCCAGGCTGACCTGGAATTCACTATGTAGTCTCAGGGTGGCCTCGAACTCACGGCGATCCTCCTACCTCTGCCTCCCAAGTGCTGGGATTAAAGGTGTGCGCCACCACGCCTGGCTCCTGATATGTAGTTTTTTTTTTTTTTTTTTTTTTTTTTGGTTTTTCGAGGTAGGGTCTCACTCTGGCCCAGGCTGACCTGGAATTCACTATGTAGTCTCAGGGTGGCCTCGAACTCACGGCGATCCTCCTACATCTGCCTCCCAAGTGCTGGGATTAAAGGTGTGTGCCACCACGCCTGGCTCCTGATATGTAGTTTTGTAAGCAAGTGCCTTTCATTGTTGAGCCATCCCTCGGGCCCTGGCGTGTAGTTTTGCTTCCTCCATACTTCTGTGAGGTCATGGGCCCAGTTTATCCCCGTGTCTCTAGGTCACAGTGTGTCCCAGGCTCCATGCAATTGTTTCACTTCTGCAAGATGTTTCCTGATCGTTCTGTCACTTTCCTCAACACAGTTTCCCCCCATGCCTCTCACTCCCTAAAACCAGGAAGATACTCTCACCTTTGTGAACGAGAAGGGGAAAGAGAGAGTGAGTGAAAGAGAGAGAGAGAGAGAGAGAGGGAGGGAGGGAGAAGTCTTGTCCCCATTGTTTCTGAGGCATAGAGATGCTGGACTGTCACACTTCTTTTCAGTCCCTTCTTTTGGGTGATGCCTGCTCTTTGGGTGTGCGGCTGCTCCAGGTCCTGGCACACGTCACCAACATATGGCTGTAGGACGAGGCTGGGCTCATCTGGTGGGAAGAAAGGAGACAAGGAGACTATTGTTGGTAGAATAAAGAAGTGGAATGAGAGTCCTCTGGCACCCATCCTAAGAAGGTTATTATGAAAGAGAAGTTTGTCTTGGTGCTTTTCGGTCTTGACAGCAGCTTAGAAATAATTAGGCAGGACTCCTCTTTCTCCAGTCCCCAGCAATAACCTTAGCCTCCTCCCCCATTACCCACACTGACCCGGGCTGTGGATTTATAAATAGAGCCATTGAGGGATCAGGAGAAATTCATGCAACTTTGAAAAATGTCTCTATTGCTTGTATGTGGTGCATCTCCCCACTTTCTACCCGGCAGCACAGACGTTTAGACAAAGACTTTGGTCACACTGGGTGGACCATCTGCATAACCCAAAATGGTTAGGCCACAGCTCCTGGTGTTCAAGTATATGTATGATCACATACTGTGATCAAAAATGTGAGAAAAGTACTTGAATCAGTGGATCCTCTGTAAGAAGGGTTTAACAGAAGGGGACAGACATGATTCTAGAGCCATCCTTGGTTCTCATTCTGCCTCTCCTCTGCTTACTTTTTCAGTGACATTTTCAGGTGATTTAAAAATTTTTTTAAAATTATTTTTTATTTATTTTTGGAGAAAGAGACAGAGAGAGAGGGAGAGGAAGAGGAAGACAGAGATGGGTGCGCCAGCAGTCTCTCAGCTGCTGTGAACGAAATCCAGATGCAAGCGCCCCCTTGTGGTCAAGTTGGCATTGCGCCCTTGCGTCACTTTTTATCTGGCTAAACGTGGGACCTGGAGATTGGAACCACTGGACATTGGAACCAGCGTTCTTAGGCTTAGCAGGCAGGCGCCTTAGCCGCTAAGCCATCTCTCCAGCCCTTTCAGGTGATTTTTATCTACCCAGACCTTACGTGATTTTCTTGCTCTGCTTTAGCACGGGCATACCTTGAATGCCTGCATCCTAGGACCACAGTGAGGGTTGAATGAGTTAGTATTTGATGAGTCCCTTCTCCCCCTGTTCTGCTTCCTCCCTATCCTTATCATTTCCCTCCTCCTCTCCTCTGTTCTCTTCTTCTCTTTCTCCTCTCTTCTACCTCTCCTCTCCCCCCCTTCCCTCTCCATCTCTTCCATCTTCATTTCTTTTGAGTCAAGCTCTTGCTACGTAGCCTAAGCTGGTCTCACATTTGAGATCCTCCCATCTCTACTTCCTAAGTTCTGGCTGGCTGCTATGATGATTGTTGAATCAGAGCTTGTTAAGTCAGGCATGGGGACCCAATGATGTAATTTTGCAAACACAGCATGGACAGGTAAGACTCTATAGTCAATAGGCAGGGCTGTGATCAGTGAATGGAACATGTCTAAGAGAAGACATCAGGGGTTTACTAAAATACCCAGACAAGATTCTTTTTTTTTTTATTTTTTTTATTTTTTTTATTTTTTGGTTTTGCAAGGTAGGGTCTCACTCTGGTCCAGGCTGACCTGGAATTAACTATGTATTCTCAGGGTGGCCTTGAACTCTCGGCAATCCTCCTACCTCTGCCTCCCGAGTGCTGGGATTAAAGGCGTGTGCCACCATGCCTGGCTTAGACAAGATTCTTTTAAAAAATATATATTATTTATTTATTAGAGAAAGGGTGGGGGGAGAGAGAGAGAAAGAGAGTGAGAGAGAGAGAGAGAGAGTGAGAGAATGGGCACACCAGGGACTCCAGCCACTGCAAATGAACTTCATATGCATGAGCCCCCTTGTGCATCTGGCTTTTGTGTATCCTGGGGAATCGAACTGGGATCCTTTGGCTTTGCAGGCAAATGCCTTAACCTCTAAGCCATTGCTCCAGCCCCAGACAAGATTCTTGTTGAAGGCAGGCCAGGTTGACCAGATATCACCTAGGGGATGGTGGAGGATAAGAATCAGATGTGAGGGCTGGAGAGATGACTTAGCAGTTAAGGCACTTGCCTGCAAAGCCCAAGGACCCAGGCTCAACTCCATGTAAGTCAGATGCACAAGGTGATACATGCACACAGGCAGTGTACATGAACAAGGTGGTGCCAATTCTCTCTCTCTCAAATAAAAAGTTGAAAAAAAAAGAATCAGACATGTGGGGCATGGTTCTTCATAAATAGACTTAGTTGGGTTCTTGCTAAAATATATCTTGCAAGGAAGCAGAGAGATGGGCCTAGGAGAAGATTCAGACACTGAAATCAAATTTGGCTAAGCAGAGAATTTTTTTTTTTTTTTTTTTTTTTTTTGGTTTTTCGATTTTTCGAGGTAGGGTCTCACTCTGGCCCAGGCTGACCTGGAATTAACTATGTAGTCTCAGGGTGGCCTTGAACTCGGCGATCCTCCTACCTCTCAAAGTGCTGGGATTGGCTAAGCAGAGAATCTTTTTGCAAAATATTTATTTATTTTTATTTATTTATTTAAGAGAGCGAGTGAGCGAGAGAGAGAGAGAGAGAGAGAGAGAGAGAGAGAATATGGGCATGTCACAGCCTTTAGCCACTGCAAACAAACTCCAGATGTGTGTGCCTCCTTTTGCATCTGGCTTAGGTTCTGGCCAATTGAATCTGGGTCCTTTGGCTTTGCAGGAAAGCATGTTAACTGCTAAGCCATCCCTCCAGCCCCTGAGCAGAGAATCTTTGTCAAATATTACCAGCTTTACAAATGTCTCTGCTAGTCCTCTTCCCATCAATTTCTGGAGACATGAGAAGGCTAACAAAAGCAGTGGGTAGAACATGGAGAGACCTGGCTGGAATCCAGAAGACAGCCAGTCCCCAGAGAGCCCGTCTAGGGCTGGAAAGCACTACATGAACTGTTGGTCATTGCTAAACATGGGCTGGAGCTGTGAGGAAGCTGGCCTGGGCTGTTGGACATGGCCTGGGACCTTGGACTATGGGGGTTGCAGCCAGACTTATTGTCGGGACCCCACTCTGGCGCTGGAGCTGGCCCTCCCTTCTAGTGAGGTGGTAGTGTGCCTCATCTCCGTCCAGAGGAAACGGGACCGATGGGCCCTCCCCCCCCCATTCCAGAGTACCTGAATATTCCACAGCCTAAGGTTCTGCCTTCCCCACAGTTCCGTGACCTCGTGGCCAGCTGCCCAAGAGACCCTTATATGGTAGTAAACAGTCTCCCTGCAGCTGCAGCCATCCATATGTGGCTGAAGTCACGTAGCTTTTTCTGCCACTTCTGTTATCTCCCTGGCAATTTCTCCCTCGTGACTTCTGCCTTCCAACACCAGCCAATTAGATAGCGACCCATAAACCTATGTATCCAATCACCTATGATCTGTATGTGCCTTCTCAACCTTTCTCAAGTGTTTATAACCCACTCCCCTTTTGAATAAATGAGTGCTGTCCATCAGACAGTCTCCCGGATGGTTCATTGCCCGTCGCACTCACCTGCTCCCCCAACTCCCCCTGTGCCCTGGACCTCAGTGGCCAATACTCTAGCTCAGGTTGACCTGGAATTCACTATGTAGTCTCAGGGTGGGACTTTTATTTTTTGAAAGTATTTTTATTTACAGAGGGAAAGAATGAGAGAGAAACAATGAGAGAGAATGAAAGAGAGAAAGAATGGGTGCATCAAGACCTCTTGCAACTGCAAATGAACTCCAGATGCATGAGCTACTTTCTGCATCTGGCTTTATGTGGGTACTGGGAATTGAAGCCAGGCTATCAGGCTTTGCAAGCAGGCACCTTTAACCACTGAGCAATCTTCCCAGCCCCCATTGGGCTTTATATCTTTATATATATATGTATTTATTTTAGAGATAGACAGAGGGAGGGAGAGAGAATTGGTGCACCAGGGCCTCAGCCACTGCAATTGAACTCCAGATGCTTGCACCACCTAGTGGGCATATGCAACCTTGTGCTTGCCTCACCTTTGTGCATCTGGCTTATGTGGGATCTGGAGAGTTGAACATGGGTCTTTGGCTTCACAGGCAAGCACCTTAACTGCTAAGCCATCTCTCCAGCCCCCCCCCCCCATTGGGCTTTTAATATAAAGTTGTACTCAACAAGGTAAAGAAGTGTAATTTATAATTTTAAAGTTTTGCAACTGATGATATGAATTATAGCTATACAAAAATATAGTAACAAAATTCATTCTAAAAACACAGGCGGGCTGGGGAAGGTTGCTTAGTGGTTAAAGACTCAACCTGCACAAGATCAGCCCTCTAGTACCCATCTAAAGCTAGATGCACAATGTAGCACATGCATCTGGAGTTTGTTTCCAGTGGCAAGAGGCTCTGGCATGCCCATACTCTCTCTCTCTTTCTCAAAAAAAAAAAAAACAACAAAAAAACCCACAGGAGCCGGGTGAGGTGGTGTACCTTTTTAATCCTAGCACTTGGGAGGCAGAGGTAGGAGGATTGCCATGAGTTTGAGGCCACTCTGAGACTACATAGTGAATTCCAGGTCAGCCTGGGCTAGAGTGAAACCCTACCTCGAAAAACAAAAACAAACAAACAAAAAAGTAGACTATAATTTATCCTCTTCAATCTGTGGACAGACATTCAATGAGAAGAATGAATCATAGAAGGCATAAATGACTATGTTAGTTTACACACATGTACTTGTTCATATGTGTGCACATGTATGTGTGTGCAGGTGAGCGAGTATAGTGCATTCATAGTGGATTATATCTCATAGGATCTTTATTTTGAAGTGGCATGATGAAGATGAACAGAATTAAAGCTTATGATGGACATTTCTCCAGGATCCATCAATGAATCAGGCAATGGTGCATTTATTCTCTCTCTCCATCTGCCTCTCTCAAACAAAGAAACAAATCAAAGAATACTTGAGAGAAAAAACTTGTGATTTTCATCATATATTCTGGTAAATACCCCCTCCCTAACACCCATGTGTACTCAGGCAATTTATTTATTTATTTATTTATTTATTTATTTATTTATTTATTTATTCATTCATTCATTCGAGGTAGGGTCTCATTCTGGCCCAGGCTGACTTGGAATTAACTATGTAGTCTCAGGGTGGCCTCGAACTCATGGTGATCCTCCTACCTCTGCCTCCCGAGTGCTGGGATTAAAGTGGTGTGCCACCACACCTGGCTTTTATTTATTTGAGACCAACAGAGGGAGAGAGAGAGAAAGAGAGAGAATGGACATGCCAAGGCCTCTAGCCACTGTAAAAGAACTCCAGACGCATATGCCACCATGTGCATCTGGCTGACGTGGTACCTGGAGAATCGAACCTGGGTCCTTAGGCTTCACAGGCATGCGCCTTAACTGCTAAGCCATCTCTCCAGCCCTGCAGGCAATCTTGATTAAACTCAGTGGGACACACACACACACACACACACGACACACATAACACAGACATCAAAGTAGAAAAGGGGGCCTGGAGAGATGGCTTAGTGGTTAAGGCGCTTGCCTGCAAAGCCTATGAATCCATGTTTGATTCTCCAGGTCCCATGCAAACCAGAGTTTGTTTGCACTGGCTAGAGGCCCTAGTGTGCCCATTCTCTCTCTCTCTCTGTCTAATAAATAAATGAATAAAAATACATATTAAAAAAATAGAAAAGGGACTAGTTGGAAAGAAGAAGGAGGGGGGACAAAGGAAGGTAATGGGAGGAGCTTAGGATCAAAATATGTTATATACATAATGTATAAAAATTGTCAAGTAGGGCTGGAGGCACTTGCCTGCAAAGCCTAAGGACCCAGTTTCAATTCCCCAGGACCCACATAAGCCAGATGCACAAGGTAGCATATGTGTCTGGAGTTCATTTGCAGTAGCTGGAGGCCCTGGTGTGCCCATTCTCTCTATCTGCCTCTCTCTCAAACAAATAAATAAAATATTTAAAAAAATGCAACTAAAATACTTGTGAGTTGGATGTGGTGGCGCATGTTTGTAATCCTAGCACTTGGGAGGCAGAGGTAGGAGGATCGCCGTGAGTTCAAGGCCACCCTCAGGTCAGCCTCAGCTAGAGTGAGACACTACCTCGAAAAACAAACAATAAAAACAAACAAACAAAGACACAAACAAACAAAAAAGCCACAGTCCTCCACAAATCCCCAAATATGGTTATGATTTGGATGGATGATTTAGTAAGGAATTGATTTAGGCTTAAAACGTGATCAATAGATAGCTGATCGATATTAGGTTCCTGTAAAAGAAGTTGAGAGATGAGCCTTTAGCGTAAGTGCTGGCTACTCAGCTCTGCTGGCTAGGCATTTTCTGAAGACCCCATAAGTGAACTGTGTCAGACACCAGAGAATTAGTAATCCCATCTACAGGGACCACCACACCCAGGATTGACAACAGATCTTTCTGGAGAACTTCAGGCCCAAATAGCAGTCTTCAAAAATCCATGTCAAAGCCGGGCGTGGTGGTGCACACCTTTAATCCCAGCACTCGGGAGGCAGAGGTAGGAGGATCGCCACGAGTTTGAGGCCACCCTGAGACTGCATAGTTAATTCCAGGTCAGCCTGGACCAGAGTGAGACCCTACCTCGAAAAACAAAAAAAAAAAAAAAAAAAAAAAAAAAAATCCGTGTCAAGAGCCTGGCATAGTGGCACATGCCTTTAGTCCCAGCACTCGGGAGGCAGAGGTAGGAGGATCACCATGAGCTCGAGGCCATCTTGAGACTACATAGTGAATTCCAGGTCAGCCTGGTCCAGAGTGAGACCCTACCTTGAAAAACCAAAAAAAAAAAAAAATCCATGTCAAGGGGCTGGGAAGATGGCTCATTGGTTAATGATGCTTGCTTGCAAAGTCTGTAGGTCTGGGTTCAATTCTCCAGCCATCCATGTAATGCTTGCAGTGGCAAGAGGCTCTGCATCTCTCTCTCTCTCTCACATGCAACTCCCCACCTCAACCTCCAACCTATGCCAATGCAGTCTACTGTTATCTGTAAGTCCCCACACAGAAGCCATCTGAAACCCTCACCTTTTCTTCAGATGGCTGGAACAATCTGCGTGTCATTCACTGAGAACGCGCCCCTTACCCTCAACAACAGAGTTATTCTCCAGAGCTCACTCTGTACAGCAGGGTTGCCTGCTCCTCCCGTTGCAATTCTTTTATGCCGTCATGAGGATGCCAGGAATGAAAGGGGAGGGCGAAGAAGTGGGTGGCTGCAGAAATCAGGGCCAGGGCCAGAGCCCGGGACCCTGCAGGCTCCAGCGGGAGGACGCTTCCATTTGCAGCAGTCTTTTTTCTTCTTTCTCTCGTGGTTGGCACTTTTTCTTGGAGCTACTACCAGGTGAGATCACAGGCAGAGACTATACGGGGATGGCTCACTCTGCTGGGAGTGATGGAGGGGCTGGCCTGGGTTCTAAAGAGGCTTCTGTAAGTGACAGATGTGTGGATCATGTAGAGATGTCATTAAAGTTTAGATAAGATCCACAAGCTGGGGAAGCGGTCTGAGATTCTACATTTCTGCTGGTGTTGATTTTGTTGCTTCATGGCTGCACTTGGAATAGATGCTTCTAGAATGTTTTCCAGGCCAGGTGGGGGGGAGATGGGAGCAGTGAGTGTAGGCTTATATCCCAGGTTCTACCCTCTTCATTGGTCCTTCCTTCTGGCAGTCCTGAACTCTCTCTCTGTGATGGATTTGGCCACTAGTGGAATCCTGGTATTATTCTTCAGTCTTTTGGAAATGCTTAGAAAAATTCTCACCAAAATCATGATGAGATTTCACAACATTCTCTTTAGATAATTTAAAATTTACCCAAATCCCAAACTTGCTTTCTCAACTCTTGAGTTCATTCTTTTTTTTTTTAAATATTTTATTTATTTATTTGAGAGAGAGAGAGATACAGAAATAAGCAGGTAGAGAGAAAGAGAGAGAGAATGGGCACGCCAGGGCCTCCAGCAGCTGCAAACGAACTCCAGATGCATGTGCCCCCTTATGCATCTGGCTTATGTGGGTCCTGGAGAATGGAGCCTTGAACTGGGGTCCTTAGGCTTCACAGGCAAGCGTTTAACCGCTAAGTCATCTCTCCAGCCCCATTGAGTTCATTCTTATTGCTTCCCTTACAATTTTTTTTTGTCTTGTTTTGAGTGAGGGTTACAGTGTGTAACTCGGACTGGCCTGCAACTCTTTGTATAACCTCAAGGCTGACCTTGAACTTGAAATCCTCAGGCCTCTGTTTATGGAGTGCTGGGATTATATACAGGTGTGTGTCACCATGCCTGACACAGTTACTAAGATCTTGACAGGGCTCAATCTTGACAACTCCCAGACAGGTTGATTTTCAAACCGTCCTTCCCCTCTTAGAAAAAAAGAGCAGTGTCGTTTAAGCTGACTTTAGTTAATTATGTGGAACTGGGGACCTGGTAGCAGCTTCCCTTCTGTTTCTGGCCCACTCCTGAGACCCTGATCCACGCGGGACAAACCTGCACTGATGTTTGTGAGATGAGGACAAGACAGGTACACAGGGAACACAGCTGGACCAGAGAGATGACAACACAGGCTCCCGGGAACACACGGAGGATGGATAGCTGTTGCATAGGGAATGCCTTTTGAACCACAGACTTTGGGAGATGGAGTATGGCTTTGTCTGAACCCTCTAGAAGGCCCTGTATATATACAAGATTGGTGACGTTTTGGTGATAAAGCCTTGGGATCAAAGATAAGGTAGGTTTCTTAGGATTAGATATGAGGGCTCAAAATCAAGGCGCTCTCAGGAAAGAGCTCTCTGGAGAGTTCTGGAGACTTCATCTTAGTCCGGAGAGCCTCTGAGAGTATATCGGGTGTCTGGCACGAGTCTGGGATAGGGACGGGGAAGAGGAGGGAGAGATGGAAATCAGAGAGACTTGGAGTGTCTCCCTCAATTGCTCTCCACCTTACTGAGTCACGATCTCTCACTCAGACCCAAAGCTTGCCAGTTTGGCTAGTCTAGCTAGCCAGCTGGCCCTAGAGAGTCCCTGGTCTCTGCCTCCCAAGTACTGGGATTAAAGACACATGCCATGTTCACCCAGCATTTATGTGGGTGCCGGGATCTGAACTCTGGTCTTCATGCTTGTGCAGCACTTTATCCACTGAGCCATCTCTCTGGCCCCAAAGGTAGATTTGAAATTAAAAAAAATTTTTTGTTTTATTTTTATTTATTTGAGAGTGACAGACAGAGAAAGAGGGAGGGAGCAAGGGAGGGAGGGAGAAAGAGAGAGAGAGAGAGAGAGAGAGAGAGAGAGAGAATGGGTGCACCAGGGTCTCCAGCGAACTTCAGATACATGTGCCCCTTGTGCATCTGACTTGTGTTGGTACTGGGGAATCGAGCCTTGAACCAGGGTCCTTAAGCTTCACAAGCAAGTGCTTAACTAAGCCATCTCTCCAGCCCTAAAAAAGTTTTATTATTTATTTGTATTTATTTATGAGAGCGGGAGATAGAGGGAGAGAGAGAAGGGCAGATAGAGAAAATGAGTGTGCCAGGGCCTTTAGCCACTGTGAATGACCTCCAGATGCATGCGCCACCTTGTGCATCTGGCTTATGTGGGTACTGGGGAATCGAACCTGGGTCCTTAGGCTTTGCAGGCAAGTGCCTTAACTGCTGAGCCATCTCTCCAGCCCCCAAAGGTAGATTTTATTTGTGCTATGCTGATGATCCTTTTCCTATTACATTTGTAATAGGCTTATGCACTTAAAAACCCATTTATTCTCATTCTTGATGGGTCCAAGGGAGGAATATATCCAATTTTACGTCTTTCATTATAAGACAAACTTGGTATCTTTCCAGATATTGGAAAATATAAAATTTTTTCACTGATTATATATATATATATATATTTGAGAGAGAGTGAGAGAAAGTCAGAAGGGGGGGAGAAAAATGGGTGCATCAGGGCCTTCAGCTTCTGCAAATGAACTCTAGACCCATATGCCACCTTATGCATGGGAATTGAACCTAAGTCCTTAGGCTTCATAGGCAAGCACCTTAACCACTAAGCCACCTCTCCAGCCCTGGAAAATATAAACTTTTAAACCATGTTTTATTTATTTATTTATTTAAAAGAGAGAGAGAAAGAGAAAGAGAGATTGGGTTCACCAGAGCCTCTAGCTGCTGCAAACGAACTCCAGACACATGTACCACCTTGTGCATCTGGTTTTATGTGGGGTCTGGGAAATCAAACCTGAGTCTTTGGGCTTTGCAGGCAAGCACCTTAACTGCTAGGCTATCTCTCTGGCCCTGCATCATGTTTTTGTGGTGCTGGAATTGAACTCAGGGCCTCACACATGAGCACTCTGTCACTGAGTTGCATTCTCAACCTTTTTTTTTTTTTTTTTTTGATTGCATGTGAGGTGTCCTGTGTGTGTGTGACGTATGCACATACACGTGTCCTTTTCAGAGCTCCGTGTGTTTGCCTGCAGCAGGGCACGCTAACCTGCGGTGGCCAGAGTGGAATGTTGGGTGTTCACTCCACCACTCTTCTGCCTGTTCTTATTTGAGCCAGAATCTCATACTTGTCCCTGAGCTGGCTGTATATATATTTTTTTTCATAAGCTCTGGTGATTCTCAGGTCTCTGTTCCCCTGCAGGATTGAAATTACAGACACACGTGGCCATACCCAGTTGTGTACGTGGGTCCTGGTATTAAACGCAAATGGTCTCTCAGGACACCTCTCATGCTTGCATAGGATATGCTCTTAATTGTCGAGCCACATCTCCAGGCTAGCCTTTTTTAAAATTTATTTTTATTTTTATTTATTTATTTATTAGAGACAGAGGGACAGAGAGAGAGAGAGAAAGAGTGAGAATGGGCGCACCAGGGTCTCCAGCCACTGCAAACGAACTCCAGACGCATGCGCCACCATGTGCATCTGGCTTATATGGGACCTGGAGAATTGAACCAGGGTCCTTAGGTTTCACAGGCAAACGCCTTAACTGCTAAGCCATGTCTCCAGCCCCCCCCTTTTTTTTTTTGTGTGTGTGTTTTGAGGTAGGATCTTGCTCTAGCCCAGGCTGACCTGGAATTCACTCTGTAGTCTCAGGGTGGCCTTGAACTCATGGCGATCCTCCTACCTCTGCCTCCTGAGTGCTGGGTTTTAAGTCTTGCCATAAGATAGTGAGTCCTGTAAAATTTTTTTTTTTTTTTTTTTTTTTTTTTTTGGTTTTTGCAAAACAGGGTCTTACTCTGGTCCAGGCTGACCTGGGATTAACTAAGGTCTCAAATTCAACTCTCAGCAATCCTCCAAACCTCTGCCTCCCGAGTGCTGGGATTAAAGGCGTGAGCCACCACAGCTTTTTTTTTTTTTTTTTTTTTTTTTTAAAAGCAACTTTATTGATTTATTTGAGAGAGAGTGAGAGAGAGAAAGAGAGAGAGAGAATGGTCACTCCAGGGCCTCCAGCCACTGCAAACAAACTCCAGATGCGTGCACGCCACCTTGTGCAGCTGGCTTACATGGGTTCTGGGGTGTGGAACCTGGGTCCTTAGGTTTTGCATGCCAGTGCCTTAACTGCTAAGCCATTTCTCCAGCCTGCCTTTTTTTCTTTTTTTGGTTTTCGAGGTAGGGTCTCACTCTGATCCAGGCTAACCTGGAATTAACTATGTAGTCTCAGGGTGGCCTCGAACTCTCGGCAATCCTCCTACCTCTGCCTCCCCAGTGCTGGGATTAAAAGTGTGCACCACCACACCCAGCTCTGCCTTTTTTCTTTTCTTTTCTTTTCTTTTCTTTTCTTTTCTTTTCTTTTCTTTTTCTCTTTTTTTTTTCCTTTTCTTTTCCTTTTCCTCAGTTCCTTTCTTTTTCCTTTCCTTTCCTTTCCTTTCTTTTCTTTTCTTTTCTTTTCTTTTCTTTTCTTTTCTTTTCTTTTCTTTCTTTTTTTTGGTTTTGCTAGGTAGGGTTTCAATCTGATCCAGGCTGACCTGGAATTAACTATGTAGTCTCAGGGTGGCCTCAAACTCTCGGCGATCCTCCTACCTCTGCCTTTTTTTCTTTTTGAGATAGTCTTAGTTCGTAGCACAGGCTTGCCTTGAACTCATGATGTAGCCCAAGATGTCCTCAAGCTCACGATCCTCTTACCTGTCTCCTCAGTTCTAAGATTACAGTTGTGTCCTTCTGTAGCAGACAGCTTTAGGTTCGCTGAGATGAACTTCCAGACCAGGCACAGTTATGGAGGAAGGGATATTATTTATTGAAGCTTACAGATCCATGGGAAGTTCCATAATGGCAAGAGAAGCGGCCTGCTCTCCACAGGGCCAAGCAGAGAGAGCAAAGCCAACCAGCCACCACAGCACACAGAGCAAAAACTACAGCCAAAAGGTCACACAGCACACTTCAGGAACTCCTGCTAGGCACATTTGCATATCTTTATAATGGAATCTCAAACCACACCATTAACACCTTAAGACCGGCCCCCAGTGACATTGCCTCTAGCAAGGTGATTGCAGATGCAAACTATAAACTAATAAAACACTAAATATATTGGGAGACATATATTCAAACTACCACATTCCGCCCCTGGCCCCCAATATATTTAGCTCCTGGCCCCCAATAGATTTATAACTACCACACATTGTAAATTGTACTCAGTCCAGTTTTAAAGGTTTTCACAGTCTTGATCAACTTAAGATAGTGAGTCCTGTAAAATCAAACAAGTTAAATACTTTCAGCATGTAAAGGCACACAGTAAAACATTTTTTAACTGGTATAAGGCATAGCAAGGAGAAACTAAAACAATGCAAATTCAACCACCATCAACAGTCATCAAACTTTTGCAGTTCAAGTTCAATATAACCAGAGACTAACAGTCTCTACGTTTTTTATTTCCGCCCCTCCAGCTGGGCAGAGTCTCCAGGGAAAACTTTTATAACATGCCAACACTGTACTCCATGGTAGCCTTTTGCACAGTCCTGGTATATCCAAAACATCTTCAGGTCTCCATGTAAACCACAGTCCATCTTCCAAAAGGCTCTTCCAGCCTATTCCTGAGGGTCTTCATGCCTGTCTCATGCCGCATCTCAGCAGCGGCTCTTGGAACCGTGTGCAACTCATGACCATTTTATGTATTTTTTATATTTCCAAAACTAATACCAGGTGTGCAGGACACAGCCATATTCTCAATCCAGGGACAAAATAAACCATAGCCTTGAAAAGCAGGTTCCCTCTCCAGTCAGCTCTTTCCAAGAATTTGCATTTTTAACAGTCTTTCCTCAGGCATCCTCTCCATTGTTTTAATGTAAATCAAGTCAGGCCACCTTCCTTCCACCTTTCTTAAGATTGCTAATGCGTTGACAATAGCAGCTCCAGTAACCTAAAACCGGTCTCAGTGCCTCTGCTTTTACCTTGTTTGAGGTTTTTCAACTTAAAATCTTAAAATCTCAGTCCGATATCTTTAGCCAAGCACATTAGTCCATTACAAATTTAACTTTGATCAAACACTCTGGGCCTGGATAGCGGAACGTAGCCATCCCTTATGCCAGTAACCCAGTTCCAACAAAGTCCTCTGCCGTCTTTCCTTCCCCTTAGAAAGCTCATAAGCCAAGCCTCGAAGTTTAGTACTATCTGTACTTAGCATTCTAAAACTCTCATCAGAATAGTCCATAAAACTTGGCTTACCACTCCAGAAGGCATCTTCAGTTGCAAGCACCAAGTCCATGCCCATTCCTCCAAAACAAAGGTTCCAAAAGACGAATATACACACGGTCAGGTTCATCTCACCCCACTTCTGGTACCACTTTACTGTAGCAGACAGCTTCAGGTTCGCTGAGATGAACTTCCAGACCAGGCACAGTTATGGAGGAAGGGATATTATTTATTGAAGCTTACAGATCCAGGGGAAGTTCCATAATGGCAAGAGAAGCGGCCTGCTCTCCACAGGGCCAAGCAGAGAGAGCAAAGCCAACCAGCCACCACAGCACACAGAGCAAAAACTACAGCCAAAAGGTCACACAACACACTTCAGGAACTCCTGCTAGGCACATTTGCATATCTTTATAATGGAATCTCAAACCCACACCATTAACACCTTAAGACCGGCCCCCAGTGACATTGCCTCTAGCAAGGTGATTACAGATGCAAACTATAAACTAATAAAACACTAAATATATTGGGAGACATATATTCAAACTACCACACCTTCCATGCCTGAACCTTTTCTTTCTTTCTTTTTTTGAGGTAGGGTCTCACTCTAGCTCAGGCTGACCTGGAACTCACTATGTAATCTCAGGGTAGCCTCAAACTCATGGTGATTCTCCTACCTCTCCCTCCCAAGGGCTGGGATTAAAGGCGTGTGCTGCCACACCTGGCTCCATGTCTAGTTTTTAATTAATTAATTAATTTTTGGAGAAAGACACAGAGAGAGAGACAGAGAGAGAGAGGGAGAGGCAGAGAGAGAGAATGGACACTCCAGCACCCTCTCAGCTGCTGTGAACGAACTCCAGATGCGTGCGCCCCCTTGTGGGCAAGTGCGGCATTGCACCCTTGCATCACTTTGCATCTGGCTAACTGTGGGACCTGGAGATTGGAACCGGCGTTCTTAGGCTTAGAGGGCAGGCGCCTTAACCGATAAACCATCTCTCCAGTTCTCCATGTCTCATTTTGAAAGATTGTGGGATTCTGACTTAAAACCTCTTTCTTAGGTTGGAGATGTGAACCTTTTGCTCTAACATGGTCCTTCCTACGATTGCCATCTAGGAATTGCGTTTAATGCGTGATGCTCTTCATTGGGCCTGTGGTATTCTGTTTGGACTTCAAGCCTCCAAAACTGTGAGCTAAACACACCTTTTATCTTTATAAATATAACAGCCTCAGCTATTGCACGACAGGTATTCAAAGCCAACTCACACACTATTGGATCAACCAGACCTTTGGCAGGGACTCAGAGGACTTGCTGTACAGATCCTCGGATTAGCAGTGACACGGAGTCCTCTCTCGAGGACCGTGAACTCCCCGCCCCCATCTGAACTGATAGTTGTTCTCTGCTCCACCACAGGATGTGCGGCAGGTTCCTGAGGCAGCTGCTGGCCGAGGAGAGCCGGCATTCCACCCCAGTGGGGCGCCTCCTGCTTCCCGTGCTTTTGGGATTTCGCATCCTGCTGCTGGCTTCCAGCGGGCCTGGCATTTTTGGTGATGACCAGAGTGAATTCGTGTGTCAGACCCAGCAGACGGGGTGCAAAGCTGCTTGTTACGATGCCTTCCACCCCCTCTCTCCACTGCGCTTCTGGGCCTTCCATGTCATCCTGGTGGCTGTACCCAGTGCTATTCATCTTGGTTTCATCCTGTATCATGTGATGGGGTCCTGGGAAGAATCAGGACAGATGAAGGAGCAAGAGACCGTGATCCCCAGAGGGGACAGCGGCAGCCTGAGGGATGCCTCAGGGTCCAGAAGCCTCAAGCTGCTCTGGGCTTATGTGGCACAGCTCGGGGCTCGACTGGTCCTTGAAGGAGCATCCCTGGGGGCGCATTACCATCTGTACGGGTTCAAGATGCCTGGTTCCATCGCATGTCGACGAGAGCCTTGCCTTGGGAGCATAATCTGCAATCTGTCCCGCCCTTCTGAAAAGACCATCTTCCTAAAGGCCATGTTTGGGGTCAGTGGGGTCTGTCTCTTGTTTACGTTTTTGGAGCTTGTGCTTTTGGGTGTAGGGAAATGCTGGAGGACCCATAAGCACAAATGTTCCTTTGCTAAATACTTCTCAACGTCAAAGCGTACCATAAGACGCAAGGACCAAACTGGTAACTTGCCAGTGGTGGAAACCAAAGAGCAATGCAGAGAAGCAGGTGAGGACTCTAGTGACCATCTCTTCCTACTCATGGTGACTCTGCTGATGAGCCCTGCCCGGGGTCGGCCCCTCATCTACATGTTAGGACATTGATCGTTAGGCTGGGGAGATGGCTCAATGATTAATATGCTTCCTATGCAAGCCTAAGGACCCGAGTTTGGAATTTTCAGCACCCATGTAAAATGATGGGACTGCAACTTCAGATCTGGGGATTCAGAGATAATCCCTGGTACTTGCAGACTAAGCAATGGGCTCTGGGTTTAGTGAGAAACCCCCTTCTCCAAATGTAAGGTAGGGAATGACTAAGGAAGACACCCAACATCACCCTCTGGCCTCCACATGCACATATGCACCTGTGCACACACCCATGCCTACATACACATGCACACACTATACTTATGTACATACACACACACAAGAAAGTAGATAACCAGTTTTCAGGCAGATTTTTTTTTTTTTGAGGTAGGGTCTCACTCTAGCTCAGGTGGACCTGGAATTCACTATGTAGTCTCAGGGTGGCCTCGAACTCATGGCAATCCTCCTACCTCTGCCTCCCAAGTGCTGGGATTAAAGGCATGCACCACCACACCCAGCCCAGATGTTTTTTGTTTTTTGAGAGATAGATAGATAGATAGCTAGAGAGAGAGAGAATGGGCGTGCCAGCAGCCTCTCAGCTGCTGTGAACAAACTCCAGACGTGTGCGCCCCCTTGTGGGCAAGTGCGGAATTGCAGCCTCGTGTCACTTGTGTCTGGCAAAATGTGGGACCTGGAGAACGAACGGGTGTTCTTAGGCTTTGCAGGCATGCACCTTAGCCACTAAACCATCTCTCCAGCCCCAGGCAGATGTGATTTGGTCACTGTCCCTATCCATCTCCTAGCACCCTCCCCTATCAACTGGACTGTTCCTTTCAGTGGACCATGATAACCATGCTGTTTTATTGCACTGACGATCCTTCCACTTTCTTCTCTCCCCACTCAGTAAAGCCCTCTGCTTCTGCTTGATCTCTAGATCTCTAATTTGCAGAGTTATAAAGTCACTTGGCCTGCCTGGGGAAAGTCCTGTGATCGGATCTTCTTCAAACCATCCGGTGAGTGGGGATTCATGTCCATGACAAACCTGAGGCCATTGAATGATGTCTACGGGCCACGGTGGACCATGCTTTCAAAAGCATCACCTTGAAGAATTCCTGATGGTGTCTTCCTATGAGAACGAGTGACGTCAACATTGTCTGCTTCAGGGACGGTTTGAGAAGCGGCGGGCAGAAGCCTCCCTTGCTGTGCCTTTCCACTGCCAAGCTCAATAAATACTGACAACGACTCCCTGTGTTTCTGTTGCTGAAGACAGCACTCTTTCCTTTTCTTACTCTACATAATCTTTTCTGTTTCATATTTGTTGCTCCCCTAACTTCAAAGTCCTATAAATCAGTGAATTCCACCCAACCCTGCAGCATATGTCTTAGCTAAAAACTTTGTCATTTGGTCCCCTCAGGCCTCATGCTTGCACACGAAGCACACTTGACTACGGAACCATGTCTCTATCCCTAACGTGTCCCATCTGTTCTACTATGGTATCACAAAACCCCTCCCCACATGACCCCTTCCTAGCTTCCTGGCCTCTACAGACACGCATTCCAACTTATACACATGAACCTACAGATTTGAAGCTTCTGTAGCCAAAAGTGAGAGTAGCATTAATATTTGAGTGTGAACATTAAGAGAAGTGCTTACTGGACAGTTTGGTGAGCATACTATATACATTTAGCCAGACAGATGTTACACCCCTAGGGCTCATGACTACCCCATCGAAGGTTTTCAGAGGATGTATTCCCTCCCATGGAGTGGGCCTCCAGTCCAATTAGAGAGTGGTTGGTTTCCCCATAACAGACATGCCACCATTGCACCCATTGGCTCCTTTGGCCTGGCTGGCCAAATTTAAGGCTTGCAGTGTCCACTGTTAAATATATGCACTGGTGATTTTTCTCTCTCCCATTGATCTGCATGCAGCATAGGTTTTTCCAGCTTTCTGTCAGCTGGTCTACATGGAGGAGGTTTTCAGCTCAGCTCCAGCAGGATTTCTCAGTGACCTTGTAGCCCAAGTATGCGGAGTCTTCAGCAATAGGGTCTTACCATCTATTCCTGGTGGGAAACCAAGAGCCTCAGCAATGGCCTATAATTTTTTCCAAATATTTAAAAAATTAATTAATTAATTTGCAAGCAGAGAGAGAGAGAGAGAGAGAGAGAGAGAGAGAGAGAGAGAGAGGATGTGTGTGCCAGGACCTGTAGCCACTGCAAATGACCTTCAGATGCATGCGCCCTCTTGTGCATCTGGCTTACTTGGGTACTGGGGAATTGAGCCTGAGTCCTTCGGCTTTGCAGGCAAGCACCTTAACTGCTAAGCCATCTTTCCAGCCTGCCTGTAATGTTCTGGAAGCAGCAGGGACATTCCTGGCCAACAACTCACTGGAAAGTATCCCATGTCTGACACTGAAAATTTTCTAGTAACAATCTATGGCTTGTGAGTGTTCCAGTGTCCAGAAAAGTAGGTTTCCATATGACTTAAATAATATTTATTAAAGAGTGGGAAACATAGAAACTTATCCTTTTAATTTTTTTTTTTTTTTTTTTTGAGAGCGAGAGAGTGCAAGAGAGAGAGAGAAAGAAAGAAAGAGAGAGAATGGGTGTGCCAAGACCTTCCACCTGCTGCTCACAAACTCCAGATGTGTGCTCCCCCTTAAGATGCATGTGTGACATTGCGAGCTTGTGTCACTGTGCATCTGGCTATGTAAGACCTGGAGATTTGAACATGAATTCTTAGACTTCTCAAGCAAGTGCCTTAACTGTTAAGCCATCTCTCCAGCCTGAATCTTGTCTTTAAAAACGTTATTACTCTGTAACTCCTGACTATGTACACTTTATTAGAAGACAAATGTGGGACTGGAGAGATTGCATAGTGGTTAAGGCTCATGACTGAGAAGCCTAAGGACCAAGGTTCGATTCTCCAGGTCCCATGTAAGCCAGATGCACATGGTTTCACATGCATCTGGAATTTGTTTAGAGTGGCTAGAGGTCCTGGTGTACCCATTCTCTCTCTCTCCCCCACTTTCTGTCTTTAATAAATAAATAAAAGACAAGTGTTAGGGCTGGAGAGATGGCTCAGTGGATGAAACACTCTGCTCAAGCTGGAATATAAGTTCAGATCTTCAGACTCCACATAGATAGCAGCTGGAGAACTGCTTAGACAGACGACTGGCAAGCTCCAGGATGTGTAAGAGACTCCACTGTAAGGCACACGTGGGGGCATGATGGAAGGAGACACCTAATGTTCTTCTCCAGCTGCCACAGGTAAGTGCCCAGGGCACCACAGGTAAACACACAGTCCTACATCAAGCATGTACACATGTGCATACACGCCACACTGCATCACACCCACACACCAATACCACACATACTACGTGTTTTTTCACACTTATAAGCCCAGCACTCATGATATGAGGTAGGAGGATCACCATGAGTCTGAGGTCATCTGGACTGTAGAGTGTGTTGCAGGTCAGGCTGGGATAGAATGAAGCCTTGCCTCAGAAAGCCTTTTAAGTTGGAGCTGGGTAGTTGGCTTAGCGTGTAAAGTGCTTGCCATAAAACTCTGAGTACTGGGCTGGAGAGATGGCTTGGAGGTTAAGGCGCTTGCCTGTGAAACCTAAGGACCCATGTTCAACTCTCCAGATCCCACGTAAGCCAGATGCACAAAGGTCAAGGTCACACATGCCCACTAGGTGGCGCAAGCATGGCTGAGGCTCCTGTGTGCCAATTCTCTCTCTGTCTCTAAAAACACAAAATGAATAAAATAAAACTCTAGACACCATAAAATTCAGAAGCTATAGAAGGTTTCTGTAATCTCATTGCATCTGGAAGAGAGGCAGAGATAGGAGAATTTCCCCCAAACTTGCAAGATCTGCCTTAAAATTAGGTGGAAGGCAAGGACCAAACCAAAATTTGTCCTCTGACCTGCACGCGTGCATGCGTGCGTGCGCGCGCACACACACACACACACACATACAAATAAATAAAAATTATTCAAAAAATAAATTTACAATAAAAAGTACTGGAATGGCCATGCAATGTCTGTGTTGTATAAAGGTATGGGAGAGAACATATTTGAGAGAGAGCATGCACTGTCTTTCTGTGTCTGGGTTACCTCCCAATATATTTTCCTGTTCCACCCATTGCACTCTTCCTATGGCCAAAGAAAATGCCATTGAATCGGTGCACCACATGTTCACTATCCATTCCTAAGGTGGTGGACTTCTGGGCTGAGTCCATTTCCATGCTGCTGTGAAGAGTGCAGCACAGGGGCTGGGGAGATGGCTTAGCAGCTAAGGCATTTGCATGCAAAGCCAAAAAATCCCTGTTCGGTTCTCCAGGACTAATGTAAGCCAGGTGCACAAGGGGGTGCATGCATCTGGAATTGTTTTGCAGTGGCACGCCCATTCTCTCTCTCTCTCTCTCTCTCTCTCAGTCTTTCTCTTTCTCAAATAAATAAATAAATAAAAATTATTTTTAAAAAGACTGCAGCACAAACACTGATGAGCAAGTTTCTCTGTGGCAGGCTGTGGAGTCCTTTGGGTGCACGCCCAGGACTGGTTTAGGTGGCTTTATGGCTGTTCTATTTTAGCTCTTTAACAAACCTCCACATTGATTTCCATTGACAGGAGGTTTTTTTTGGGGGTTCTTCATACTGCTGTAATCTACAACACAGGTAAGCAGAAAAGTTAAAAATCCTGATTTGCATAGGAATGCGAGTAACACATACCCTCCAGAAATTTAAATTTGGGTTGTCCCAACAGACAGGAACCATAACCCATTGTGGACAAAGGGAATGCGACATGGATTGGGAAAGATGGTCGGTACAGACACCAACACAGCAACCCCAAGAGGAAAAGCTGTTCCCCTGGGAGCATTGCTTTGGAAAGCTGGTGTGTTATATCAATACGATACAAACTTTTTCTTTTTTCGATTTTTCAAGGTAGGGTCTCACTCTAGCTCAGGCTGACCTGGAATTCACTATGTAGTCTCAGTCTCAGGGTGGCCTTGAACACACAGAGATCCTCCTACCTCTGCCTCCCGAGTGCTGGGATTAAAGGCGTGCACCACCATGCCAGGCTTCAAACTTTTATATGTTTGTTTCATTCCCTATGTCAACCTCAAATAACACACAAGAGGCATAAGCAATAAGGCTCATGTCTCAGTTTTTAAGTAACTGTAGTGGTTATAAAAGAAAGAAAATGAACTGATGAATACAGAATGAATTTCACAGATGTCTTATGAGGAAATCTTTGGTGGAGATATGTATATATATATATATATATATATATATATATATATATATATATATATATATATTTGATCTCTTCTTGGGGAAAAATTAATAGGTTTTAGTTGTACATATGCCATCAATATATGGTTAGTTATAAAGAAAGTTTTGTACTGTCTTGTGGGTGAAATGTAATTTTCAGAAATATATATGTGTTCCACATTTACACAGCAAAACAACCACACTTTTTTTTGTACCCGAAAACAAACCAGAGACATATCCTTCCCATATCTGTGGTAATTTCATTATGAATCAGGGCTGCAGTTAGCAGTTAGCATTTTGACTTTAAAAAATTATTTATTTTTGCCGGGCGTGGTGGCGCACGCCTTTAATCCCAGCACTCGGGAGGCAGAGTTAGGAGGATCGCTGAGAGTTCGAGGCCACCCTGAGAATAGTTAATTCCAGGTCAGCCTGGACCAGAGTGAGACCCTACCTTGCAAAACCAAAAAATAAAAAAATTGTTTATTTTTATTTATTTATTTGAGAGAGGGAAAGAGGCAGAGAGAGAGAGAGATAGGAAGAATGGGCACCCCAGGGCTTTCAGCCTCTGCAAATGAATTCCAGATGCGTGAGCCACCTTGTGCATCTGGCTTACGTGGGACCTGGGGAACTGAACTGAGGTCCTTTGGCTTTGCAAGCAAGCACCTTAACCGCTAAGCCCTCTCCAGCCCCATTTTGACTTTTACTCAGCCAAATTCCACAATGTTCTTTTTATCCAATTCTCACGTAATTGCTACTCCAGATGAGATCTTGGTTTCTGTGGTGAAGCATGACTCAAATAAGACACCAGTAATGTAAACCGATTCTCCACATAGCTCCCATTTTTCTTCTTTGTGGTTTTGCTCCATAAGCATCTCCCTGGACCATCACATATTCCAGATAATCTATTTATTTATTTATTTATTTATTTATTTATTTATTTATTTATTTATTTTTTGGTTTTGCGAGGTAGGGTCTCACTCTGGCCCAGGCTGACCTGGAATTAACTATGTAGTCTCAGGGTGGCCTCGAACTCACGGCGATCCTCCTACCTCTGCCTCCCGAGTGCTGGGATTAAAGGCGTGCGCCACCACGCCCGGCTCAATCTATTTATTTTTTAAAGGAAAGAACTCAGAGCTGAAGGCGTTTTCTCCAAAGTATAATTTGATCAGTAAGAAAGAGATCTTGGGGCTGTGCAAGCATGAGGACTTGATTTGATCTCAAGTAAACAGGTAGGTGGAGCCCCAGATGCCTGTAACCCCGCTCACAGGGGAGTGGAGGTGGGTGACCACGGACCTCAGTGGTCAGGCAGGGTAAGCAGGCACAGCGTGAGCTCCAGGTTCAGTGAGAGACTCCGTCTCAAGGAGAGAAGGTAGAGGAGTGATCGATGGACATCAGTGTCCTCCTCTGGCCTCACATGCATAAGCACAGGGCACATGTATAACCCGCACACCTCATATACTATGCACACACCAAAAAGCAAGAGAGACATGTTTCCTCTCTGCCCGCTAAGGGAACCTAGAGTTTGATTGTTACGGCCATCACCTCATGCTGTCATTTAAAACCAGTTTCTGTACAGTAAGAGACCGATGCCCCCATCCTGGTCATTTCAACCCAATTGTGTTATCAATAAACAACATTTAAACTTTTATATATAATTCTCCATCTTTCTTCACAGGTGTCCAACCCCATAAAGCCACACAGGTTTTTTTTTTTTTTTTTTTTTTTTTCATTTTCCTCTTGTCTCTGTCCTCCTTAGGAAACTTTCCTAATCTTCTCCCCATTCTTATGTGGGGCCCACAAATGACCTTTCTCCTATGTCTCTTCATGAAGCTGTCCTCGTGTGTCTGTGACTTAAGATATACACTGAGAAAGACCTACTTTCCGATCAAGATCGGCAGGATACTTTAAGTCCCAACCTTATCTTACCTGGAATGTCTCCAGCACATTCTTGTGGGAAGAACAAACCTAAACATGAAAGGGAGAGGAAAGGGGAGTCACGTGGACACACCCTTTGCCCATTGGTCACCCAAGAAGCCTTTCGAGGCCTTCATCAGGCTCCCTTCTCTAACCCTGACAACCTCCTGCTACCAGTGCATTTGAGGAGAAGATATTGACCAGGCCCAGTCGTCACTGTGTCACTAATTATCATAGCCACAGACTCACAGGATGACAGGACATGTTATTCTACGACTGCCACATTCTGTGCTCAGGATTTGACCTCGGTCATCCCACAGCGATGCAGACCAAGTAACTGAAATGCTTTCACCCCTATGAGTTTGGCAATTTGGCCTTGAAACACCCGGATGTTGCCTGTGGACTTCTCTTTCTTTTTCTTTCTTTCTTTCTTTCTTTCTTTCTTTCTTTCTTTCTTTCTTTCTTTCTTTCCTTCCTCTTTCTTTCTTTCTTTCTTTCTTTCTTTCTTTCTTTCTTTCTTTCTTTCTTTCTTTCTTTCTTTCTTTCTTTCTTTTTTGGTTTTGCGAGGAAGGGTCTCACTCTGGTCCAGGCTGACCTGGAATTCACTATGTAGTCTCTCGAACTCACCTCTGCCTCCCGAGTGCAGGCTGCCACCACGCCGGGCTCTGGAAGGTCTCACTCTAGTCCAGGCTGACCTGGAATTCACTATGTAGACTCACGGTGTCCTCGAACTCATGGTGATCCTCCTACCTCTGCCTCCTGAGTGCTGGGATTAAAGGTGTGCACCACCACGCCCGGCTTTTTCTTTTTTCTTTTTGATGGTTCATGTGTGTTTAATTTGAAGTAGAAACTGGTAACTTACTTGGACCTAAATGTCTTCCTTCCAATCAAGAAGTTCAGCTGGTTGATTTCCTCACCCATTAGAATCCCAGCTTTCACCAGTGACCCCGCCCCTTCCTGACCTCTAGACAGTAGGGGGCTGCCTCACTCGGATGTGCACACTTAGGGTTCAGGATGACTCTAGAACGGTAAAGAAGTAGTGTGTGAGAGACACGGGTTCAGGTCTCAGCAGCAGGGCTAACTTCAGGGGCGTCCTCCTTTTCTTTCCATCACTGTTTGGCTTTCAGCTTGCTGCAAGCCTCTCCCGCATAGGCCGCGACTCTGCACCATCTGCAGCAGGGGTACCACAGTGTTGGGAGGTGCGGGCACCGTCCTGGCTGGCGGGGAGGTGCGTGTCCAGGGGAGGAGGAGGTGTGACATGAAGGTGGGATGCCCCCAGACCCACCGTGATAGCGTCCCTTTCCCAGGGAGACCAGAGGCGGCGGGCTGGGGTAGCCAATCCACGGGTGACAAGGAGGCGGCCTTGGTACCCAGAGAGGCCCGTGGTGATGCCCTAGCGCTGCCTCCCTCCTCCCTCCTCCCTCCTTCACTTACTTGTTTCTGTGACTTGGATTTGCAGCTGCCTGGCTGGAAGAGGTGTCACTGGCGGCAGATCCTGGGTAAGGTTTCGGAATGAATGACCAAGACCACGCAGACCACTCTGAGGCCAAGATGAAAGCTTTTATTTGGGGAAGCAAATGCTGCCAGGGCTGACTCAAGAGCCGAGCACAGCCCACCTGAGTTTTCAGTAGTGGGCTCTGAAGGTCTTTTTCAGTTGGGGGAAGGTGAGGAAGGGAAAAGAACTCGTTTGTTAAGCTGAATAGACAAGTTCCCTTAGGGGAGATCATTACATTTACCATTTAAAATAGCTGGGGTGTGACACCAGAACAGTGACCTTGTAAGTTATGAGATAAGGGGCCAGGAAACCAGGACCTGGGGCATTGTTAGGCAAGAAGGGGATAAGGACCTGGTGGTTTCTTGAGGAAGTGGATAGTAACTCCCTATGCCTCTGTCACCATTCTTCTGACCACGGGGACTCCATCTTGTGAGCCTGTCCCGACCTAACACTGGGGTTCAGCCCAAAGATACGTTTGGGGGAAGATCTAATTTGCAGCCTAAAGGGAGAGAAAGGGGGGAGAGAGAATATGAATTGGTGTGCCAGGGCCTTTAGCCACAGCAAATGAACTTCAAATGCATGTGCTACCTTGTGCATCTGGTTTACATGGATCCTGGGAAACTGAACCTGGGTCCTTTGGCTTTACAGGCAAGCACCTTAACCGGCCATCTCTCCAGCCCTTAAACTTATTGTTACTATTATTACTTTTTGTTTTTTTGAGGAAGGGGCTGATCCTCAACCTCTGCCACCTGAGTGGTGGGATTAAAGTGCACCACCACTCCCACCTTATAGTTATTTTTAAAAATTTATTTATTTATTTGAGAGTGACAGAGGCAGAGAAAGAGAGGGGGGAGAGAGAGAGAGAACTAGGGGTCCAATTGAATTGGTGTGCCCGGGTCTTTAGCCACTGCAAATGCATGTGCTACCTTGTGCATCTGGTTTACATGGATCCTGGGAAATTGAACCTGGGTCCTTTGGCTTTACAGGCAAGCACCTTAACCGCTAAGCCATCTCTCCAGCCCTTAAACTTATTGTTACTATTATTACTTTTTTGTTTTTTTGAGGTAAGGTCTCACTCTAGCTCAGTCCAACCTGCAATTCACTATGTAGTCTCAGGGTGGCCTTGAACTTACAGTGATCCTCATACCTCTGCCACCTGAGTGGTGGGATTAAAGGTGTGCACCACCACTCCCACCTTATAGTTATTTTTTAAAAATTTATTTATTTATTTGAGAGTGACAGACAGAGAGAAAAAGAGGCAGGAAAGAGGGGGGAGGGAGGGAGAGAATGGGCACACTAGGGCCTCCAATCACTGCAAATGAACTCCAGATGCATGTGCCTCCTTGTGCCTCTGGCTTACGTGGGTACTGGGGAATTGAGCCTCGAACCAGGGTCCTTAGGCTTCACAGGCAAGTGCTTAACTACTAAGCCATCTCTCCAGCCCCTTAAACTTATTTTTTTAAAAATATATTTTATTTGTTTATTTATTTGAGGGAAAGAGTGGGGAAGAGAGAGAGGGAGAGAGAGAGAGAATGGACATGCCACTGCAAACGAACTCCAGGTGCATGCGTCCCCTTGTGCATCTGGCTTATGTGGGTCCTGGAGAATAGAACCAGGATCCTTTGGCTTTGCAGGCAAATGCCTTAACCGCTAAGCCATATCTCCAGCTCTTAAACTTATATTTTTAAAGATTTTTTATTTTATTTATTTATTTATTAGAGACAGAGAGAGAGTGTGTGAGAGAGAGTGAGAATGGGCGTGCCAGGGCCTCTAGCCACTACAAATTAACTCCAGACGCATGCGCCACCATGTGCATCTGGCTTATGTGGGACCTGGAGAATCGAATTGGGGTCCTTAGGCTTCATGGCATACACCTTAACCACTAAGACATCTCTCCAGTCCTTAAACTATTTTTTTGCAGAGAGTGAGAGAGAGCGAGAGCGAGAACGCGTGCGTGCGAGAGAGAGAGAGAAGGACAGATAAAGAATGAGCAAGCCAGTAGCTTCTCAGGCACTGTGAATGAATTCCAGATGTGTTCGCCCTCTTGTGGGCAAGTGTGGCATTGCACACTGGCATCACTTTGTGTCTGGCTAAACATGGGACCTGGAGAATCGAATGGGCTTTCTTAGGCTTAGGAGGCAGATGTCTTAACTGCTAAGTCATCTTTCCAGCCCCTTAAGCTTATTTTAAATTAATGTTTTCACTATAGTTTCTGAGCTTGGCCAACAGAAATTGCCATTACTACCTTGCTAAGATGCTAAACCTAATGCCAGCTTGATCATGAAAGTTTCCAACGTTGCAAAAAATATCTGAAGGCAGGAGAGATGGCTCAGCAGCTAAAGGTATTTGCTTGCAAAGCCTGATGGCCTGGATTTAATTCCCCATACCCTCGTGAAGTCAGATGCACACAGTGGTTCATGTTCTGGAGTTTGTTTTGCAGTGGTAGGAGCCCTCGCTACTGCCATCCTCACACTCCTTCTCTCTACCTTTTTCTCTTTGTCTTTCAAGTGAATAAATAAAAATACTTTAAAGAAAAAAGTAAACTTGATTTGGGTTTTCCACTGTTTGAACCATAAATAATTTTCCTTTATAGCTTTACCTGTGTAACAAAATCTAAATTTTGATTTTATAGCCAGTAATCTTTTTTTTTTTTTTTTTTTTTTTTTTTTTGGTTTTTCAAGGTAGAGTCTCACTCTGGCCCAGGCTGACCTGGAATTAACTAGGTAGTCTCAGGGTGGCCTTGAACTCACTGCGATCCTCCTACCTCTGCCTCCCGAGTAGCCAGTAATCTTTTTTTCAGGGGTACAAAGGTCTCTCCAGCAGTAATCAAAGTGATTGGAATGAGAACCTACTTGGCCTGACACAAGCCAGTCACGAGGGGAAAGGAGTTCCCTCTGTGAGAATAAAACGTCCTCCAGCCCAGAGGACTGGAATTCACTATGTAGTCTCAGGGTGGTCTCGAACTCAAGGTGATCCTCCTACCTCTGCCTCTCGAGTGCTGGGATTAAAGGCATGCACCACCACTCTTAGCTCAAAATGTCAATTCTAAATATACAGTATCAGGGATTTTGCACCCCAAAGACACATCATGGATCTCTTCTGGGCACTATTGCCCAAGATACCAATTAATCTCTGCTCAGTGCGTGGAGAGTAGCGCCCCAAAGGCTTTTTGAAGTTTGTTTATTGGGGTCAGAGGAATGAGATATTTTGGGTGTCTGGGGAAGTCACTCTAAGGCTATTTGGTGGAAAAGTTGAACCATTTATTATGCAAATTGGACATTTTGAATTATGCATGAAACGCTGATGTAAACTTTAACTGTCCTGGGAAAACTAGGGACACTTAGATACAGGATGTCTCTAGTGTATTTTGAAAAACCTTTCCAAATGGATGTTGGAGGGCCAAAAATTACATCAAAATAGAAGAGGGACTAGTTGGAAAGAAGGGGTTCAATACAGGGGAGGTGCTGGGGGGGAATGACAGAATGTGATGGGAGGGAATGTGATCAAAACACATTATGTACATGTATAATAAGTGTCAATAAAAGTTTTATTTAAATTTTATTTATTTATTATTTATTTATTTGAGAGAGAGGAAGAGAGAGACAAAGAGTGAGTGTGGGTGTGCCAGAGCTTCCCACCACTGCAAGTGAACTTCAAGTGCATGTGCCACTGAGTGCCTCTGGCTTTATGTGGGTACTGGGGAATCAAACTCGGGTCCTTCGGCTTTACCTGCAAGCGCCTTAACTGCTAAGCCACCTCCCCAGCCCCTCAATGATAGTTTTTAAAGACGAGTGCCTACAGGTGATGAGAGTGAACACATAGAGAGGAAAAGTGGATGACTCCGAAATGACTTCAGAAGGAGGATCCTTAAGATCCGGGACACAAACACAGACAGTCACCATGGACATGAAACCTCTGGGGGCTGGGGAAATAGCTCAGTTCTCAAAGTACTTGTTCTGCAAGCGTGAGGACCTGAATTTGATCCCAAGCACACGCATAATAAACAAGTAGGACTTGTTGGCACACACTTGTCATCCCAACTCTGAGGAGTCAGAAATAGGCAGATCTCTGGGACTCACTGGAAGCCAGTCTACCTTAATTGATGAGGTCAGTGTGAAACCCTGCGTTCAAAAAGTGGACAGATGGACTGGGGAGACGGCTCGATTGCTAAAAGTCCTTGTTTACAAGCCTGCTGATCCGAGAGCAATCTTTCTTAGTAGCCACATAGAGCCACAGGCAAGATGGTTCACTCATCTCTAATTCCAGCACACCTACGGCAATGGGAGGCAGAGCCAGGAGAACCCAGAAGCTCACAATAAACAGTGGCAAGAAAGAATCTGCCTCACAAGAATCAGGAAGGAGAGGAGGGAAGCCGGGCGTGGTGGTGCACGCCTTTAATCCCAGCACTTGGGAGGCAGAGGTAGGAGGATTCCCATGAGTTCAAGGCCATCTTGACACGACATAGTAAAGTCCAGGTCAGCCTGGGTCAGAGTGAGACCGTACCTCGAAAAAACAACAACAACAACAAAAAATTAAAAAAAAAGGAAGGAGAGGAGGATCATGTCAAGGTTGTCTTCTCCCCCCACACACGTGCCATGGTATGCATGTACCCAATACACACACATCCTACGCATACTCGGTTTTAGATACACACACTGTTTAACGTCAGACTTCCTCCGCATTGAAAGCAGTGAACATCGATTTCCAGCTTTATCAAAAGTCCTGGGACAACTCATGGGAGAAGGCATTGGGAGGGTAATCAGACCCGCACCTGAGTTCTCAGGCATGCCCTGTGCCATGTATGCAAAGACACACGAGGTCTTGTGGCCTCAGAGGACAAGAGTGTACAGAGGGTCAAAGATCAAGGAACAATGAGCTCCATCGAGATAGTTTCTTGGAGTCTCCATGCTCTGTACGTAAGCCCTCACCCCGAGGCTGAGGGAGAAGCACCTGTGACAGTTATCTCGACAGAGCGAGCCCCGCTGACGTGCTGCTCCGAGATCTCCATACACCTGCACGGGGACAAGGAGCATCTGGAAGCAGCCATGGGGAAGTCATCATTCAGGGAGGGATGAGACTTCTCGGTGGTGCAGCTGTTCTGGGGTCTCCATGCTCTGTAAATAGCCCTCACCCCGAGGCTGAGGGAGGCGCATCCGAGGAGTAATCTTGACACAGGAAGCCTCATCAAAATGGCTGCTTTGGGGGCTCCATGTTCCTATACTATAAATAATCCCTCTCTGTGCTCTGTAAGTGACCCCAGTGAACTCACTGGTTCCCTGAACTGGTATTGGTGCACTCGTGCTTAGGTCTGCCCTCTGGGCCCTATTTGGGGTGAAGATGTTTGTCATGGGAAGAGTTTCCCATGACATACAGAAAAATAAATAATAATGAGTCTAAAATTGTCTTTAAATGTGGAAGACACTTTAGGAATGACACTTGAAGTTGTCTTTTGGCCTCTACATGCACATGCACACAGATGCATGTGAACCTGCACACACGAGAAAGCATGCACACACATACACGCCCATGCGGGAAAGCAAAGTCTGCAAATCAAAGGACTTTGATTACATTCATCTATTTAGCATGATTTTAACCCAAATCATTGTGTCCCCACTGGGTTAATTCTATTACTGGATTCTGCTGGGACTCTCTGTGTTGGGTAATTTGGTAGTTGGTGGATATGGGACCACAGTCTTCATGCTTATGTCTCTAGTGTACCCACTGACTCTGTCACCTTCCTAACATCCCTTCAAGAGCATGGATTATCAGACCATTTTGTGTCTGGAAGAGTGTATTGTAAAGAACCCTACCCTTCCTTTGGCTCTTACATTCTTTCTTCCACCTCTTCCGCAATGGACCCTGAACATTAGAAGCTGTGAGAGATGTTTCAGTGCTGAGCACTCCTCTGTCTCTTCTCAGCACTGAGTTGCCTTTTGAATCATCCCAGAGGTCACTGCTGTCGACAAGAGAAGCTTCTCTAACCAAAAGTGACAATAGCATTAATATATGGGTATGAACATTAAGAGAGGTGCTTAATGGGAAGTTTGGTGAGCATAATCTATGCATTTAGCCAGACACCAGCAGGCATTACACCCTTGGGGCTCATGGTTTCCCCGTCATAGGTTTTTTTTTTTTTTAAACCTTTTTAAAAAAACTTTTTATTTTTTCTTATTTTATTTGGAGAGAGACACAGAGAGAGACAGAGAGAGAGAGGGAGGGAGGAATTCAGAGATGGGCGCTCGAGGAGTGTCTCAGCTGCTGCGAACGAAATCCAGATGTGCGCGCCTCCTTGTGGCCAAGTGCGGCATTGCGCCCTTGCGTCACTTTGCATCTGGCTAAAAGTGGGACCTGGAGATTGGAACCGCTGGAGATTGGAACCAGTGTTCTTAGGGTTAGGAGGCAGACGCCTTAACCCCTAAGCCATCTCTCCAGCCCTGTCATAGGTTTTTAGTATCAAGCATGTATTCCCTCCCATGGAGTGGGCCTCCAGTCCAATTAGAGAGCCGATGTTTCCCTCATATCTATTGCACCCATTGACTCATTTAGCCTAGCTGGCTCAACTTAAGGCTTGCAGTGTCCACTGTTGTTTATCTACATTGATGACCTCTCTCTTTCCCATGGAGATGCATGCAGTGTAGCTTTTTTCCAGCTTTCTGTCAGCTGGTCCACATGGAGGAGGTTTTCAGCTCAGCTCCAGCAGGATTTCTCAATGATCTTGCAGCCCAAGCATGTGGAGTCTTCAGCAATAGGGTCTTAGCATCTATTCCTGGTGGGAAACCAAGAGCCTGAGCAATGGTCTGTAATGTTTTGGGGGCATCAGCGACTCCCTGGCCAACAACTCACTGGAAGGTATCCCATCCCTGGCACTGAAAATTTTCTAGTAACAATCTATGGCTTCTGAATGTTCCATTGTCCAGAAAGGTAGGTTTCCATATGACTTATTTATATCCTCTTAGGTTTTGATTAGCCCTCCCTCCACCTTTCCTTTACTCAATCTCTTCCCATGACCTCAGGCCTTTCCATCCCCAGTTACCTGTTCTTCCACTTACAAATATACAATACCATCCCCTTAAGTTCTCCCCTCTCCTTCCTCCCTTATAGCTGCTCATTTCTAGCTTACAAGCCTCTGCTACTGAGTTTTATTCCAAGTCACATACAAGTCCAAACATTTGTAGCTAGGTTCCACGTATGAGAGAGAACATTTGGTGCTTGGTTTTCTGGGCCCGAGTTACCTCACTAAGTATAATCCTTTCCAGATCCATCCATTTCCCTGCCATTTTCATAATTTCATTTTTCTTTCCTGCTGAGTAGAACTCCATTGTGTAAATGTTCCATCTCTTCATTATCCACTCATCAGTTGAGGGACATCTAGGCTGGTTCCATTTCCTAGCTCTTGTGCTGCAGCACTCTCTTGAGAGCCTTAGCGACATCCTTGTTCCGGAGAGTATAAATCAGAGGATTCAAGGTGGGAGTGATGACGCTGTAAAAGACAGAACCGACTTTGTCCTGCAGGGGAGTGCGCTGGGACCTGGGCCTCATGTATGAGAAGATGCAGGCACCATACCAGAGGGAAACCACAATGAGGTGAGAGCTGCAAGTGGCAAAGGCGTTTCTCTTGCTCCCTGCTGAGCGCATGTGAATGACGCTGTGGAGAATGAATGCATAGGATGCACATATGAGTATGATGGGGAGGAGGAGAAATAAAACACTGCATATGTATACAGTGGTCTCATACACAGTGATGTCCCCACACACCAACTTCACAACAGCTGGAAGCTCACAGTAGAAGTGATGGATTATCCGAGACCCACAGAAAGGGAACGTCATCAAGATCACTGTGTAAATTAGGGAGTTCATAAATCCACTCAACCAGGACACAACAGCCATGCCCACTCCCACCTTCATGCTCATCAGCACAGTGTAACGTAGTGGGTGACAGATGGCCACGTAGCGGTCATAGGACATGAGAGCGAGGAGGACACACTCAGCACCACCCAGACACAAATACAGGAAGTGCTGCGTGGCACAGCCCATGAAGGAGATGGCCTTGTTGCCAGAGAGGTAGTTGGCAGCCATCTTGGGAATGGTCGTGGAGACATGCATCAGGTCCATGAGGGAAAGCTGGCTGAGCAGGAAGTACATGGGCGTGTGGAGCCGGGCATCTGAGCAGATGAGGAGAATGGTGAGGCTGTTGCCACTCACTGCAGTGACGAAGACCACCGTGATCAAGAGGAAGAGACAGAGGTGGTTGAGGGAGTCATCAAAGATCCCTTCCAGGATGAAGTCTGCCAGCGAGGTCTGATTCCACTCCCACATGCTCCCTTCCTCAGCCTCTGTGGGAACAGGAAGAGGATTTGAAGTGGAATACAAGAAATACTGAGTGTCCAACAACCTCAAAATAAAAGAACGTTCAATCTCAGAAATCCTTTGTGAACAAGAATTTTTTTCTATTTCTTTTTGTTGTTGTGTTTATGTTTGTGTATGTGTGAAAGAGAGAGAGAGAGAATGTCCATGTCAGTGTAGGTCATGTATGTCCTGACACACAAGTGGAGAGCAGTTTCTTTTCTCACTTCCACCTTCATTGAGGCAGTATCTCTGGTTGCACGGCGCTGCATCCACGTGGTGATTCTTCCATGTCACTCCTTTCTTCCTGTCGTGCACAGACATTGTATATGTTGGTGCTATTTCATGTGTCTTTTTATGTGAGTTCAGGGGATCTGAACTCAGGTCCTCATGTGAGTGCTGCAAGACCTTTATCCAGTGGACCACCTCCGAGCCCCAGGAGAGATTTTGCTATTTCTAATTTTTTATTGGTTCTAATTTTCAATGAATGCTGTGTCTAAGAAACGCACAGACCCCAGAACGAAGCCCTCATTGCTCTCTGGATAAGTACAGTGAGCATACACATCAAAATGTTTTCAAATTACTGTGCGTGTTCCTCTTAATCCAAGCTGCTCTCCTCTCACTCTTGGTTTGAGAATCTGTTTCATTTTTCAGGTAGCAGAGGATACTGGGGAGATCCAAGATCCAACAATATGACAAGCAAAGACAGCCAACTGACCACTGTGACAGTGCTACCTCTACACTATCTACCAGGAGAAATTGCAGAGGAAGCAGGGAAAACACGATAATGCTCCCCATTCTGAGTTCCTTGCACAGATAGTGAGTGCGCAGGTGCGGTGGTCTGGAGTGAGTAGACTAGACCGCTGTTTCCCACCTCCCTGGTCCGGGTTCCCTGCCCAGTCTGTGTGCTGGAGGATGCGGCACAGAGTAAAGTAGGTCAGATCCCTGTTCCCTTGCTCCTCCCTGTCCCCTGGTCCTGGTTGGTCCCACTGTGCCTTGCTTGGGGAAGCCTGGTCCCTGTGTGAGCTGAGGTATCCTGACTGGCCACTGGGTGCCAAGGTCCCTGTTCACCTGAGCCAGAGGGTGCATGGGACAAAGGACAAAAACTTGCTTCCTCCTGAGTAAAATAAAGAGTCTTCCTAAAATGGGTAGACAACAATACAAAAGAGCTAATGAAAGTCAGAAAACTGAGAGAGCTCCAGCAAGGATGCCTAGTCTTACAATGGAAGCATCCAATGAAATCATAGAGGAATCAACAGAAATTCATTCCCCAAATGAAAACACAACCAATGAGACCCTGATCAAAAAAATCACTGAGCTGGAAGCAACCCATCAAAGAACCAACAATCATATCATTGAAATTGGGCAGAATTGACTCCGAGAGTATTCAGCCTTTGACACTAGGCTTCACTTGATTGAAAAGCACACTAGAACCCTCCAAAGAGATATGAATAAATTGAAGGTGAGACAAGAAATGGAAGATCTCAACAACCGGTTAAGCTTAATGAAGACGTGATCAAATGCAAGGATGAACTCCAGGGAGCATTAAGAAAATCAGATCTCAAAATCATACCTCAGCTCTTCCTGTCAGCGGCCTGAGGTGACCTGTGAAAATGGTTCGCTACTCCCTTGACCCAGAAAACCCCACAAAATCATGCAAATCAAGGGGTTCAAATCTTCGTGTTCACTTTAAGAACACCCGTGAAACTGCCCAGGCCATCAAGGGTATGCATATCCGAAAAGCCACCAAGTATCTGAAAGATGTCACTTTAAAGAAGCAGTGTGTGCCATTCCGGCGATACAATGGTGGAGTTGGTAGGTGTGCCCAGGCTAAACAGTGGGGCTGGACCCAGGGTCGGTGGCCCAAAAAGAGTGCTGAATTTCTGCTGCACATGCTTAAAAATGCAGAAAGTAATGCTGAACTTAAGGGTTTAGATGTGGATTCTCTAGTCATAGAGCATATCCAGGTGAACAGAGCACCCAAGATGCGCCGCCGTACTTACAGAGCTCATGGTCGGATTAACCCTTACATGAGCTCTCCCTGCCACATTGAGATGATCCTCACTGAAAAGGAACAGATTGTTCCTAAGCCAGAAGAGGAGGTTGCACAGAAGAAAAAGATATCCCAGAAAAAACTGAAGAAACAAAAACTTATGGCACGGGAGTAAATTCAGCATGAAAATAAATGGAAATAAAAGTACAAGGGACTGTTGGTGATTGTTTATTAAAGCATTTTAAATGTCAAAAAAAGAATCATACCTCAAAAAAAGGAGATGGACATGATGCAAAATAACACAACTGAAATCAAAAATCAAATAGAAATTATAAAATATTGGCTATAACCCCTCACCAACAGTTACTCATGTGGAAGACAGAACCTCCGAGCTGGAATATAAGACAGAAGAAATTGATCGGGAGGCCAAAAACTTTGCTAAGTTCAAAAAATCAAGTGAACAGAATACAAGGGACCTGTGGGACACCCTAAAACAACCAAACATCTAGATTATGGGTATACCAGAAGGAGAGGAAATCCAGGCCAGAGGCATAGAGACCATATTCAACAAAATTATTGAAGAAAAATTCTGAATCTCTCAAAAGAGGCCCATCCAGGTACAAGAAAAGAAGCCTGCAGAACACCAAACAGACAGGACCAAAGAAGAAATTCTTCAAGACACATCATACTTAAAACTCTTAACAAAGAAAACAAAGAGAGAGTGTTAAAAGCAGCAAGAAAGAAACAATTCACAACGTACAAAGGCAATCCCATCAGAATGACATCAGATTTCTCAAAGGAAACCCTGAAAGCCAGAAGGGCCCATATTAGAACACTTCAAAGTCAGAAAATCTATGGCTTCCAACCCAAGCTACTCTACCCAGCAAAAGTGTCCCTCATAATAGATGGTGAAAAAAGAACTTTCCATGAAAAAACTCGACTATATGATTATATGAACTCAAAGCCAAACCTACAGAGAAAACTTCAGGGAATACTCCACACAGAACAGTCAACCAATCTCAAGAGCATACAAGTAGGAAATCACGAGAATCAAAATAGACCAGGTTCACAACTGCCCAGTCAGCACTTCTCTTAATGTCCACACCCATATATTAATGCTACTCTCACTTTTGGTTAGAGAAGCTTCTCTTTTCAGATGGTGGTGACCTTGGGATGATTCAGAAGGCACCATGGTGCTGAGAAGAAGGGACAGAGGAGTGCTCAGCACTGAAACATCTCAAACCCACCTTCCAAGGCTCAGGGTCCATTGTGGAAGAGGGGGCAGAAAGAATGTAAGAGCCAAAGGAAGGGTAGGACTCCTTACAACGTGCTCGTCCAGACACAAAATGGTCTGGATATCCATGACCTCACAGTGCCTGACACTACCTACATAAGACCATCATAATAGGAGGAAAAGATCATGACATCAAACTGAAGAGAGACTGATTGAGAGGGGGAGGGGATATGATGGAGAGTGAAGTTTCAAAGGGGAAAGTGGTGGGCAGGAGGGAAATAACATGGGTTATTGTCTACAATTAAAGAAGTTGTCAATAAAAAAATAATAAAATAAAAATAAATAAAAAATATAAAATAAATAAAATAAAATGAAATATATATATATATATATATATATATATATCATATGATGGTTTATACTTATAATCCTGGCATTTGGGAGACTGTGGTAGGAGACATGCCATCAATCTGTGGCCACCCTGGACTACAGAATAAGTTCCAGGTCAGCCTAAAGAAGAAAAAGTCATCTGACTCGGGAGATGACTCAGTATATAGCGTGCTTGCCACACAACTTGAGTTTGGATCTGCAGACATCACATAAAGTTGGAAGCTGTGGCAGGCCTCTCTAGTCACAGTGCATCTGAACAGGGAGGCAGAGTCAGGAGAATTCCCCCAAAGCTTGAGAGACCTGCCTCGAAATTCAGTGGAAAGCAAGGACCAGACCAAAAGTTGTCCTCTGTTCTGTACACACACACACACACACACACACACACACACAGATACACATATACACATACATACATAAATTTGTCCAAAATTCATAATAAAATCATCTGTGGCTTGCCTGGCACCATGGCACCCTACCCTCCTGCAACCTACCTAAGTATCTGAAACCAGTGCTGCCACACCTCAAGTAGGGGTTGGTCCAGAGGGACAAATACCACCACTCTGCTGGTTTAATGAGAGCCTGGCTGTGGAAAATGTAGGAATGCAAAGGACATGATATAGGCTTTCCAGCTGCTGAGGGGGGGTGGAAGAAGAATTCTGGTACAGTCAGCATCCACAGTGGTGTAACTTCCCTTACTCTGCAGGGGACACTGCTTATGAGAGATGCCAGTGTTGGGTCTTAGGTAGCTGGCATCCTTCTCATTATTTTTTTTCAAGGTAGGGTCTCACTCTGGTCCAGGCTGACCTGGCATTCACTATGTAGTCTCAGGGTGGCCTCGAACTCATGGTGATCCTCCTACCTCTGCCTCCCAAGTGCTGGGAAAAAGGCGTGCACCACCACGGCTGGATTATTATTATTTTAATATCTTATTTATTTACTTACTTGAGATAGACAGGGAAAGAGGGAGAGAGGAGGGAGGGGAGAGAGAGAGAATGAATATGGCTGAGCCAGGGCCTCTAGCCAGTGTAAATGAACTCCAGATACATGTACCACCTTGAGGATCTGGCTTTATGTGGGCACTGGGGAATCAAACCTGGGTTCTTTGGGTTTGCAGGCAAGTGCCTTAACCACTAAGCCATCTCTCCAGCCTCTTCTGATTATGTTTTTAAGAGAGAACAGTGGAAGCAACTGCACGCTGAAAGCTGGGAGCAGGAGGTCCAGAACGCAAGGTGACGTGCCCCACTGTGGTGGCATATCATGACCAGACCTCGGAAGGGGCCAGTGTGGGGACACAGGCATCATGCTGTTTGACTTGCAAGTGAAATAAATTACAGAATGCACACTTGCCCTAAGAAAAACAGCCCCCAAAATTGTTGGAATGACCAAAAAACGTCTGTGTTGTATGAAGATATGAGAGAGAATATACAGCATCTTTCTATATTTGGGTTACCTCACAGAATATTTTCCAGTTTCATCCATTTTTCCAGAAAATTCCATGATTTCACTTTTCTTTATGGCTGAGGAGAGTCCCCTTGTATATGTGCCACATGTTCCTTATGCATTCCTCAGGGGACAGATACCGAGGCTGATTCCGTTTCTGGGCTGTTGTGACAAGTGCACAAAAGCACAGATGAATAAGTAGCTCTGGAGCAAGGCGCAGGCCCAGGACTCATCTATCTGTGTCACATGCTGTTCTATTTTTAGCTTTTTGAAAAACCTCCACATTGGTTTCCAAAGACAGGAGGAGTCTTTTTCTGAAGGTGGTTCTTGACTATTCTAACCTGTGATTCAGGTGAGAGAAAATTCAACCCTCTCTCACATGGGGATGTTAGCAGTGTATGCTTGGGTTATCACACGATGCTCAGTTGTGGACAAAGAATGTGCAGTGGGTTGGAAGAAATAGTATACATACCTTCTATGACCATGACGGCCATCCTAAGAATAAGAGCTATGACACTGTGAGCATTTCTTTGGAATGCTGGTATGAGTATGTTACATCCATTGAGATAAATTCTTTGTCATGCTCATTCCACACATAAGAGGCATGAGTAATGAATGAAGCCCATAGCTCAGGATTTAAGTAACTGGATACAAAACAAAGAAAATGAACTGTATAGGAATAGAATGAATTTTGGGCTGGAGGGATGGCTTACCAATTAAGGTGCTAGCCTGCAAAGCCAAAGGACCCAGGTTCAATTCCCAGGGCCCACATAAGCCAGATGTACAAGGTGGTACATGCTTCTGGAGTTCATTAGCAGTGGCTGAAGGCCCTGGCACAGCCATTCTCTCTTTCTCTAATAAATAAATAAATTTAAAAATAATAGAATGATTTCACAAAATGAGGGAAAAAGACGCATCTAGGGCTGATGAGATGGATCAGTGGGTAAAGGAACTTGCCAGCAAAGCGTGGGTTCAATTCCCCAGGACCCACATAAAGCCAAATATGCAAAGTGGCACATGCATCTGGAGTTTGTTGGCAGTGGCAAGAGACCCTGGCATGCTCATTTCCTCTCTCTCATTATTCCTCTCTCTCCCCCTATCTCTTCTTGCAAATGAATAAATAAAAATATTAAAAAGATGCATCTAATGAGAAAATGGTTTGTGGAGATACATATATGTCCTATCAGGTTAGGTGTAAAGCTAATTTTATACCATCTTGAAGATGAACTATAATTTTAAGAACTGTATCAGAGTCCTAAGTTTACACATAGCAAAACAACTCCACCTATATATACCTGGAAACCAACAAGAAACATGTCCCATCTATACCTGTGGCCATCTCATTACGAATCCGGGGTACAATGTAAGATTTTGACTTTTACCCAGTCACATGCCCCAATGTTCCTTTCATCCAATTCTCCTGTAATCACCAATTCAAATGAGAACTTGATCTCTAAGGTGAAGCACGACTCAAAGAAGACATAATCACCTGAACCGATCTTCCAAATATCTCCATTTTCCTTCTTTGTGGTTTTGCTCCCTGAGCATCAACCTAGACCACCACACATTCCATGTAGCAAAGCTACGTTTTAAAGCAAAGAACTCAGAATGGATGGCGTTCTCTCCAAAGTATAATTTGATCGGTCAGAAAGATTGTGCAGCTCTGGAGATGGCTGTGCAGGCAGGGGGACCTGAGTTTGCTCTCTAGCACTGACGTTTGCACATGCCTGTAACCCAAGTGGTAAGAGGGGCAGAGAGAGTGGAACCACTTGGGCTCACTGGTCAGCCACTCTGACCAAAACCAGCAAGAGCTCCAGGCTCAGTGAGACTCTGTCTCAAGGAAATAAGGAGGAAGAGTGACAGAGGACGATGCTGATGTCCGCCTGTGACCTCCACATGTGTGTGCACAGGGCACGTATACAGCACACACACACACACACACACACACACACACCACATACTAGACACACACCAAAAGAGGTCACATTAATCTTCTCTGCCAATTAAAGCACCCTAGAGTTTGGACGTTATGGCTACCACCTCATGCTGTCATTTAAAAACCAGTGTCTGCATGCTAAGAGACCAACCACCCCCATTTCTATCCCAGTCATTTCAACTCAGCTCAGACATCTACACACAACCTTTAAACTTTTATATTCAGCACTCCACCCCTTTCTTCATAAGTGTACAACTCTGTGTCAATCTTCACAGCTTTTTAAAAAATCATCTGCCTTGTATCTCTCTTCCCCTGAGGAAATTTTCTAATACATTTCCATCATCATTTATGATCTGCAAATGACCTTTCCCCTCTACTTCCTGACGAAGCTGTTCTATGTACTGAGCAAATATCACGCTGTGACTCAAATGACATTCTGGTAATGATCTACTTTTTTTTCTTTCTTTTTTTTTTTTTTTGTTTTTTCCAGGTAGGGTCACACTCTAACTCAGGCTCACCTGGAATTCACTATGTAGTCTCAATGTGGCCTTGAACTCACAGCGGTGTGAGCCACCACGTCTGGCGGATTTCTAATAAAGAGTGCCAGGATATTTCAAGCCCCAATGTTATCTTACCTGGAATTTTCCCAACACATTCCTGTGGGTAGAACAATCATAAACATGATGTGGAGAGGGACGGGAGCTCACATGGACACACACATTACCTATGGGTTATTCAAGAAACCTTTACTGAAGTGTCCATCAGGCTGCCTTCTCTAACCCTGACAATGTACACTTCTGCGTGGATTTGAATAGAAGATATTGGTCCAACATACTCACCATTGTTTTCACTAATTATTGTAGCCACAGATGCACAGGACAACAGGAAATGTTTTTCTAGGACTGCCACATTCTGTGCTCAGATTTTGAACTCGGTCATCCCACAGTGATGCAGACCAAGGAACTGAAATGCTTTCACCCCTATGAGTTTGGCAATTTGGCTTTGAAACACTCAGATTTTTTTTTCTCTGACTTTAAACATATATTTAAGTAAGCTTTTCACTTCAGTTTCTGAGCTTGACCAACAGGAATTTCCATTATTACCTTACTAAGATGCTAAACATAATGCCAGCTTGATCATCAACGTTTCCAAAGTCAGAAGAAAACTTGGATTTGGAATTTCTGCTGTTCAGAGCCATAAGTAACTCGCCATAGCTTCATACCCCTTGCCTGTGTAACAAAAACTAAATATTTATTTTACTGTCAAGATTCTCATTCCTTACCATACAAAGGTGTCTTCAGCAGTAAGCAGTTTGGTTAAAAAGAGAACAGACTTGGTCTGACATGAGCCAGTCATGAGGGGGAAAGAGTTCCATCTGTGAGAAGTGAAACGTCCTCCAGCCCAGAGGACCTATGATGTCACCCGAGGCATTTCACCCAAAATACACATCCTGGATATCTTCTGGGGACCATTGCCCAAGATGCCAATTAATCTGTGCTCCAGGAGTTGAGATAAGCATCACCAAGGGCGTTTGGACTTTGTTGATTAGTCTCAGGGAATGAGATGTTCTGGGGTGTTTGGCTCTGACAACAGCATGGGGATGTTCTCTCTGAGGGTCAGTTTACCATACAGAGAACCCTCTCTTGGGGCTTTGACTTGGATTTTAATATGTCATTTTTAGTGTTTTATTTACTTACTTACTTATGAGAGAGAGAAAGCAAAAGAAGGGAAAGGGAGGGAGCGAAAGAATGAGGAAGAAAGAGAAAGAAAGAGAGATAATAACAATGGGTGTGCCAGGGCCTGTTGCCCCTACAAATGAAGTCCAGATTCAAGAACCACTTTGTTCATTTGACTTTATGTGGGTACTGGGGAACGGAATTTGAGCCAGCAAGTGTCCTTAATGGCAGAACTCTCTCCCCTGCCCATTCATTTTCATTTTCATGTGTTAAAAATATTTTTATCCAATATTTATTTGAAGAGGTGAGAGAGTGAGTCCAGGACCCACGTGAGCATGCCAGGGCTGCTTGCATCACTACAAATGAGCTGCACCCATTCTCTCCCTCTCTCACCACTCTGCCTGCATCTTATCTCTCTCTCTCAAATAAATAAATAATAAAATATTAAAAAAATAATTTTTATCCAATATTTATTTGAAGAGCCTGCAGGCTTGCCAGGGCAATTGCCTTAAACTACTGCAGCCATCTTCTGTGCATCCTGGGAATTAAATCCTGGCCTGCAGGCTTTTCTTGCCTTTAACTACTGAGCCATCTTCCCAACCCTAGCTTTTCTTTCTTTCTTTCTTTCTTTCTTTCTTTCTTTCTTTCTTTTCTTTTTTTAACAGTTGATAACATTTAGTGAACTTTTTTTTGGTGGGGGGAGGGGAGGTTCCAGGTAGGGTTTCACTCTGGTCCAGGCTGACCAGGAATTCACTAAGTGGTCCCAAGGTGGTCTCAAACTCACGGTGATCCTCCTACCTTTGCCTCCCGAGTGCTGGAATTAAAGGTTTGCATCACCATGCCCAGCTAATGAATATTTTAAAAACAAATTTTCAGTGAACAAGTTATTAACAGAAATTTCTTTTTTAATATTTTTATTGACAGCTTCCACAAATATAGACAATATACCATGATCCAAATGCCCTCCTAATACTCCCCTTTTCCTTCTCCCAAATGTCCCCTCCACTGTATCCCTTCTTGTTTCCAGTTAGTCCCTCTTTTATTTTCATGTCATCACTTGTTTTTCTCCTACTGTACAGGTCTTATGTAGGTAGTGTCAGCCGCTGTGACGTCATGAATATCAAGGCCACTTTGTGTCTGGATGACAGCCTTGTAGGCAGTCCTCCTCTTCCTTTAGCTCTTCCATTCCTTCTGACTCTTCTTTTGAAATGGTCCCTGAGCCTTGGAGGTGTGTTAGAGATGTGTCTCTTAGTGCTGAACACTCCACTGTCACTCTTTTTCAGCACTGTGGTGAGGTTTGTGTCACCCCAGGGGACACTGTCAACTGAAAAGAAAAGCTGCTTCACCTCCTCCTTCTCTTCCAGGTAGGGTCTCACATTAGTCCAGGCTGATTGGAATTCACTGTGTATTCTCAGGCTGGCCTTGAACTCACAACAATCCTCCTATCTCAGCCTCCTGAGTGCTGGGATTAAAGGCGTGCACCACCACGCTAGGCAAGAGAAGCTTCTATAACCAAAAGTGTGAGTAGCATTTATTAATATATGCATTTAAACATAAGTGTTTACGGGGAAGTTAGTTTTGTGGGCATAATGCGTGCATTTAGCCCGACATCAATGGTAGTTTTCCCCCTAGGGCTGATGACCCCCCCAGCTATAGACTTTTAACTAGGTTTTCAGTACTAGGGTGTATTCTCTCCCATGGAGTGACCCTCCAGTGCAATAAGTAAGAGCTGTTGGTTTTCCCCATGTGCGATATTCCATTTTTGCACTAGCTGGTAGATTTGGCCTGGCTGGCCATCCGTAATGCTTGCAGAATCCACTGCTGGATAAGAACGTTAATGGCGTCTGTCCTCCAAAAGACTGCGTGGTGCATAGCTCTTTCCAGCACCCTGACATCTAGTCAACAGGGAGGAGATTTCTAGCTCAGCTCTAGCTTGATTTCTCAGTGACCTGCAGCTGAAGCATGTGGAGTCTTCAGTGATAGGGTCTTTCCATGTAGTTCTGGTGGGCAACCAAGAACCTTGGCAATGACCTGTAGTGTTTGGGGGGTACAAGGGCCTCCCTGACCAACAACTCACTGGTATCCCACCCCTGTTTTTCATTTTTTTAAATTTATTTTTGGAGGGAGAGAGAGAGATAGACAGAGAGGGAGAGGGAGACAGAAATGGGCGCGCCAGCAGTGTCTCAGCTGCTGTGAACGAAATCCAGATGTGTGCGCTCCCTTGTGGTCAAGTGTGGCATTGCGCCCTTGCGTCACTTTGCATCTGGCTAAATGTGGGACCTGGAGATTGGAACCAGCGTTCTCAGGCTTAGGAGGCAGGCGCCTTAGCCGCTAAGCCATCTCTCCAGCCCGCTGTTTTTCATTTTTAAATCCAGCTTTATCTCAACTCTGTGCATTCAACCCTTTGAGAACATCGTTCCCCTTATTCTGTGGAACATTTCAAGAGCTTTCTCAGATGTTATTGTGCTGGAAAAAGTCACAACGTGGGGATAGGCAATTTCTACTGTCACTCTCACTAGTGGTCATACTCCTATTGAGTAGATGACCTGAGTGAGGTACATGAAGAGATGGTGGAAGTAAAACAAGAAACATTGTCATACCCTTCTATCTCCTTACTTATGCTGATTATTTTACACCTCACCTTCATCTCATAAGCATATGTTGAGGGAGCTAAGATATGGGATCAGAATAGATGTCCATTGCTTGGCATGATGGGGTACGCTTTTTTCACTTTTTTATTATCATTATTATTTATTAGTTATGAATATAGTGTGCATACAGCTATGATGGTGCCATTGTTAGCCTTCTCCCTGTCCTCCCCCATGGAGATTGTGGGCTTGCATTGTGGGGGTAGCCACCAGTTTGGGGGGAGAGGCAATGTCTCTGTGTACAATGACCCAACTCATGGCTCTAACATGCCAAAAGTCTTGGTTGCCCACCAGAACTAATGGTAAGACCCTACTGCTGAAGACTCCACATGCTTGGGCTGCAGGTCACTGAGAAATCAAGCTGGAGCTGAGCTGGAAGCCTCCTCCCTGTTGTCTAGCTGTCAGGATTCTGGAAAGAACAGTGCTGTACGCAGCCTTTTAGTAAAGAGAAGCCATCAATGGTCTCCACCAGCAGTGGAGCCTATAAGGTTTGTGGCAGGCTAGCCAGGCAAATGTACGAACTGGTGCGACAGTGGAATATTTCTTATGGGGGAAACCAATGGCTCTCTGATTGGACTGGAAGCCCATTCCATGGACTGGAATTCCATTCCATGTCTGGTACTGAAGACCCAATCAAAAGCCTATGGCTGGGGAGGTCATAAGCCCTAGGGGCAAAAGCACTGCTGTTGTCTAACTAAATAAATACATTTGGCCCACAAATCTGCCCTGTAAACACACACACACACACACACACACACGCACACGCACGCGCACGCGCACGCACGCACACACACACACACACACATTTGGTTTTTCAAGGTAGGGTCTCACTCTAGCCCAGGCTGACCTGGAATTCACTGTGTAGTCTCTGCTGGCCTCAAACTCACAGTGATCCTCCTACCTTTGCTTCCTGAGTGCTGGGATTAAAGGTGTGCATCACTACTGCAACACTATGTCTATATATTAATGAATGCTACTGTCACCTTTGGTTAGAGAAGCTTCTCTTTTCAGGCGACAGTGACCACTGAGGTAACTCAAACCTCACCACAATGATGAGAAGAAGTGACAGTGAAGTGTTCAGCACTGAGATGTCTCTGTCACACAAGGTTCAGGATCATTAGGGAATAGGTGTCAGAAAGAATGTAAGAGCCAAAAGGAAGGGGAGGCATGCTTACAATGCTGAATTTCAGACACAATGTGGCCTTCATATTCATAACCTCACATTGGCTGATACTATGCAAGACCTGTATAATAAGAGGGAATAAAAATAATGACATCAAACTGGAGAGATGGCTTACTGGTTAAGGTGCTTGGCTGCAAAGACAAAGGACCCAGGTTCAATTCCCCAGGACCCACATAAGCCAGATGCACAAGGTGGCACATGCATCTGGAGTTCATTTTCAGAGGCTGAAGGCCCTGGCACGCCCATTTTCTCTCTCTATCTCTCTCTCCCCCATCTGCCTTTCCCTCTCTTTCTCTCTCTTTCTGTCCCTGTCTCTCTCAAATAAATAAAATAAAAATTTAAAAAATGATAACATCAGGGCTGGAGAGATGGCTTAGCAGTTAAAGGACCCATGTTCAACTCTCCAGGTCCCACATAAGCCAGATGCACAAGGTGACACAAGCGCACAAGGTCACACATGCGCACAAGTTGGCGCATGGACCTGGAGTTCAATTACAGTGGCTGAAACCCCTGTTGTGCCAATTCTCTCTCTCTCTCTCTTGCTCTCACTCTCTCACATAAAAAAAAAAAAGGTCAGTCTGTTGGGCTTGCCTCAAAATTTTTTAAAATAATAATGACATCAAAATAAAAGAGAGACTAGTTGGAAAGAAGAGATGCAGTGGAGGAGAGATTTGGGAGAAGGAAAAGGTGAAATGTGGAAGGGGATTACAATCAGGGTATATTGTCTATATTTATGGAAGTTGTTCATAAAAAGTCTAAAAAGGAGCCTAGAGGGCTGGAGAGATGGCTTAGTGGTTAAATGCTTGCCTGTGAAGCCTAAGGATCCTGGTTCGAGGCTTGATTCTCCAGGACCCACATAAGCCAGATGCACAAGGGGGCGCATGCATCTGGAGTTTGTTTGTAGTGGCTAGAGGCCCTGGCACACCCATTCTCTCCCTCTCTCTCTCTCCCTGCCTATTTCTGTATCTCTCTCTCTCTCAAATAAATAAATAAATAAATAAATAAAATAAAATAAAATAAAATAAAAGGAACCTAGAGAGATGGCTTAGCGGTTAAGTGCTTGCCTGTGAAGCCTAAGGACCCCGGTTTGAGGCTCAATTCCCCAGAACCCGCATAAGCCAGATGCACAAGGTGGTGCACCCATCTGGAGTTCGTTTGTAGTGGCTGGAGGCCCTGGCATGCCCATTTTCTATACATATTTGCCTCTTTCTCTCTGTCTGTTGCTCTCAAATAAATAAATAATAAACAAAAAAAATTAAGTTAAAAAATAAATTCCTGGGCTGGAGAGATGCCTTAGCGGCTAAGGTACCTGCCTGCTAAGCCTAAGAACGCTGGTTCCAATCTCCAGGTCCCACGTTTAGCCAGATGCAAAGTGAGGCAAGGGCGCAATGCCACACTTGCCCACAAGGGGGAGCACACATCTGGATTTCATTCACAGCAGCTGAGAGACTGCTGGCGCGCCCATCTCTGTCTCCCTCTCCCTCTCTGTCTATCTCTCTCTGTCTCTCTCTCCAAAAATAAATAAGTAATAATAATAATAAAAAAGAAATTCCTATTAATTTGCTGAAAATTTGTTTTAAAAATGTTTAGTAAATGTTATCAACTGTTTTTTAAAAAAAGCAAGAAAAACAGGCTGGGAAGATGGCTCAAGAGTTAAAGGCACTTACTTGCTTGAAAAGCCTTCAGGACAGGGCTTAATTCCCTAGTGCCCATGTAAGGACAGATGCATAAGTAGCATGTGTGTTTGTAGCTCATTTGCGGCACCAAGAGGCCCAAGGATACCCATCTCTCTCTCTTTCTTTCTTTCTCTCTTTCTTTCTTTTTTTCTTTTTTCTTTCTTTCTTACTTCTTCTTTTCTTTCTTCCTTCTCTCTCTGTATGTGTGTCTACTAACAAACAATAAATAATTAAAAAAAATAATATTTTAAAACATGGAAAAATGAATGGGCTGGGGAGATGGTTCAGCAGTTAAAGGCACTTGCTGGGCCCAGTGCAATTCTCCAGTACACACGTAAACTCAGTGGAGCAATGTCAAAGTGGTGCTTGCATGTGGAGTGCATTTGCAGGGGCAACAAGCCCTGGTACACCCATGCTCATTCTTTTTCTTTCTTTTTTAGTTTTTTTTTTTTTTTTTAAGAGAGACACAGAGACAGACAGAAAGAGGGAGAGGAAGACAGAGATGGGCACGTCAGCAGCCTCTCAGCGGCTGCGAACGAAATCCAGATGTGTGCGCCCCCTTGTGGTCAAGTGCGGCATTGCGCCCTTGCGTCACTTTGCATCTGGCTAAACGTGGGACCTGGAGATTGGAACCACTGGAGACTGGAACCAGCATTCTTAGGCTTAGGAGGCAGGCGCCTTAACCCCTAAGCCATCTCGCCAGCCCATAGTTATTATTTTTTTTTACTGACAACTTCTTTAATTGTAGACAATATCCCATGGTACTTCCCTCCCTCCCCCCACTTTCCCCTTTGAAACTCCACTCTCCATCATATCCCTTCCACCTCTCAATCAGTCTTTCTTTTCAGTTTGATGTCATGATCTTTTCCTCCTATTATGATGGTCTTGTGTAGGTAGTGTCAGGCACTGTGAGGTCATGGATATCCAGGCCATTTTGTGTCTGGAGGAGCACGTTGTAAGGAGTCCTACTCTTCCTTTGGCTCTTACATTCTTTCTGCCCCCTCTTCCGCAAAGGACCCTGAGCCTTGGAAGGTGGGTTTGAGATGTTTCAGTGCTGAGCACTCCTCTGTCACTTCTTCTCAGCACCATGGTACCTTCTGAGTCATCCCAAGGTTGCCACCATCTGAAAAGAGAAGCTTCTCTAACCAAAAGTGAGAGTAGCATTAATATATGGGTATCTCATTCTTTCTTTGTCTCTTTTCCCCTCTCATCTTTCTCTCTCTCTTTCATAAGTAAACAAATAAATACTAAAAATAAAAGTGAAATAGTTGTTAAATCCCCCAGGGTGGTTTCTCTTTATGGCAAATTGATCTTCAGGGAGAATATTCTCATGTTGTCTTCAGAGCCAGACATACCCAAAATATCTCATTCCTCTGTCCCTAATAAACAAACTTTACAAAAAGCCTTTGAGAATGTTTATCTCAAATCATCGAACACAGATTGATTGGTATCTTAGGCAACAGTGCCCGGAAGAGATCCTGAATGTGTATTTTGGGTGAAAAATCCCTGATGCCATGTATTTAGTGTTGTCATATTGTCTCAGGTGGCATCACAGGACTTCTGGACTGGAGGACGTTGCATTTCTCACACATGGAACACTCTTCCACCCATGACTGGCTCATGTCAGGTCGTCTGTTCTGCTTTTTTTTTTTTTTTTTGAGAGATACACAGAGAGAGACAGAGAGAGAGGGAGAGGAAGACAGATAGAGGTGGGTGCGCCAGCAGCCTCTCAGCTGCTGTGAACGAAATCCAGATGCGTGCACTCCCCTTGTGATCAAGTGCGGCATTGCACCCTTGCATCACTTTGCATCTGGCTAAACGTGGGACCTGGAGATTGGAACTGCTGGAGATTGGAACCAGCGTTCTTAGGCTTAGGAGGCAGGGGTCTTAACCATTAAGCCATCTTACCAGCCCTGTTCTCTTTTTAACCAAATTGATTACTGCAACAGACACCTTTGTATAGTTAGGAAGGAGATTCATAACTGTAAAATCAAAATTTAGTTTTTGTTACACAGGGAAGGTGTGTAAAGCTATGAAGAAGAATTACTTATGGTTCCAAACAGTAGAAAATCCAAGTCAAGTTTTCTTTTGACTTTGGAAACTTTGATGATCAAGCTGGTGTTATGTTTAGCATCTTAGTAAAGTAATATTGGAAATTCTTGTTAGCAAGGTCAAAACCTGGAGTGAGAAGGTTGCTCAAATAATATGTTTAAATCCACAGGAAACAACTGGGTGTTCCAAGGCCAAATTGCCAAATGACTGGGGGGAAAGCATTTCACTGACTTGGTCTGCATCACTGTGGAATGACATAAGTCAAAACCTGACCACAGCCAAGCGTGGTGGTGCACGCCTTTAATCCCAGCACTTGGGAGGCAGAGGTAGGACGATTGCTGTGAGTTCAAGGTCACCCTGAGACTACATAGTGAATTCCAGGTCAGCCTGGGCTAGAGTGAAACCCTATCTTGGAAAAACCAAAAAAAAAAAAAAAAAATTGAGCACAAACTGTGGCAGTCTTACAGAATCTCATGTCCAGTTGCCCTGTGATTCTGTGACTATAATTAGTGAAAACGATGATGACTGTGTTGAACTAATATTTTCTATTGAAATCCACTCGTAAGTGGAGAATTTCAAGGTTAGAGAAGGGAGCCTGATGAACAGCTCAGAAAAGGTTTCCCGGGTGACCAATAGGCAACGTGTATGTCCATATGGACCCTCCTTCCTTCTCCACTTCATATTGATGTTGTTCTTCCCACGAGAATCTGCTGAAGAAATTCCAGGTAAGAGAATGTTGGGGCTTGAAATTGTGTGTGGATGTCTGAACTGTGTTGAAATGATCAGGATAGGAATGGGCTTTTGGTCTCTTAGTGTAAAGAAACTGATCTGAAAATGATAGTACGTGGTAATGGACTTGGACTTATGAGAATAATCCTACCTCAGTCTACTGATTTATGTGCCAGAATTTATCTATGAACCCCACACCCAACATACATATAGAAATATCATGTATGGTGTGTGTGTGTGTGTGTGTGTGTGTGTGTGGTACACATGTGCGTTTGTGCTGATGTGGGACACTATGCACTCACCTGTGACACCCTGTGAGCTCACCTGAAAAGTAGCTGGAGAAGAACATCACGTGTCTCCTTCCATCACTCACACACCTGTTGTTCCTTGCAATTGAGTCTCTTACTGGGTCTGGAACTTACCATTTGCCAGCTGAAGCAATTCTCCAGCTTCTAGGTGGGGCCTGGGGACCTGAACATTGGTACTGTGGATGGACAGGCAAGTGCATTATCTACTAAGCCATCTTCCCAGCTCTAAGACTTGTCTTTTGTTTAGTTAAAATCATTTATTCATTTATTTGTGAGAGGGGGAGAGAATGGGTGTGCCAGGGGCTCAAGTCACTGCAAACAAATTCCAGACGCATGTGCCACCTTGTGCATCTGCCTTATGTGTGTATTGGGGAATCAAAGCTGGGTCTTTTGACCTTGCAGGCAAGTGCCTTAACCACTAAGCCATCTCTCCAGCCCACATTTGTTTTTAAATATATTCTAGATATTCTGGGATTTCTGAGTGATCATTTTTTTAACATAGATTTATTTTAAATTCCTATCTCGATTGGTGCTTACCTGCAAAGCCTACGGATTTTTTAAAGCTAGATGCACAAGATGTGTCTGGAGTTTGTACACAGTGGCTAGAGGCCCTGGCATACCCAAGTCTTTCTTTCTGTCTCTATCTGCCTTTCTTTCTCTATCTAATAAATGAATAATAACAAAAAAATAAAAGGTTGTCTAAATAATTAGAACTAATGAACAATTAGAAATAGAAAAACTTCTTCTGGCGCTGGAAGATGGTTCAGTGGATAAAGCACTTATGCCACAAGCATGAGGACCCAAGTTCATCTACCAAAACCCTACATAAAAACCACAGGCGATAGCACCAGCACCTATAGCTACAGTGTGCCTACAGAGAGAAGCCAGTGGAGATAGGAGAATCCCTCTCTGGCAGCCGGCCTGGTGAACAGAGCTGTGTACAGTGAGACACTGCCTCGAGCAGGGTGGAAAGTGAGAAGAGATTCCGCAGCTTGTCTTCTGCCTCCACGTATGCTCTGGGACACACACGCATCTACATTCATATGAAAAGATGCACGCACAACACACACACACACCAAAAAAAAAAAAAAAATGAAATAGGGCAGGAGAGATGGCTGAGTGGTTAAGCACTTGCCTGTGAAGCCTAAGGACCCCAGTTTGAGGCTCAATTCCCCAGGACCCACGTAAGCCAGATTCATAAGCTGGCACAGGCATCTGGAGTTCTTTTGCAGTGGCTGGAGTCCCTGGTGCGCCCATATTCATTCTCTTTCTCTCTCTCTCCCTCCCCTCCCTCCCTCCCTCCCTCCCTCCCTCCCTCCCTCCCTCCCTCCCTCCCTCCCTCCCTCTTGCCCACGTGCCTCTTTCTTTCTCTGTCTGTTGCTAAGTAATAAATAAAAAGAAACAAAAACATTAAAAAATATTTTTAAAAAATGAAATCGATTGAACCCTCCTTCCAAATAATTTGTTTATTTGGCAGTTGTTGGACACTCAAGTGTTTCTGTCACCACACATCATGGCCTCCTCCTGTGCCCACAGAGACCGAGGAAGGGGGCGTGCGTGCGCGAGTGGAATCCGAGCTGGCTGGCAGACTTCATCGTGGAAGGGTCTGTGGTGACTCCCTGGACCACCTCTGTCTCTTCTCCTCGATCGCGATCGCTTGGTCTTCGTCGCTGCGCCGAGGGGCCCAGCCTCGCCGTGGTCTCGCCGTGCGCACCCGCCCCGCGCGCCCACGGCCTTCCTGCGCTGCCAGCTGTCCCTCTGGGCCCCACGCGCGTGTCCACACCAGGCCCTCGACGGCTGCTGCCCACGACCTCTCTGGCGATAAGGCCATCTGCTTTGCGCGCTGTGCCGCCCAGCACCTCCTGTACTCGTCTCCGGGTGGTGCGTGTGTCCTTCTCGCTCTCACGTCCTGGGACCACTGCGTGGCCATCTGTCCCCCACGACGCTACACTGTGCTGGTGAGCACGAGGGCGGGGGTGGGGATGGCCGCCGGGTGTCCTGGTTGCGTGGATCCATGGCCTCCCTAGTTCACATGGTGATCTTGGTGACGCTCCCTTGCTGTGGGGCTCGGATGACCCATCCCTTCTGCTGTGAGTTTCCAGCCGCTGTGCGGGGACATCACTACGGACGAAATCACAGAGTACATCCGCAGCAGTGCGCTCCTTCTTCTCCTCCCCATCACGCCACAGGTGCATCCTGCGCATGCGTTCTCCACGGGTGCATCCTGCGCATCCGTTCTCCACGGGTGCATCCTGCGCATGCGTTCTCCACAGGTGCATCCTGCGCATGCGTTCTCCACAGGGTGCATCCATTCTCCACAGCATCTTCAGATGCGCTCAGTGGGGAGAAGAGAAACGCCTTTGCCGCCTGCAGCTCTCACCTCACTGTGGTTCCCTCTGGTATGGTGCCTGCATCTTCTCATACATGAGGCCCGGGTCCCAGCGCACTCCCCTGAAGGACAAAGTCGGTTCTGTCTTTTACAACACCATCTCTCCAATCCTGAATCCTCTGATTTATACTCTCCGAAATAAGGATGTTGCTAAGGCTCTCAAGAGGGCGCTGGGGAGACACGTCACCACCTCGTGACTGCAGTTGTAGTCGCCCAGAAAGTAGATTGGTGTAGGGTATGCTCAAGTCCATCTGGGTTAACCGCTAAGGTGTGTATAGAATCTAGATTCCAGATACCTCTAGACTACACAGATCAAATGGTTAAGATATAAATCCAAGCAGGGCACGGTGGTGCACGCCTTTAATCCCAGCGCTCCGGTGGCAGAGAAGGAGGACTGCCATGGGTTTGAGGCCAGCCTGGGACTACAAATTGAGCTCCAGATCTGCCTGGGCTAGAGAGAGACTTTACCGCAAAGGAAAAAAAAAAAAGATGTAATTCTACTACTCTTCTTTAGTCTCCAGTATGCATGCACTGTGTAGTACATTTCAGTAAGCCTTTGGAGAACTAAGAAAAAATTAAAACAAACCCTTTAAAACAAGGGGTTGGAAGCTGGGCGTGGTGGCGCACGCCTTTAATCCCAGAACTTGGGAGGCAGAAGTAGGAGGATCGCCGAGAGTTCGAGGCCATCCTGAGACTACATAGTTAATTCCAGGTCAGCCTGGACCAGATGAGACCCTACCTTGCAAAACAAAAAAAAAAAAACAAAAAAACAAAAAAAAAAAAAAAAAAAAACCCAAAAAACAAACAAACAAGGGGTTGGGGTGTAGCTCAGGTGGCAGAGCATTTGTTTAGCAAGTATGGGGCCTGGGCTCCATCCTCTGCACCAAATAAACTGGGTGTGTGGGTGCACACCTGCAATAGCGGCACTGAGATGTTAGAGGTAGGAGGATCAGCAGTTCAAGGCGATTAGTGGTTACGTAACGAGTGAGAGGTCAGACTGGGAGACACGAGAGCCCGTCACAACAAAAGAAATCTTTTCTGAAGTGCTTATCAGTCTTCCTTCTGGAACCCTGAAAATCTCTACTTACCAGTGGATATCAATAGAAGATATTGGTCCAACACAGTCATCACTGTTTTCACTAATTACCATATCCACAGAATCATAGGCAACAGGACGTGTTATTCTATGACTGCCATACTCTGTGCTCAGGTTTTGACCTCTGTCATCCCACAGGAGTGCGCAGACAAGTAACTGAAAGGCTTTAATCCTTACTCATTTGGCAATTTGTCCTTGAAACACCAAGATGCTTCCTCTGACTTTAAACACACCTTCTTACCCCAGTGTCTGAGCATGACCAACAGAAATCTTTATTGTTACCTTACTAAGATGCTGAACATAATACCAGCTTGATCATTAAAGTTTCCAAAAGAAACTTTATCAAAAGTTTGTCTCTTTGTCAAAAGAGAACCTGATACTCTTCCGCAATAATCAAAGTGTTTAAAAAGAAAACACACTTGGGGGCTGGAGAGATGGCTTAGCGGTTAAGGCACTTGGGAGGCAGAGGCAGGGGGATCACTGAAAGTTTTAGGCCATCCTGAGACTACATAGAGAATTCCAAGTCACCTGAGCTAGAGCTAGAATGAGACCCTACCTGAAAAACCAAAACAAAAAACAAACAAACAAACAAAAAAACCCCATTAAATAGATGGCATCAGGGATTTTAACCCAAAATACACATCCTGGATCACTTATGGGCACCACTACCCAAAATGCCAATTAACCTGTGTTCAGTGTGTTGAGATCTCCAAAGGCTTTAATGGAGTTTCTTTATTGGGGTCAGAGGAACGAGATTTCTTGGAGGTGTCTGGCTGTAAAGTTAACATGGGAATATTCTCTCTGTGGGATCAATTAACCAGGCAGAAGAATTACGGTAGAGCTCTGATTTGTTTTTCTCTTTCCGGCTTGATAATTTCATTTGTAATTATGGTTGAAAAACTCCATTATGCATATTTATCTATACAAACATGCACACACCAATTTTTCATTGACAATTTTTCTGTTGATGTACATCTATTCTTGTTTGACAAGGGCATAGGTAGGGTCTCGATCAGCCCAGAGTAACCTGAAACTCACTTCGTAGCCCCAGAGTGGCCTAGAACATGTAGCAATCCTCCTACCTCTGCCTCCCAAGCATTGGGATTAAAAGTGTATGCCACGAGTTGCTTAGACCGTAATGCTCACACAATGGCAATAGTGGCACTCAGCCATGGTGGGTTACCAACTGCTCTTGACTTGGCTAACGGATCTGCTTAGTGGAATGGAACCCATACCTGGAACTGGGAAACAAGTCAGAACCATATCCAAAACTGAGCCTGCTCTCCAATATCAAGGTCCCACCAAAAGTGGGATACAAGAGGGCCTACACCTATTAAATTCTGTCTAAAATAAAATGGTTATCCATGTATCGTGCACTGACCTCACTCTCTGTTGGAGAATTTGCTTCTCTTTTTCAGATGGACTCACAACCTGAGGAGAGAATCAGCCCATCACACATGACCAGGGCACTAGCTGAAGCTACAGAGTTATTGGGGAAATGAGCAAGAGTGCTGCTTTCTTGGCGAACCTGGTATCAGCACAAGAGTGAAGGAGATAGACACAGAGAACACTCAACTCCTACCAAATCAGAGATCCAGAGACACAGACACTTCCAAGACCTCATCACTGAAATAGACTTAAAATGAACCCAACATGGCTCAGGGAAATTCAAGGAAGAGGGGGCAGAAAGATTGTTAGAGCCATGAGTTGGGTCATTGTGCACAGAGACATTGCCTCTCCCCCATAACTGATGGCTACCCCCACAATGCAAGCCCACAATCTCCATGGGGGAGGACAGGGAGAAGGCTAACAATGGCACCATCATGGCTGTATGCACACTATATTCATAACTAATAAATAATAATGATAATAAAAAAGTGAAAAAGCGTACCCCATCATGCCAAGCAATGGACATCTATTCTGATCCCATATCTTAGCTCCCTCAACATATGCTTATGAGATGAAGGAGAGGTGTAAAATAATCAGCGTAAGTAAGGAGATAGAAGGGTATGACAATGTTTCTTATTTTACTTCCACCATCTCTTCATGTACCTCACTCAGGTCATCTACTCAATAGGAGTATGACCACTAGTGAGAGTGAGAGTAGAAATTGCCTATCCCCACGTTGTGACTTTTTCCAGCACAATAACATCTGAGAAAGCTCTTGAAATGTTCCACAGAATAAGGGGAACGATGTTCTCAAAGGGTTGAATGCAGAGTTGAGAAAAAGCTGGATTTAAAAATGAAAACCAGCAGGTTGGAGAGATGGCTTAGCGGCTAAGGCGCCTGCCTCCTAAGCCTAAGAACGCTGGTTCCAATGTCCAGCGGTTCCAATCTCCAGGTCCCACGTTTAGCCAGATGCAGTGACGCAAGGGTGCAATGTCGCACTTGCCCACCAGGGGGCGCACACATCTGGATTTCGTTCACAGTGGCTGAGAGACTGCTGGAACACCCATTTCTGTCTCCCTCTCCCTCTCTGTCTATCTCTCTCTGTCTCTCTCTCCAAAAATAAATTAAAAAAAATGAAAAACAGGGCTGGACAGGGGTGGGATACCCTCCAGTGAGTTGTTGGTCAGGGAGGCCCTTGTACCTCCCAAACACTACAGGTCATTGCCAAGATTCTTGGTTGCCCACCAGAACTACATGGAAAGACCCTATGACTGAAGACTCCACATGCTTCAGCTGCAGGTCACTGAGAAATCAAGCTAGAGCTGAGCTAGAAATCTCCTCCCTGTTGACTAGACGTCAGGGTGCTGGAAAGAGCTATGCACCACGCAGTCTTTTGGAGGACAGACGCCATTAACGTTCTTATCCAGCAGTGGATTCTGCAAACATTACGGATGGCCAGCCAGGCCAAATCTACCAGCTAGTGCAATAATGGAATATTGCTTATGGGGGAAACCAACAGCTCTTATTGTACTGGAGGGTCACTCCATGGGAGAGAATGCACCCTAGTACTGAAAACCTAGTTAAAAGTCTATAGCTGGGGGGTCAGCAGCCCTAGGGGGAAAACTACTATTGATGTCGGGCTAAATGCACACTTTATGCCCACAAAACTAACTTCCCCGTAAACACTTATGTTTAAATCCATATATTAACAAATGCTACTCGCACTTTTGGTTATAGAAGCTTCTCTTGCCTAGCGTGGTGGTGCACGCCTTTAATCCCAGCACTCAGGAGGCTGAGATAGGAGGATTGTTGTGAGTTCAAGGCCAGCCTGAGAATACACAGTGAATTCCAATCAGCCTGGAAAAGAAGGAGGAGGAGGAGGAGGAGGAGGAGGAGGAGGAGGAGGAGGAGGAGGAGGAGGAGAAACAGCTTTTCTTTTCAGTTGACAGTGTCCCCTGGGGTGACCCAAACGTCACTACAGTGCTGAAAAAGAGTGACAGTGGAGTGTTCAGCACTAAGGGACACATCTCTAACACACCTCCAAGGCTCAGGGACCATTTCAAAAGAAGAGTCAGAAGGAATGGAAGAGCTAAAGGAAGGGGAGGACTGCCTACAAGGCTGTCATCCAGACACAAAGTGGCCTTGATATTCATGACGACACAGCGGCTGACACTACCTACATAAGACCTGTACAGTAGGAGAAAAACAAGTGATGACATGGAAATAAAAGAGGGACTAACTGGAAACAAGAAGGGCTACAGTGGAAGGGAGATTTGGGAGAAGGAAAAGGGGAGTATTAGGAGGGCATTTGGATCATGGTATATTGTCTATATTTGTGGAAGCTGTCAATAAAAATATTAAAAATAAATTCCTATTAATAACTTGTTCAGTGAAAATTTGTTTTTAAAATGTTCATTAGCTGGGCATGGTGATGCACACCTTTAATCCCAGCACTCGGGAGGCAAAGGTAGGAGAATCACCGTGAGTTCGAGGCCACCTTGGGACTACTTAGTGAATTCCTGGTCAGCCTGGACCAGAGTGAAACCCTACCTTGAACCTCCCCTCCCCCCACCAAAAAAAGTTCACTAAATGTTATCAACTGTTAAAAAGAAAGAAAAGAAAGAAAGAAATAAAGAAAGAGAGAAAGAAAAGCTAGGGTTGGGAAGATGGCTCAGTAGTTTAAGGCAATTGCTTGAAAAGCCTGCAGGCCAGGATTTAATTCCCCAGTACCCACGTAAAGCAAGATGCACAGAGTGGTGCATGTGTCTGCAGCTCATTTGTAGTGGCAAGAAGCCCTGGCATGCTCACTCACTCACTCTCTCACTCTTCAAATAAATATTGAATAAAAATATTTTAAGACATGAAAATGAAAATGAATGGGCAGGGGAGAGAGTTCTGCAGTTAAGGACACTTGCTGGCTCAAATTCCATTCCCCAGTGCCCACATAAAGTCAAATGCACAAAGTGGTTCTTGAATCTGGACTTCATTTGCAGAGGCAACAGGCCCTGGCACACCCATTGTTATTATCTCTCTCTCTCTCTCTTTCTTCCTCCTTCTTTTGCTCCCTCCCTGTCCCTGCTTTTCTTTCTCTCTCTCATAAGTAAATAAGTAATTAAAACACTAAAAATGACATATTAAAATCCAAGTCAAAGCCCCGAGGGAGTTCTCTGTATGGTAAACTGACCCTCAGAGAGAACATCCCCATGCTGTTGTCAGAGCCAAACACCCCAGAACATCTCATTCCCCTGAGACTAATCAACAAAGTCCAAACGCCCTTGGTGATGCTTATCTCAACGCGTGGAGCACAGATTAATTGGCATCTTGGGCAATGGTCCCCAGAAGAGATCCAGGATGTGTATTTTGGGTGAAATGCCTCGGGTGACATCATAGGTCCTCTGGGCTGGAGGACGTTTCACTTCTCACAGATGGAACTCTTTCCCCCTCATGACTGGCTCATGTCAGACCAAGTCTGTTCTCTTTTTAACCAAATTGATTACTGCTGAAGACACCTTTGTATGGTTAGGAAGGAGAATCTTGACAGTAAAATAAATATTTAGTTTTTTTTACACAGGCAAGGGGTATGAAGCTACGGCGAGTTACTTATGGCTCTGAACAGCAGAAATTCCAAATCCAAGTTTTCTTTTGACTTTGGAAACGTTGATGATCAAGCTGGCATTATGTTTAGCATCTTAGTAAGGTAATAATGGAAATTCCTGTTGGTCAAGCTCAGAAACTGAAGTGAAACGCTTACTTAAATATATGTTTAAAGTCAGAGAAAAAAATCTGAGTGTTTCAAAGCCAAATTGCCAAACTCATAGGGGTGAAAGCATTTCAGTTCCTTGGTCTGCATCACTGTGGGATGACCGAGTTCAAAATCTGAGCATAGAATGTGGCAGTCCTAGAAAAACATTTCCTGTTGTCCTGTGAGTCTGTGGCTACAATAATTAGTGAAAACAATGGTGAGTATGTTGCACCAGTATCTTCTATTCAAATCCACTCATAAGTGCAGATTGTCAAGGTTAGAGTAGGAAGCCTGATGGACACTTCAGTAAAGGTTTCTTGAATAACCCATAGGTAGTGTGTGTGTCCATGTGAGCTCCCTTCCCTCTCCACATCATGTTTATGATTGTTCTACCCACAGGAATGTGTTGGAGAAATTCCAGGTAAGATAACATTGGGGCTTGAAATATCCTGGCACTCTTTATTAGAAAGCTGCCAGGCATGGTGGCTCACACCTTTAATCCCAGTGCTTGTGAGGCAGAGGTAGGAGGATCGCAGCAAGTTCAAGGCCACCCTGAGACTACATAGTGAATTCCAGGTTAACCTGAGTTAGAGTGTGACCCTATCTGGAAAAACCTATAAAAAAGAAAGAAAGTAGATCATTACCAGAAACTACCAGAATGTCATTTGAGTCACAGCGTGATATTTGCTCAGTACATAGAACAGCTTCGTCAGGAAGTAGAGGGGAAAGGTCATTTGCAGATCATAAATGATGATGGAAATGTATTAGAAAATTTCCTCAGGGGAAGAGAGATAAAAGGCAGGTGATTTTAAAAAAGCTGTGAAGATTGACACAGAGTTGTACACTTATGAAGAAAGGGGTGGAGTGCTGAATATAAAAATTTAAAGGTTGTGTGTAGATGTCTGAGCTGAGTTGAAATGACTGGGATAGAAATGGGGGTGGTTGGTCTCTTAGCATGCAGACACTGGTTTTTAAATGACAGCATGAGGTGGTAGCCATAATGTCCAAACTCTAGGGTGCTTTAACTGGCAGAGAGGATTAATGTGACCTCTTTTGGTGTGTGTCTAGTATGTGTGTGAGTGTGAGTGTGTGTGTGCTGTATATGTGCCCTGTGCACACACATGTGGAGGTCACAGGCGGACATCGGCATCGTCCTCTGTCACTCTTCCTCCTTATTTCCTTGAGACAGAGTCTCACTGAGCCTGGAGCTCTTGCTGTGTTTGGTCAGAGTGGCTGACCAGTGAGCCCAAGTGGTTCCACTCTCTCTGCCCCTCTTACCACATGGGTTACAGGCATGTGCAAACGTCAGTGCTAGAGAGCAAACTCAGGTCCCCCTGCCTGCACAGCCATCTCCAGAGCTGCACAATCTTTCTGACCAATCAAATTATACTTTGGAGAGAACGCCATCCCTTCTGAGTTCTTTGCTTTAAAATGTAGCTTTGCTACATGGAATGTGTGATGGTCTATGTTGATGCTCAGGGAGCAAAACCACAAAGAAGGAAAATGGAGATATTTGGAAGATCCGTTCGGGTGATTATGTATTCTTTGAGTCGTGCTTCACCTTAGAGATCAAGTTCTCATTTGAATTGGTGATTACAGGAGAATTGGATGAAAGGAACATTGGGGCATGTGACTGGGTAAAAGTCAAAATCTTACATTGTACCCCGGATTTGTAATGAGATGGCCACAGGCGTAGCTGGGACATGTTTCTTGTTGGTTTCCAGGTACATATAGGTGTAGTTGTTTTGCTATGTGTAAACTTAGGACTCAGATACAGTTCTTAAAGTTATAGTTCATCTTCAAGATGGTATAAAATTAGCTTTATGCCTAACCTGATAGGACATATATGTATCTCCACAAACCATTTCCTCATTAGATGCATCTTTTTAATATTTTTATTTATTCATTTGCAAAAATAGATAGGGAGAGAAAAAGAGAAATTAATGAGAGAGAGGAAATGAGCATGCCAGGGTCTCTTGCCACTGCCAACAAACTCCAGATGCATGTGCCACTTTGCATATTTGTCTTTACGTGGGTCCTGGGGAATCGAACCTACGTGTTGCTGGCAAGTTACTTTACCCACTGAGCCATCTCGTCAGCCCTGGACATGTGTTTTTCCCTCATTTTTGAAATTCATTCTATTCTTTAAAAAATCATTTATTTATTTATTTAATTTATTTAAGAGAGAGAGAGAGAGAGAGAGAGAGAGAGGGAGAGAATGTATTCGCCAGGGCTTTCAGCCACTGCTAATGAACTCCAGAAGCATGTACCACCTTGTGCATCTGGCTTATGTGGGCCCTGGGATTTTGAACCTGGGTCCTTTGGCTTTGCAGGCTAGCATCTTAATTGGTAAGCCATCCCTCCAGCCCAAAATTCATTCTATCCCTATCCAGTTCATTTTCCTTGTTTTGTATCCAGTTGCTTAAATCCTGAGCTATGGGCTTCATTCATTATTTATGCCTCTTATGTGTGGAATGAGCGTGACAAAGAATTTATCTCAATTGATGTAACATACTCATATCAGCATTCCAAAGAAATGCTCACAGTGTCATAGTTTTTATTCTTAGGACGGCCGTCATGGTCATAGAAGGTATGTATACTATTTCTTCCAACCCACTGTACATTCGTTGTCCACAACTGAGCATCATGTGATAACCCAAGCGTACACTACTAACATCCCCATGTGAGAGAGGGTTGAATTTTCTCTCACCCGCATCACAGGTTAGAACAGTCAAAGAACCACCTTCAGAAAAAGACTCCTCCTGTCTTTGGAAACCAATGTGGAGGTTTTTCAAAAAGCTAAAAATAGAACAGCATGTGACCCAGATAGATGAGTCCTGGGCCTGCGCCTTGCTCCAGAGCTACTTATTCATCAGTGCTTTTGTGCACTTGTCACAACAGCCCAGAAACGGAATCAGCCTCGGTACCTGTCCCCTGAGGAATGCATAAGGAACATGTGGCACATTTCATTGGATTCTTCCATTGTAAGACTAGGCATCCTTGCTGGAGCTCTCTCAGTTTTCTGACTTTCATTAGCTCTTTTGTATTGTTGTCTACCCATTTTAGGAAGACTCTTTATTTTACTCAGGAGGAAGCAAGTTTTTGTCCTTTGTCCCATGCACCCTCTGGCTCAGGTGAACAGGGACCTTCAGGATACCTCAGCTCACACAGGGACCAGGCTTCCCCAAGCAAGGCACAGTGGGATCAACCAGCACTAGGGGACAGGGAGGAGCAAGGGAACAGGGATCTGACCTACTTACTCTGTGCCGCATCCTCCAGCACACACACTGGGCAGGGAACCCGGACCAGGGAGGTGGGAAACAGTGGTCTGGTCTACTCACTCCAGACCACCGCACCTGCCCACTCACTATCTGTGCAAGGAACTCAGAATGGGGAGCATTATCGTGTTTTCCCTGCTTCCTCTGCAATTTCTCCTGGTAACTGGTGTAGAGGTAGCACTGTCACAGTGGTCAGTTGGCTGTCTTTTCTTGTCATATTGTTGGATCTTGGATCTCCCCAGTATCCTCTGCTACCTGAAAAATGAAACAGATTCTCAAACCAAGAGTGAGAGGAGAGCAGCTTGGATTAAGAGGAACACGCACAGTAATTTGAAAACATTTTGATGTGTATGCTCACTGTACTTATCCAGAGAGCAATGAGGGCTTCGTTCTGGGGTCTGTGCGTTTCTTAGACACAGCATTTATTGAAAATTAGAACCAATAAAAAATTAGAAATAGCAAAATCTCTCCTGGGGCTGGGAGATGGTCCACTGGATAAAGGTCTTGCAGCACTCACATGAGGACCTGAGTTCAGATCCCCTGAACTCACATAAAAAGACACATGAAATAGCACCAACATATACAATGTCTGTGCACGACAGGAAGAAAGGAGTGGACATGGAAGAATCACCACGTGGATGCAGCGCCGTGCAACCAGAGATGCTGCCTCAATGAAGGTGGAAGTGAGAAAAGAAACTCAAGGTTGTCCTCTGCTCTCCACGTGTGTGTCAGGACATACATGACCTACACTGACATGGACATTCTCTCTCTCTCTCTTTCACACACACACAAACATAAACACAACAACAAAAAGAAATAGAAAAAAATTCTTGTTCACAAAGGATTTCTGAGATTGAACGTCTTTTATTTTGAGGTTGTTGGAGACTCAGTATTTCTTGTATCCCACTTCAAATCCTCTTCCTGTTCCCACAGAGGCTGAGGAAGGGAGCATGTGGGAGTGGAATCAGACCTCGCTGGCAGACTTCATCCTGGAAGGGATCTTTGATGACTCCCTCAACCACCTCTGTCTCTTCCTCTTGATCACGGTGGTCTTCGTCACTGCAGTGAGTGGCAACAGCCTCACCATTCTCCTCATCTGCTCAGATGCCCGGCTCCACACGCCCATGTACTTCCTGCTCAGCCAGCTTTCCCTCATGGACCTGATGCATGTCTCCACGACCATTCCCAAGATGGCTGCCAACTACCTCTCTGGCAACAAGGCCATCTCCTTCGTGGGCTGTGCCACGCAGCACTTCCTGTATTTGTGTCTGGGTGGTGCTGAGTGTGTCCTCCTCGCTCTCATGTCCTATGACCGCTATGTGGCCATCTGTCACCCACTACGTTACACTGTGCTGATGAGCATGAAGGTGGGAGTGGGGATGGCTGTTGTGTCCTGGTTGAGTGGATTTATGAACTCTCTAATTCACACAGTGATCTTGATGATGTTCCCTTTCTGTGGGTCTCGGATAATCCATCACTTCTACTGTGAGTATCCAGCTGTGGTGAAGTTGGTGTGTGGGGACATCACTGTGTATGAGACCACTGTATACATCAGCAGCATTGTCCTCCTCCTCCTTCCCATCGTACTAATATGTGCATCCTATGCATTCATTCTCCACAGCGTCATTCACATGCGCTCAGCAGGGAGCAAGAGAAACGCCTTTGCCACTTGCAGTTCTCACCTCATTGTGGTTTTTTTCTGGTATGGCGCCTGCATCTTCTCCTACATGAGGCCCAGGTCCCAGCGCACTCCCCTGCAGGACAAAGTCGGTTCTGTCTTTTACAGCGTCATCACTCCCACCTTGAATCCTCTGATTTATACTCTCCGGAACAAGGATGTCGCTAAGGCTCTCAAGAGAGTGCTGCAGCACAAGAGCTAGGAAATGGAACCAGCCTAGATGTCCCTCAACTGATGAGTGGATAATGAAGAGATGGCACATTTACACAATGGAGTTCTACTCAGCAGGAAAGAAAAATGAAATTATGAAAATGACAGGGAAATGGATGGATCTGGAAAGGATTATACTTAGTGAGGTAACTCGGGCCCAGAAAACCAAGCACCAAATGTTTTCTCTCATACATGGAACCTAGCTACAAATGTTTGGACTTGTATGTGACTTGGAATAAAACTCAGTAGAATAATTGGACTGAAGGCCCTCTCTACAAGAGGGAATACATACCTGAAAAACCTAAGTGAAAGTCTATGGCAGGGGACGTCATGAGCCTTCCGGGTATAAAGCCTGCTCTTGTCTGGCTAAATGTATATATTATTCCCACCAAGCTGCCCTGAAAGCACTACACTTAATGTTCACATTCATATATTAATGTTACTCTCACTTCTGGTTAGAGAAACTTCTCTTTTCAGATGGAGATGACCACTGGGATGACCCAAAAGGCAACATAGTGCTGAGAAGAAGGGATGGAGGAGTGCCCAGAACTGAAACACCTCTGTCACACCCTCCAAGGCTCAGGGACCATTGCAGAAGAGGGGGGTGGATAGAATGGAAGAGCCAAAGGAAGGGTACCACTCCTTACAATGCAACTGTCCACGCAGAAATTGGCCTTGATATCCATGACTTTGCAGTGCCTAGCAATACCTTCACAAGACCCTCATAATAAAAAAAAAGATGATGACATCAAATTAAAAGAGAGATTAATGGAGAAAGGGAGGGGATTGGAGTTCTAAAGGGGAATGGGGGGAGGAGAGGGAAATATGCATTTTTTGGAATGTAAGTATAGAAGTTTTCAATAAAAATTTTTTAAAAGTTTGTGTAGTTAACTCACATTTTAATAAACTACAAAAAGAAGTGTTAAAAAAACCTCAGTAGCAGAGGCTTATAAGCTATAAATGGGCTATAAGGGAGGAAAGAGAGGGGAGGACTTAAGGGAATGGTATTGTATATTCGTAAGTAGAAGAACAGGTAACTTGGGATGGAAAGGCCTAACTGAGGTCAGGGGAAAAAACTGAGTAAAGGTAGGGGAGGGCTAATCAAAATCCAAAAGGGTATGAATAAGTCATATGGTAACCTACTTCTTTGGACAATGGCAAACCCAGAAGCTATAGATTGTAACTAGAAAATTTTCAGTGGCAGGGATGGGATACCTTCCAGTGAGTCGTTGACCAGGGAGGTCCCTGATGCCCCCAAACATTACAGACCATTGCTCAGGCTCTTGGTTTCCCACCGGGAATAGATGCTAAGACCCTATTGCTAAACAATCCACATGCTTGGGCTGCAAGATTATTGAGAAAACCTGCTGGAGCTGAGCTGAAAACCTCCACGAAAACTAGCTGACAGAAAGCTGGAAAAAGCTACACTGCCTGCAGCTCCATGGGAGAGAGAGAGGTCATCAGTGGAGATAAACAACAGTGGACACTGCAAGCCTTAAGTTGAGCCAGCCAGGCTAAATGAGTCAATGGGTGCAATAGTGGCATGTCTGTGATGAGGAAAACCAACGGCTCTCTAAGTGGACTGGAGGCCATGTCCAAAAGTTCAGGCCAGCCTCCTCACAGTCCCAGCCCGTTTTTTAGCAATGCCCAACGTGACTCCTCAGAGTTGGGATGACAAGTGTGTGCCAACAAGTCCTACTTGTTTATTATGCGTGTGCTTGGGATCAACTTCAGGTCCTCACGCTTGCAGAACAAGTACTTTGAGAACTGAGCTATTTCCCCAGCCCCCAGAGGTTTCATATCCATGGTGACTGTCTGTGTTTGTGTCCCGGATCTTTTTTTTTTTTTTTTAAATATTATTTATTTATTTGAGAGAGAGAGAGATACAGAAATAGTCAGGTAGAGAGAGAGAGAGAGAGAGAGAGAGAGAGAGAGAGAGAGAGAACGGGCACGCCAGAACCTCCAGCCACTGCAGATGAACTCCAGATGTGTGCGCCACCTTGTGCATCTGGCTTACATGGGTCTTGGAGAATTGAGCCTCGAACCAGCATCCTTAGGCTTCACAGGCAAGCGCTTAACCACTAAGCCATCTCTCTAGCCCGTGTCCCGGATCTTAAGGATCCTCCTTCTGAAGTCATTTCGGAGTCATCCACTTTTCCTCTCTATGTGTTCACTCTCATCACCTGTAGGCACTCGTCTTTAAAAACTATTATTGAGGGGCTGGGGAGGTGGCTTAGCAGTTAAGGCGCTTGCAGGTAAAGCCAAAGGACCCACATAAAGCCAGATGCACTCAGTGGCACATGCACTTGAAGTTCACTTGCAGTGGTGGGAAGCTCTGGCACACCCACACTCACTCTTTGTCTCTCTCTTCCCCTCTCTCAAATAAATAAATAAATAAATAATAAATAAAATTTAAATAAAACTTTTATTGACACTTATTATACATGTACATAATGTGTTTTGATCACATTCCTTCCCATCACATTCTGTCGTTCCCCCCCCCAGCACCTCCCCTGTATTGAACCCCTTCTTTCCAACTAGTCCCTCTTCTATTTTGATGTAATTTTTGGCCCTCCAACATCCATTTGAAAAGGTTTTTCAAAATACACTAGAGACATCCTATATCTAAGTGTCCCTAGTTTTCCCAGGACAGTTAAAGTTTACATCAGCATTTCATGCATAATTCAAAATGCCCAATTTGCATAATAAATGGTTCAACTTTTCCACCAAATAGCCTTAGAGTGACTTCCCCAGACAGGACCCAAAATATCTCATTCCTCTGACCCCAATGAACAAACTTCGAAAAGCTTTTGGGGCAACATAGTGCCAAGAAGAAGGGCCGGAGGAGTGTCCAGCACTGAAACATCTCTGTCACACCATCCAAGGCTCAGGGTCCATTGTGCAAGAGGGGGCAGAAAGAATGTAAGAGACAAAGGAAGGGTACGACTCCTTACAATGCAACTGTCCAGACAGAAACTGGCCTCGATATCCGTGACCCTTAATAAGTTTAAGGGCTGGAGAGATGGCTTAGTGGTTAAGGGGCTTGCCTGTGAAGCCAAAGGACCCAGGTCCAATTTCCCAGGATCCATGTAAACCAGATGCACAAAGTAGCACATGCATTTGAAGTTCATTTGCTGTGGCTAAAGGCCCTGGCACACCAATTCATATTCTCTCTCTCCTTTTCCCTTTCTCTCCCTTTAGCCTGCAAATTAGATCTTCCCCCAAACGTATCTTTGGGTTGAACCCCAGTGTTAGGTCAGGACAGGCTCCCAAGATGGAGTCCCCATGGTCAGCAAAATGGTGACAGAGGCATAGGGAGTTACTATCCACTTCCTCAAGAACCACCCAGTCCTTATCCCCTTCTTGCCTAACAATGCCCCAGGTCATGGTTTCCTGCCCCCTTAATCTTTTTTTTTTAATTTAAATTTTTAAAAATTATTTTATTTATTTTTGGAGAGAGACAGAGAGGGAGAGGGAGACAGATAGAGATGGGCGCACCAGCAGTCTCTCAGCTGCTGTGAACGAAATCCAGATGTGTGCGCCCCCTTGTGGGCAAGTGCGGCATTGCACCCTTGCGTCACTTTGCATCTGGCTAAACGTGGGACCTGGAGATTGGAACCGGGTTCTTAGGCTTAGCAGGCAGGCGCCTTAACCACTAAGCCATCTCTCCAGCCCCCTGCCCCCTTAATCTTAAGTCACCTGGTCACTGTTCTGGTGTCACACCCTAGCCATATTTTTTTTTTGCCAATTTAAAATACTTTATTTTCCCTCTCTCTCTCTCTCTTTCTTTTTTATTGACAACTTCTATACTTACAGACAAAAAACCATGATATTTCCCTCCCCTCCCCCACTCCCCTTCAGAACTCCACTCTCCATCATATCCCCTCCCTCTGTCCAATAGTCTCTCGTTTATTTTGACGTCATCATCTTTTTCTTCTATTATGGGGGTCTTGTGAAGGTATTGCTAGGCACTGTAAGGTCATGGATATCAAGGCCATTTAAAATGCCTAGCCATTTTAAAATGGTAAATGTAATGATCTCCCCTAAGGGAACTTGTCTATTCAGCTTAACAAACGAGTTCTTTTCCCTTCCTCACCTTCCCCCAACTGAAAAAGCCCTACAGAGCCCACTACTGAAAACTCAGGTGGGCTGTGCTCCGCTCTTGGTCTTGGTCATTCATTCCGAAACCTTACCCCAGGATCTGCCGCCAGTGACACCTCTTCCAGCCAGGCAGCTGGAAATCCAAGTCACAGAAACAAGTAAGTGAAGGAGGGAGGAGGGAGGAGGGAGGCAGCGCTCGGGCATCACCAAGGGCCTCGCTGGGTACCAAGGCCGCCTCCTTGTCACCCGTGGATTGGCTACCCCAGCCCGCCGCCTCTGGTCTCCCTGGGAAAGGGACGCTGTCAGGGTGGGTCTGGGGGCATCCCACCTTCATGTCACACCTCCTCCTCCCCTGGACACGCACCTCCCCGCCAGCCAGGACGGTGCCCGCACCTCCCAACACTGTGGTCCCCCTGCTGCAGATGGTGCAGAGTCGCGGCCTGTGCGGGAGAGGCTTGCAGCAAGCTGAAAGCCAAACAGCGATGGAAAGAAAAGGAGAACGCCCCTGAAGTTAGCCCTGCTGCTGAGACCTGAACCCGTGTCTCTCACACACTACTTCTTTACCGTTCTAGAGTCATCCTGGACCCTAAGTGTGCACATCCGAGTGAGGCAGCCCCCTACTGTCTAGAGGTCAGGAAGGGGCGGGGTCACTGTTGAAAGCTGGGATTCTAATGGGTGAGGAAATCAACCAGCCGAACTTCCTGATTGGAAGGAAGACATTTAAAATGGTCCAAGTAAGTTACCAGTTTCTACTTCAAATTAAACACACATGAACCATCAAAAAGTAAAAAGAAAAAGCCGGGCGTGGTGGTGCACGCCTTTAATCCCAGCACTCAGGAGGCAGAGGTAGGAGGATCACCATGAGTTCGAGGCCACCGTGAGTCTACATAGTGAATTCCAGGACAGCCTGGACTAGAGTGAGACCTTACCTCAAAAAGAAAGAAAGAAAGAAAGAAAGAAAGAAAGAAAGAAAAGAAAGAAAGAAAAGAAGGAAGGAAGGAAGGAAAGAAGAAAGAAAGAAAGAAAGAAAGAAAGAAAGAAAGAAAGAAAGAAAAAGAAAGAGAAGTCCACAGGCAACATCCGGGTGTTTCAAGGCCAAATTGCCAAACTCATAGGGGTGAAAGCATTTCAGTTACTTGGTCTGCATCGCTGTGGGATGACCGAGGTCAAAACCTGAGCACAGAATGTGGCAGTCGTAGAATAACATGTCCTGTCGTCCTGTGAGTCTCTGGCTATGATAATTAGTGACACAATGACGACTGGGCCTGGTCAATATCTTCTACTCAAATGCACTGGTAGCAGGAGGTTGTCAGGGTTAGAGAAGGGAGCCTGATGAAGGCCTCGAAAGGCTTCTTGGGTGACCAATGGGCAAAGGGTGTGTCCACGTGACTCCCCTTTCCTCTCCCTTTCACGTTTAGGTTTGTTCTTCCCACAAGAATGTGCTGGAGACATTCCAGGTAAGATAAGGTTGGGACTTAAAGTATCCTGCCCATCTTGATCGGAAAGTAGGTCTTTCTCAGTGTATATCTTAAGTCACAGACACACGAGGACAGCTTCATGAAGAGACATAGGAGAAAGGTCATTTGTGGGCCCACGTAAGAATGGGGAGAAGATTAGGAAAGTTTCCTAAGGGGGACAGAGACAAGAGGAAGATGAAAGAAAAAACAACAAAAAGACTTCTGTGTGGGGCTGGAGAGATGGCTTAGTGGCTAAGGCGCCTGCCTGCTAAGCCTGAGAACGCTGGTTCCAATGTCCAGCGGTTCCAATCTCCAGGTCCCACGTTTAGCCAGATGCAAAGTGACGCAAGGGTGCAATGCCACACTTGCCCACAAGGGGGCGCATGCATCTGGATTTCGTTCACAGCAGCTGAGAGACTGCTGGCGCACCCATTTCTGTCTCCCTCTCCCTTTCTGTCTCTCTCTGTCTCTCTCTCTCTCTCCAAAAATAAATAAAAATAAAATAATAAAAAAAAAACCTTCTGTGTGGCTTTACAGGGTTGGACACCTGTGAAGAAAGATGGAGAATTATATATAAAATTTTAAATGTTTTTTATTGATAACACAATTGGCTTGAAATGACCAGGATGGGGGTGTCGGTCTCTTACTGTACAGAAACTGGTTTTAAGTGACAGCATGAGGTGATGGCCGTAACAATCAAACTCTAGGTTCCCTTAGCGGGCAGAGAGGAAACATGTCTCTCTTGCTTTTTGGTGTGTGCATAGTATATGAGGTGTGCGGGTTATACATGTGCCCTGTGCTTATGCATGTGAGGCCAGAGGAGGACACTGATGTCCATCGATCACTCCTCTACCTTCTCTCCTTGAGACGGGGTCTCTCACTGAACCTGGAGCTCACGCTGTGTCTGCTTACCCTGCCTGACCACTGAGGTCCGTGGTCACCCACCTCCACTCCCCTGTGAGGCGGGGTTACAGGCATCTGGGGCTCCACCTACCTGTTTACTTGAGATCAAATCAAGTCCTCAGGCTTGCACAGCCCCAAGATCTCTTTCTTACTGGTCAAATTATACTTTGGAGAAAATGCCTTCAGTTCTGAGTTCTTTCCTTTAAAACATAAATAGATTATCTGGAATATGTGATGGTCCGGGGAGATGCTTATGGAGCAAAACCACAAAGAAGAAAAATGGGAGCTATGTGGAGAATCGGTTTACATTACTGGTGTCTTATTTGAGTTATGCTTCACCACAGAAACCAAGATCTCATCTGGAGTAGCAATTACGTGAGAATTGGATAAAAAGAACATTGTGGAATTTGGCTGAGTAAAAGTCAAAATGGGGCTGGAGAGATGGCTTAGCGGTTAAGGCGTTTGCTTGCAAAGCCAAAGGACCTCAGTTCAATTCCCCAGGTCCCACGTAAGCCAGATGCACAAGGTGGCACACACATCTGGAATTCATTTGCAGAGGCTGAAAGCTCTGGGGTGCCCATTCTATCTCTCTCTCTCTCTCATCCTCTTTCCCTCTTTCAAATAAAGAAATAAACATAAATATATATATTTTTAAAGTCAAAATGCTAACTTCTAACTGCACTCCTGATTCATAATGAAATAACCATAGATACGGGAAGGACATGTCTCTGGTATGTTGTCAGGCACAAAAAAAGGTGTGTTTGTTTTGCTATGTAAATGTGGAACACATATATATTTCTTAGAATTACATTTTGCCCACAAGATAGTACAAAACTTTCTCTATAACTAGCCATATATTGATGGCATTTGTACAACTAAAACCTATTAATTTTTCCCCAAGAAGAGATCATATATATATATATATATATATATATATATATATATATATATCCACCAAAGATTTCCTCATAAGACATCTGTGAAGTTCATTCTATATTCATCAGTTCACTTTCTTTCTTTTATAACCACTACAGTTACTTAAAACCTGAGACATGAGCCTTATTGCTTATGCTTCTTGTGTGTTATTTGAGGTTGACATAGAGAATGAAACAAACATATAAAAGTTTGAAGCCGGGCGTGGTGGTGCATACCTTTAATCCCAGCACTCGGGAGGCAGAGGTAGGAGGATCTCTGTGTGTTCAAGGCCACCCTGAGACTACATAGTGAATTCCAGGTCAGCCTAGGCTAGAGTGAGACCCTACCTCGAAAACCAAAAAAAGAAAAAGTTTGTATCGTATTGATATAACACACCAGCTTTCCAAAGCAACGCTCCCAGGGGCACAGCTTTTACTCTTGGGGTTGCTGTGTTGGTGTCTGTACCGACCATCTTTCCCAATCCATGTCGCATTCCCTTTGTCCACAATGGGTTATGGTTCCTGTCTGTTGGGACAACCCAAATTTAAATTTCTGGAGGGTATGTGTTACTCACATTCCTATGCGAGTCGGGATTTTTACTTTTCTGCTTACCTGTGTTGTAGATTACAGCAGTATGAAGAACCTGCCCCCCAAAACCTCCTGTCAATGGAAATCAATGTGGAGGTTTGTTAAAGAGCTAAAATAGAACAGCCATAAAGCCACCTAAACCAGTCCTGGGCGTGCACCCAAAGGACTCCACAGCCTGCCACAGAGAAACTTGCTCATCAGTGTTTGTGCTGCAGTCTTTTTAAAAATGGATTTTATTTATTTATTTATTTATTTATTTATTTATTTGAGAAAGAGAAAGACTCAGAGAGAGAGCGAGAGAGAGAGAGAGAGAGAGAGAGAGAGAGGAGAGAGAGAAGGAGAGAATGGGCATGCCAGGGCCTCCAGACACTGCAAACAAACTCCAGATGCATGCACCCACTTTGTGCATCTGGCTTACATGGGTCCTGGAGAATCAAACCAGAATCCTTTGTCTTTGCATGCAAATGCCTTAGCCGCTAAGCCATCTCTCCAGCCCCTGTGCTGCACTCTTCACAGCAGCATGGAAACGGACTCAGCCTAGATGTCCACCACCTGGGAATGGATAGTGAGCTTGTGGTGCATGGATACAATGGCATTTTCTTTGGCCATAGGAAGAGTGCAATGGGTGGAACAGGAAAATATATTGGGAGGTAACCCAGACACAGAAAGACAGTGCGTGCTCTCTCTCAAATATGTTCTCTCCCATACCTTTATACAACACAGACATTGTATGGCCATTCCAGTACTTTTTATTGTAAATTTATTTTTTGAATAATTTTTATAATTTTTACTTATTTGTGTGTGTGTGTGTGTGTGTGCAGGTCAGAGGACAAATTTTGGTTTGGTCCTTGCCTTCCACCTAATTTTAAGGCAGATCTTGCAAGTTTGGGGGAAATTCCCCTATCTCTGCCTGTCTTCCAGATGCAAGGAGATTACAGAAACCTTCTGTAGATTCTGACTTTTATGGTGTCTAAAGTTTTTATTTTATTCATTTTGTGTTTTTAGAGAGACAGAGAGAGAATTGGCACACAAGAGCCTCAGCCACTGCAATCAAACTTCAGATGCTTGCGCCACCTAGTGGGCATGTGTGACCTTGACCTTTGTGCATCTGGCTTACGTGGGATCTGGAGAGTTGAACATGGGTCCTTAGGTTTCGCAGGCAAGCGCCTTAACCTCCAAGCCATCTCTCCAGCCCAGTACTCAGAGTTTTATGGCAAGCACTTTACATGCTAAGCCAACTACCCAGCTCCAACTTAAAAGGCTTTCTGAGGCAAGGTTTCATTCTATCCCAGCCTGACCTGCAACGCACTCTACAGTCCAGATGACCTCAGACTCATGGTGATCCTCCTACCTCACATCATGAGTTCTGGGCCTGTAATTTTGAAAAAACATGTAGTATGTGTGGTATGATACACTGGTGTGTGGGTGTGATGCAGTGTGGTGTGTATGCACATGTGTACATGCTTGATGTAGGACTGTGTGTTTACCTGTGGTGCCCTGGGCACTTACCTGTGGCAGCTGGAGAAGAACATTAGGTGTCTCCTTCCATCACGCCCCCACGTGTGCCTTACAGTGGATTCTCTTACACATCCTGGAGCTTGCCAGTCATCTGTCTAAGCAGTTCTCCAGCTGCTATCTATGTGGAGTCTGAAGAGCTGAACTTATATTCCAGCTTGAGCAGAGTGTTTCATCCACTGAGCCATCTCTCCAGCCCTAACATTTGTCTTTTATTTATTTATTAAAGACAGAAAGTGGGGGAGAGAGAGAGAATGGGTACACCAGGACCTCTAGCCACTCTAAATAAACTCCAGATGCATGTGAAACCATGTGCATCTGGCTTCTGTGGGACCTGGAGAATCGAACTTTGGTCCTTAGGCTTCGCAGGCGTGTGCCTTAACCACTACGCCATCTCTCCAGCCCCACATTTGTCTTTTAATAAAGTGATAGTCAGGAGTTACTGAGTAATCATTTGTTGTCATTTGATTTCTTAATGATAGACATTCTAAAAGAGTGAAATGGATCTCAAGGTTGTTTAATTTGCATTTTCCTAATGGTTTAAAATGTTGATGCTTTTAACTATTTATTGCTTTTTATATTTCTTCTTTTGAGTATTCTCTGTTCAGGTCTATAGCCCATTCTTTTAGAATTTTTAATTTTTATTTATTTATTTATTAGAGACAGAGAGAGGGAGAAAGAGAGAGAGAGAGACAGAGAGTGAGAAAGGGCACTCCAGGGCCTCTAGCCACTGCAAACAAACTCCAGATGCATGTGCCACCATGTGCATCTTGCTTACATGGGACCTGGAGAATCGAACCTGGGTCCTTTGGCTTTTCAGGCAAGCACCTTAATTACTAAGCCATCTTTCCAGCCCTGGATTTTTTTTTTAATTTATTCATTAAAAAAATTTTTTTGGTTTTTCAAGGTAGGGTCTCCCTCTAGGCCAGGCTGACTCGGAATTCACTCTGTAGTCTCAGGGTGGCCTCAAGCTCACAGCAATCCTACTACCTCTGCCTCCTGAGTGCTGGGATTAAAGCTGTGCGCCACCACACCCAACCATTTGTAGGTTTTACATTAATTCTTGGATGCATTTGGAATTGGTCTTTCTGCAGGGACAGAGATTCCCCACAATGACTACCATAATCCTTCTGAGGAGGGCCTCCAGGGAAATGCGGGAAGGGGATAAAATAATATAACCTTTTATAAAATAAAAAAAAATGGGGCTGTAGAGATGGCTTAGCAGTTAAGGCACTTGCCTGCAAAGTCAAAGGACCTCAATTCAATTCCTCAGGACCCACGTAAGCCAGATGCACAAGGTGGCGCATGCATCTGGACTTCATTTGCAGTGGCTGGAAGCCCTGGCATGCCTATTCTTCTCTCTCTTCTCTTTCCCTCTCTCAAATAAATCAATAAAAATAAAAATATTTAAAAAAATTATCATGTTGGAGTTTGGACATAGGCCACACATTAGCAGTGACTACAGTGAGTTTATGCACACACACACACACACACACAGTAACTGGGAGTTCTTGTGGCTAGGGAGATGGCTCCATTGGTAAAGTGTTTGGTACCCGAGCATTAGGACCTAACTCTGACTCCCAGAATCCATCCACTTCAAAGCAACGCGTGATGGCGCACACCTGGAATCTCAGCGCTGGCGATGTGAAGTCAGAAGCATCCCTGGGGCTTAGTGGCTGGTTTTTCTAGCTGAATCGATGAGTTCTGGGTTCAGTGAGAGACCTTGGAGAGCAGTTGAAAAAGATGCCTGATGTCTTCTTCACACACACACACACACACACACTTGCACACACATGTGAGCCTACATGCACACAAACATGCATATACACACATTTCCACCACACATATACAAAGAAGATCGAGTCCTCTAGATTCCCGGATAACAAGTACCAAGGCATCAGATTGCGTTGTTATTTAAAGCACTGTTTATTGATATGCTCAGTGTGGTCTTTATTATAGAATACTTTAAAGAATACGTGGGAGCCTGGCGTTGTGGTGCACGCCTTTAATCCCAGCACTCGGGAGGCAGAGTTAGGAGGATCTCCGAGAGTTCGAGGCCACCCTGAGACTACATGGTTAATTCCAGGTCAGCCTAGACCAGAGTGAGACCATACCTTGCAAAACCAAAAAAAAAAAAAAAAAAAAAAAAAAAGAATATGTGGGATATAAAAATGTCACTGCTGGAGTCACCACAAAACTCTCATGTTTGTTAATAACTGCCAATTGATTGGTTAAGAAATGTTGGCTTTCTGATCAGAGCTCAGTGCAGTTGAGTGCGCTAACTGCAGCAGAGCAGTGGATGGACATAACCCATGACAACCAGAGAGTCTGAGTCTCCCTGCCTGTCACCGATGCTGTCATTTGTTTTGTTAAGACAGTGGACAATATTCTGCACAGATCATGAGAAAGCCCAACCGAGGCCCACAATTCCTTATGTGGCATCCAAGGGCAGGGTTGGAAATCCATCTTCAATCCTGGCCTTTGTTCCCAGGCAGAGATTGAAGTGCGTTTTGTTCTGGCAGACATCTTCCTTGGAGGACGAAGCAGAACTCCTTAAGGATTTAGATTTCTCTGTCTTGACACAGCCTTTAGAACAATGGGTCTGTCTGGTTGAATAAGTCCTTTCCTGCTTAAGTTCAGAGGGATCTAAATGGTGGAAAACAACAAACGAGGTGCCAATGGAAGCACAGGAGAAAAGATAATACATAAAGGACAATTCATGCTTTACAAACGTAAGAGGTCTTTGAGGCAAGCTGGCTTGCTAGAGTCGGTGATTCTGCGAGCTCCATCAATAATGTCAAGAGCGACTTAGGAAGGCAGTCAACATCAGCATCTGGCCTCTGCAGGCATGTGCACTCACACGCACGTGCACTCACACCCATGTGAACATACATTCATGTCACACACACATGCGGAAAGAACAAAGAAGGAATAAATGGCTGACAAACATTGTCTGTTCAGAAAGTGTACTGACCTGAGTTTCCTCACAAACTTGGAAGGTGAAGTTCTGTAGGATTTTGACAAGGGCGAGTTTCATGTTCATGAGTGCAAACCTCATGCCGATGCAGTTCCTGGGTCCACTTCCGAAGGGCATGTAGATGTAAGGATCGATGCCGCCCTTGTTCTTCTTGCTGAACCTGGTGGTGCCACAGCAGATGATAACATGTTATGAAGCATACAAGTGACAAGGTCCACGGATCCCCCCACCCCAGGCTCCCTGTATTGCCAGAAGAGTCTGTCTCGCGGAGAAAAGTTGGGTGCTGGCCAATAAATAACCTCTCTTTAGATCCTGAAGTGAGACTCAGGAAAGTGACCATGAGACAATTTCGGGTAAAAAGAACTTTCTGCTACAACTCAATGTCTGTTTTCCAGGTGTGTGATGGTGTCTGTTCTCTCCCCTGATCACTCTCTTCTTCCTTCCCTCCCTCCTACACTGCCTCCCCTCTCTTTCCTTTGCTTTTCTTTCTCCTTTCTTCTTTCCTTTTCTCTCCCTCCCCTTTCCTTCTTTCTTTCCTTCCTTTTCTCTTCTTCTTTATATTCCACCTGTTCTTTTTAATTTATTTTTGGAGAGAGAGACAGAGAGAGATAGACAGAGAGGGAGAGGGAGACAGAGATGGGCGCACCAGCAGTCTCTCAGCTGCTGTGAACGAAATCCAGATGTTTGCGCCCCCTTGTGGTCAAGTGCGGCATCGCGCCCTTGCGTCACTTTGCATCTGGCTAAACGTGGGACCTTGAGATTGGAACCCTGTTCTTAGGCTTAGCAGGCAGGTGCCTTAGCCGCTAAGCCACATCTCCAGCCCTATTGCACCTGTTCTTTACAGACTTCTTGCTTTCTTACTCCCTTTCTCCCTACCTCCTTTTCTCCCTCCATTCTTCCATTTCTCCCTCCCTTCCTCCTTTCCTTTCTTCCTCTTCTAGTCCACTCCCCTTCCTTCATTCTCTCTCTTCTTTATTTCTTTTCTCATCTTCCTTCCTTTCTTTTTCTTCCTTCTTCCCCACCTCTTTTCCTCTGTTGCACACATGCTCTTTCCCCTTGTTCTTCTCAGCATATTCCCTTTTTCTTCATTCATTCTGTTCTTTGTTTCTCTCCCGATTTCCCATCTTTATTTTCCTCCTCTTCTACCTCTTTTCCTCTCTCACATAATCTCTTATTCTTTACCTTTTCCTCTGCCTCCCTCCTTCCTTTCCTCTTTCTTCCTTCCCATCTCTTCCCTTTTATTCTCCTTCCCTTGTCTGTCCCTTCTTTCTTTTTCTTCCTCCTCTATTTCTTTGTTCTTTTCTCTCACATGCTCTCTCCTTCTTTTCTGTCTTTTCCCTCTCTTTTCTTTCTTTCATTCTTTCTTTCTTTCCTTCTTTCTTTCTTTTACCTTTTGTTCCTTTCTTCTCCTCCACCTCTTCTCTTCTCTCCCATATTTTATTGATCTCTCTCCCCCATTCCTTCCCTTTCCAATATTGAGTAATTTTGGTCAGATCACATATTCATGCATATGATACCATGTTATTGTAATATCATTAAGATTTCCTTGTCTGTGTGTTCCACTGGGCTATAAATCATTTGAAGTTTAGATATAGGCTTTATTTAATTTTGATTCCTTTTTATTTGATTTTTGCTAACCTTGAAAAAATATATTGATTTGGGTAAATAATAATTACATTGTTGATTTAGTTTTTAAATGATAAAATAGTTTTTATTTTGAGAACATTTTGACATATTTAGAGATGAGTTTAATTAAAAATACCATTATAATCTGGGAAGGTCTGTGGTGGTGTGTGGATGGGGAAGCTGGAATGGTTTGGGAGTAGAGGGTGTGCACATACATATTCATTAAAATGCTCTGAAAGCTACTGCCTATAGGATATTCTTGTGTGCATATTAATCATTCTCCTTAGTAGACTTAAAAATTTTATTTATTTATTTTTAAATTTTTATTTACTTATTTGAGACAGAGAGAAGAAGGAGAGAGAGAGAGAGAGAATGAGAATTGGTGCACCAGGGCCTCTAGCCACTGCAAATGAACTCCAAATGCATGCACCACCTTGTGCATCTGGCTTTTGTGGGACCTGGAGAATCGAACCTGTATCCTTAGGCTTCACAGGCATGTGCTTTAACTGCTAAGCCATCTCTCCAGCCTCTTAGTAGACTTAAAAATGTTTATTATTATTATTATTAACATATTTTGTATGGATACATACATCATGTGTTGGTACCCTCTTTTCCCTCATCCCTGCCCCCATTCCATTGGGGATGCTCCTCAGTGGGGCTGCAGGTATTCCCCATGGAGTTGTGGGTTATGCATTGTGGGAGCAGCAGTCAGTTATGTTTTAGGGGAGAGGGAATGCCTCTGGGCATGGTGAGTAGACTTTTTATTTTTTTAAAAATATTTTTATTTATTTATTTGAGACAGAGAGAGAGAAGGAGAGAGAAAGAGGCAGATAGAGATAGTGACTTCCAGCCACTGCAAATGAACTCCAGTTGCATGTTTCCCTTGTGCATCTGGCTTACATGGGTCCTGGGGAGTTGAACCTGTGTCCTTTGGCTTTGCAGGCAAACGCCTTAATGGCTAAGCCATCTCTCCAGCCCGACTTTTTATTTTTTAATAGCTGGCTCTTTCATTGTCATAGCTCAAGAACTCATTACTTGTCTCACAGCTTACTGAATCAAAACAAGCAAGTATAAGGTCTCTTAATATTGTTTATGGAAGTACTGAGCTTGGAGGGAACACAGAATCCCCCTTGTCCAAAAAACAGAGGAATTCTGACTCCCAGAGATACTATATACATGTGGGTATAAGCTTGGCACAGAAACCACAGCCCACAAGACCAGGTTGCTGTCATCAGGAAGTACACCCTCAGATGCTAGTGAAGTCTAGACCCCAGACACCCACTGCCCTGAAAACTTCATTCTCTAATTTGCTTATATCAATAGGAAACCATGAACTGTGCTCAAAGCTTGATTGGGACTTTGAATTCTAAGAAGAACCTTCTCCAGATATTTCAGTTAGGAATGTCTCAGATGTCTGGACGTGTTTTGGCTTTGGAAGCATCTCCAATCATAGAGAGTGTCAGGGAGCTAACATAAGAGCATCAGATTACTATGTAAAAAATTAAACAGCAGGGGCTGGAGAGATGGCTTAGCGGTTAAGGCGCTTGCCTGTGAAACTTAAGGACCCATGTTTGACTCTCCAGATCCCACGTAACCCAGACGCACAAAGGTGAGGCAAGCACAAGGTCACACATGCCCACTAGGTGGCGGAAGCATCTGGAGTTTGATTTTCAGTGGCTGAGGCCCTGGTGTGCCAATTCCCTCTCCCTGCCCTTCTCTCTCTGTCTAAAAAATAAAAAAAAATTAAAAGAAATTTAAAAATTAGGGCTGGAGAGATGGCTTAATGATTAAGGCACTTGCCTACAAAGCCAACGGACCCAGGTTCGATTCCCCAGGACCCATGTAAGCCAGATCCACAAGGGGGCACATGCATCTGGAGTTTGTTTGCAGTGGATGTAGGCCCTGGCATGCCCATTCTCTCTCTCTCTCTTTCTCCCTACTTTTGAATCTTTCTCTAAAATAAATAAATAAAAATAAATATTTTTTAAAAATTAAAAAAATTAAATAGCAGTTCAAAACAAAATAAAATGTGATATCATTCTGGTTCTTAAAAATCTACATATGGGGTGGGGTGATAGCTTTGTCAGGACAGTACAGTATCTGATATGCAAGCAGGAGGAGCTGAGTTCAATTTCCCAAATACATAAAAGTGCTGAGTGTTGTGGTGCATGCTTGTAATCCCAACACTGGGCAGGTAGAGACAGGTGGATCCCTAGAGCTCACTGGCCAGCTAGTATAACCTAATTCGTGATCTCCAGGCCAGAGAGATAGCTTGTCTAAAAAAGAATAAAAGAGGTGGGCTGGAGAGATGGCTTAGCGGCTAAGGCGCCTGCCTGCTAAGCCTAAGAACGCTGGTTCCAATCTCCAGCGGTTCCAATCTCCAGGTCCCACGTTTAGCCAGATGCCAAGTGACGCAAGGGCGCAATGCCGCACTTGACCACAAGGGGGCGCACACATCTGGATTTCATTCTCAGCAGCTGAGAGACTGCTGGTGCGCCCATTTCTGTCTCCCTCTCCCTCTCTGTCTATATCTCTCTGTCTCTCTCTCCAAAAAAAGAAAAAAAAAAAAGAATAAAAGAGGTGATAACATTCCTGAAGATGACACAAGGTTGCCCTCTGGCATGCACACTTGTGTAGGCACACCCCCCCCCCACACACATTAAAAAATGATTATAATAAGATTATAATATGTTAAGGTACTAGGGGTTGTGAATGACTATCATTGTTTATGTTTTAACTGTGCCATTTATAAAAATTTCAATATTTAGTATGTTTAATATAATGTTCAGAAAATAAAGCAAATTGCAGGGCTAGAATGTGCAATATAGTGCTTGCTTAATAGTTGTGAAATCCTAGGCTTGATCCCAGCACTGGGAAGGCAGTCAGGCCAGGAAGGTATAAGGGAGGGAGGCCTACAGGGTGGGAAAAAGAAATGATAAAGGAAAATTCAAATCACATGTAAATCATCTCTACTGGGAGATGTCAGGAGCCAGGCTGACCACATTTCCCATACCTTTCAGGACGGAACTCCTCAGGCTCTGGCCAGTACTTTGGATCTTGGTGGAGAACAAAGATTGGTATCATCACCACTGTTCCTTTGGGAATAAATACTCCATTGATTTCGATATCTTTCTTACAGATTCTCTCCAGTCTATTAGAAGCTGGGAATAACCTTAGAGTTTCATTCACCACCATGTCCAGATATTCTATATCTGTGAGGGCATCATAAGTGGCTGGTGCCTGGCAGAAGAAAGGAGATTTTTATAAATTAAAATTTGGGGGCTGGAGAGATGGCTTGGCTGTTAAGGTGCCTCCCTGAGAAGCCTAAAAGAGCTTATTCAAATTTTCAGGTCCCACATATAGCCAGATGCAAAAAGTGACGCAAGAACACAGTGTTGCACATGTGCACAAGGGGGCACATGTTCTGGAGTTTGTTCACAGTGCTGAAAAGGCCTGGCATGCCCAGTTTCTCTCTGCCTCTTTCTCTCTTCTCTCTCTCTCTCAAAAAAAAAAAAAAAAAAAAAAAAAGATTTGGGGTTAACTTTCAACTCAGTTTATACAATATGACTAAAGTGTTAGGAGATCAAAAGAATAAAGCATTACAAGGCATTTTAATAACTATCATGTCTTTTGAGATGCTCAGCAGCCCAGTGAGAAGCGTAGAGTGGTTGTGAAGATGGGCAACCTTTTGCACAAGGCCCCATATTCTCAGCACTACCACATACTTTGACTTCTTTTTCATCTGTACCAGCACGATGGACTAGGATCAGCAGTGTGAAGCAAAATACAACAGAGTCACCATTTCATTTCAAAACAGAGAGTATATGTCTACACCAGAAAAAAAAACATGGAAAAGAGGGGTCAAGGGGTCCCCTCTTACACATAAGGTCCTTAAAATAAATTCTGTTTGGAGGAATGGGAAGATGGGTTCTGTGGACAAAGTACTTGCCACGCAAGTGTGTCTTCGTTTTATTTTCTAGAATCCATGCAAAGCCAGATGCTGTGGTGAGCACCTGAAATCTCACTGTCCACCTATAGTGAGAAGGGAAGAGGAGAGGACGTCACCCCTCAGAAGCTTGTGGGAAAGCCATCTTGGTAAACGCAGCAGTGAACAATGAGAAATTCTGCCTCAAACCATATGGAAGCTGATGACCAACATCGGAAGTTGTCCTCTCATCTCCGCATGCACGTTGTGGCATACCCCAATCCTGCACAATCCCATTTGGTAGCTATTTTCTTCTTTTTGTTTGTTTGGGTTTTTTGTTAACCATTTTTCTTTATTAGTTATGTACATACTCAGTGTGTAAACAGCACATGTTGCACCATCCTTACCCTCACCCCTGTCCTCTCCCCTCAGAAGGGACCCTCCTTGTGGGGGTTTGTGGGTCGTGCATTGTGGGGGCAGCCATCAGTTATGGGGAAGAGGCAATGTCTCTGTGCATAATGTCCCAACTTGCGGCTCTAGCCATCTTTCTGCACCTTCTTCTGCGAATTTCCCTGAGCCACGTTGGGCTCGTTTTTGGTCTGCTTCAGTGATGGGGTCTTGGGAGCCTCTGTCTGTGTCTCTGGATCTCTGGTTTATATACATAAAAATGAGACAAACACCATATTGCAGTTATCTTTTTGTTGTTGACACAAAGCAACTGGAAGAAGCTGATGGGGAGGAAAGTTCTTTATTTCAGCTTTCCGTCTCGGGGGCGGGGGGGGGGGACTGCACGATGGCAAGGGAGAACACGGCATGAGCAGAGGCTGGACATTACCTCTGCCACAGCAAGTGGACAACAGCAGCAAAGGGGAGCTGGTCCTAACACCCTTAAACCTGCCTACCCAAGAACACACCTCCTCCAGCAAGACCCCACCTCCCAAATCGCCATCCGCTGGGAACGGAGCATTCGAAACACATCTGATTCAAACCACCACACGCCATGTTATATTGGAATTATGGAAATGATTCATAGAGAAACTTGCCCATTTCTAACACTTCATGACAAATACATTTACAACTGGATGTTTCCAGGACACACGATTCCAGATCTAATGAAAGTTCTAAGAACAGAACATGCGCTCATTGTCCGTTGCCGGATCAGCCTGCTGGTTGTTGCTGCACTGTTTGAGCTCTGGAAAAAGATGTTCTGTGTCCACCCCACTAATAAACCACCCCTGAGCCCAAGTCCCTTCATAACCCACAGCTGCCAGTTTTGGGCAGAGAGGTGAAGACAGCGTGGGCCCCCTGTGGCTATCACTTGGTGTAATGTTGGAGAGGGTATGAGAAAGAGATTGAGAACTTGGCTGGGCAGCTGGGATGCAGATCAGTTGGCTGTTTAGCTAGCATATAAAAATGTCCTGGATTTGATCCCCAGTACTACATAAACTAGGCATGGTGGTCCCAGTGCTCCTACAGTCGTGGAACTCTGGAGGTTGAGGCAGGAGGATCAAAAGCTTGTTATTCTCAGCTATAAAACACATTCAAAAGCTGGGCGTGGTAGCGCACACCTTTAATCCCAGCACTCGGGAGGCAGAGGTAGGAGGATCACCGAGAGTTTGAGGCCACCCTGAGACTACATAGTTAATTCCAGGTCAGCCTGGACCAGAGTGAGACCTTACTTTGCAAAACCAAAACAAACAAACAAACAAACAAACAAAACACATTCAAGGTCAGCCTGAGTTACATGAGATCCTATTTCCATAACCAACCAAACAAATCAATAAAAATTCTATTGTTAAGGAATTTGGCTCCATATCAAGACGCCCAGGCTCATACTTTGACTTCATTCCTATCTCTACGACTTGAATTTGAAGATGTGCATAGGGCACAGCTTGGACAGTCTGTCCATCCCAACCAGGGCCATTTGCAATCAGAGCACTCACATGAATATCGGACATCTAACTGTCTAGATGCTTCACGAATAAGTGCTTAGCTTTCCATGCCACTATTCTGTGGATGTTTCTCACTTGATATTATTTGGTGACAATTCATGTGGTTGGGCCTGACCTCTCAAAAAGTATAACTATTTCTTACACTCCTCCCTTCACTTCCCTCTTTAGATTCTTCCTAAATAGTGCTGTAGAAATCGCCAGTGCTTACTGCTTGTCAAATTTCTCCTTAGGTGAAGAAAAGGTGTTCATGTTGAGCCTTCATCTCTTCCCTCCCTTCCCAGGCAACATCTCTCACCTTATTGGGCAGAGCTCTGTCAATCTCCTCCTGTAACTTCTTCTGGACATGAGGGTGGGTGGCCAGGGCATACATGATGAAGGATAGGGTGCTGCTAGATGTCTCATAGCCAGCCAGAATGAAAGTAATTGACTGGGCTGCAAGTTCCAGATCAGATAGAGCTAAGATGAAAAACATTTTTGGTAAAGCAAGTTAATGCAGGAATCAATGTGGACGAGCAGACATCAGGCAATGCTCTAAAATCCAGAGGAAGATGGACCTGCAGCTCATAGTCACACTGGAATTAGCTTCTCTCCAATATCTGTCTGACTGATCAAGAGAAGTGCAAAATTGTCTTAAGTTCCTAAGGTCTTATATGAACCCCGACCGTCCAGTTCTAATGAAGCCAAACTCAATACAAGCGCTGGGTAATATCATGTACATATACTACTTATGGTGTTATTGGCATGCCACACTAGAAAATTATAAGTGTTTTTTTAGAGGAGAAAGAAAGAAAAAGAGAGAGAGAGAGAATGGCATGCCAGGGCCTCTAGCCACTGCAAACAAACTCCAGATGCATGTACCACCATGTGCATCTGGCTTACGTAGGTACTGGAGAATCGAACCTGGGTCCTTATGCTTTGCAGGCAAGTACCTTAACCACTAAGCCATTTCTCCAGCTCAAAAGTATTTTAATAATGAGTAAAAAAAAAAATGGAGTTTTCTTCTCCCTCAGTAAAAAGTAAGTGAGTTTTTTCTAAAATATAGGTTGAAGAACTTTAAAGGAGTTTTCACTACTAAGGATTCAATATAGGAAAAGGTAAAAGATCTAAGAACAGATCTTAGGGAACATACTGGACCATACAGAAAATCATGATACCCAGGGCATGGCTCACGGATCAGCATGGCCCAGAAGTGCCCTGAGCTTATCGTAAACAAACATGGAACTGCAACTCCCGCTGTAGAATGACCAAATAAAAACCCGAACTTTGGGCTGGAGAGATGGCTTAGTGGTTAAGGCGCCTGCCTCCTAAGCCTAAGAACACTGGTTCCAATCTCCAGCAGTTCCAATCTCCAGGTCCCACGTTTAGCCAGATGCAAAGTGACGCAAGGGTGCAATGCCGCACTAGACCACAAGGGGGCGCACACATCTTGATTTTGTTCGCAGCAGCTGAGACACTGCTGGCGTGTCCCATCTCTATCTGTCTTCCTCTCCCTCCCTCTCTCTCTCTCTCTCTCTCTGTGTGTCTCTCTCCAAAAAGAAAAAACGAACTTTCATGAGCTGTGACAGTAGGTATCCATAACCTAGCTTGAGAAATAGAGATTGAGAGACAGTGGGTAACAGAAGACTGGGGCATTGTTTGTTTGTTTGTTTGTTGTTGTTGTTTAAATGGAAGACCCGAGAATTGTAGAAACTACCATGTCTGAAATAAAGCTGGAAGACTGGTGATTAATGTCCATCTAAGAAACGGTATTAAGGTAGCAGAATAAAGAACATTCAGCATGAAATAGGGAAAAATAAAGTGTAGCAGATGTGGTGGCCACACCTTTAATCCCAGCACTCGGGAAGCTGAGGCAGGAGGATCACCATGAGTTTGAGATCATCCTGTGCTACAGAGTGAGTTACAGGTCAGCCTGGGCTACAGTGAGACTCTGCTTCAAAACCACAAGAAATCTGGGCGTGGTGGTGCACACCTTTAATCCCAGCACTCGGGAGGCAGAGGTAGGAGGATCACTGTGAGTTCGAGGCTACTCTGAGATTATAGAGTGAATTCCAGGTCAGCCTGAAATAGGGTGAGACCCTCCTCAAAAAAAACAAACAAACAAACAAACAAACAAACAAACAAACAAACAAACACAACCCACAAGAAAGAGGCGTGCTTGGCACCTGTGCACTCAGGGCAGGTGAGGTACAAAAGGCAGTGTGAACTGAGGGCAACCTGAATCTATCAACAAGACAAGAGAAGACAGCTGACTCCTGGCAGGAGATGAACCACCCCTCGCACAGCAGCCAGGGCCCAGGTGAAACCACACAGGAACTAGGGAGATGAGCAAGGGTGCTGCTTCCAAGGTGAGTCTGTCAACCTGCGCCAGGGTGATGGAGACAGACACTGAGGCCATTCAAAGTGCACCAAAGCAGAAATCCAGAACCTGCTGAGAGCTCAACACTGAAGTAGACTTAAAACATACCTACCAAAGGCTCAGGAATTTTGCAGAAGAGGGGGCGGAAAGACTGTAAGAGCCACAGGGTGGGAGGGAATATCCAGAGACATTGCCCTCCCCCTAATGACTGCCTGCTGCTCTCACAACTCATAACCCACAACCCCAAGGGGAACTCCAGCAATGCTACTGAGGAGGGCTCTCCGTGGAGTGGGGGCAGGGAGGAGGGGATGATGGCACCAATGCAGGATGCGTCCATGCAAAGGTTCTATTTAATAAAAAAGAAATGCAAATTTAGCAAAGTTTCACTTCAAAAGTGAATGCAGTATACAACTCTAATCAAATTGGTAAAATATGAATCATACTGATAAAATAATTAACATTAACCTTCCCAAATTTGGATGAAAAGTATCTTAAGGGTCTCTTGGGATATAATGCAGTGGTAGGACACTTGCCTAGCAGATACAAGGCCTATGTATAATCCCATTTCCCACTTCCAGACCAAAAAATACATGCATATTGAAATAAAAACCGTATCACTATGACACAATAAATAAATATCTTCTCCCTCAGTAAAAAGTAAGTGAGTTTTTCTAAAATATAGGTTGAAGAACTTTAAAGGAGTTTTCACTACTAAGGATTCAATATAGGAAAAGGTAAAAGATCTAAGAACAGATCTTAGGGAACATACTGGACCATACAGAAAATCATGATACCCAGGGCATGGCTCACGGATCAGCATGGCCCAGAAGTGCCCTGAGCTTATCGTAAACAAACATGGAACTGCAACTCCCGCTGTAGAATGACCAAATAAAAACCCGAACTTTGGGCTGGAGAGATGGCTTAGTGGTTAAGGCGCCTGCCTCCTAAGCCTAAGAACGCTGGTTCCAATCTCCAGCGGTTCCAATCTCCAGGTCCCACGTTTAGCCAGATGCAAAGTGACGCAAGGGCGCAATGCCACACTTGACCACAAGGGGGCGCACACATCTTGATTTTGTTCGCAGCAGCTGAGACACTGCTGGCGTGCCCCATCTCTATCTGTCTTCCTCTCCCTCCCTCTGTCTCTCTCTCTCTCTCTCTCTCTGTGTCTCTCTCCAAAAAGAAAAAACGAACTTTCATGAGCTGTGACAGTAGGTATCCATAACCTAGCTTGAGAAATAGAGATTGAGAGACAGTGGGTAACAGAAGACTGGGGCATTGTTTGTTTGTTTGTTGTTGTTGTTGTTGTTTAAATGGAAGACCCGAGAATTGTAGAAACTACCATGTCTGAAATAAAGCTGGAAGACTGGTGATTAATGTCCATCTAAGAAATGGTATTAAGGTAGCAGAATAAAGAACATTCAGCATGAAATAGGGAAAAATAAAGTGTAGCAGATGTGGTGGCCACACCTTTAATCCCAGCACTCGGGAAGCTGAGGCAGGAGGATCACCATGAGTTTGAGATCATCCTGTGCTGCAGAGTGAGTTACAGGTCAGCCTGGGCTACAGTGAGACTCTGCTTCAAAACCACAAGAAATCTGGGCGTGGTGGTGCACACCTTTAATCCCAGCACTCGGGAGGCAGAGGTAGGAGGATCACTGTGAGTTCGAGGCTACTCTGAGATTATAGAGTGAATTCCAGGTCAGCCTGAAATAGGGTGAGACCCTCCCTCAAAAAACAAACAAACAAACAAACAAACAAACAAACAAACAAACAAACACAACCCACAAGAAAGAGGCGTGCTTGGCACCTGTGCACTCAGGGCAGGTGAGGTACAAAAGGCAGTGTGAACTGAGGGCAACCTGAATCTATCAACAAGACAAGAGAAGACAGCTGACTCCCTGGCAGGAGATGAACCACCCCTCGCACAGCAGCCAGGGCCCAGGTGAAACCACACAGGAACTAGGGAGATGAGCAAGGGTGCTGCTTCCAAGGTGAGTCTGTCAACCTGCGCCAGGGTGATGGAGACAGACACTGAGGCCATTCAAAGTGCACCAAAGCAGAAATCCAGAACCTGCTGAGAGCTCAACACTGAAGTAGACTTAAAACATACCTACCAAAGGCTCAGGGAATTTTGCAGAAGAGGGGGGCGGAAAGACTGTAAGAGCCACAGGGTGGGAGGGAATATCCAGAGACATTGCCCTCCCCCTAATGACTGCCTGCTGCTCTCACAACTCATAACCCACAACCCCAAGGGGAACTCCAGCAATGCTACTGAGGAGGGCTCTCCGTGGAGTGGGGGCAGGGAGGAGGGGATGATGGCACCAATGCAGGATGCGTCCATGCAAAGGTTCTATTTAATAAAAAAAGAAATGCAAATTTAGCAAAGTTTCACTTCAAAAGTGAATGCAGTATACAACTCTAATCAAATTGGTAAAATATGAATCATACTGATAAAATAATTAACATTAACCTTCCCAAATTTGGATGAAAAGTATCTTAAGGGTCTGCGGGGATATAATGCAGTGGTAGGACACTTGCCTAGCAGATACAAGGCCTATGTATAATCCCATTTCCCACTTCCAGACCAAAAAATACATGCATATTGAAATAAAAACCGTATCACTATGACACAATAAATAAATAAATATAAATATTAAAAAAAAAACAACAAGAAGCCGGGCATGGTGGTGCACGCCTTTAATCCCAGCACTCGGGAGGCAGAAGTAGAAGGATCGCCATGAGTTTGAGGCCACCCTGAGACTACAGAGTGAATGCCAGGTCAGCCTGAGCTAGAGTGAAACCTACCTAGAAAAAAAAAAGAAAGAAAGAAAGAAAGAAAGAAAGAAAGAAAGAAAGAAAGAAAAGGCAACATCCTGAGCACTTGTTTCCTTCTTCTGCTCTACTTCCTGCTCCGCCCTTGGGATTTAATTATTCTAATCTCTAAACTAATAAATGGTTACCCCGCTTATCCAGTGTTAACTTCATTCTCCACTGGAGAATCTGCTTCTCTTTTTCAGATGCTTGCAGAACCTGAGGAGAGAATCAGCCCATCGGACCTCACCAGGGCCCCAGCTGAAACCACAGAGTAACTGGAGAAGTGAGCAAGAGTGCTGCTTTCTTGGTGAACCTGGTATCAGCACAAGGGTGAAGGAGACAGACACAGAGAACACTCAACTCCTACCAAACCAGAGATCCAGAGACACAGAGACCCCACCCCCCCAAGACCTCATCACTGAAGTAGACCTCAAATGAACCCAACCTGGCTCAGGGAAATTTGCTCAAGAGGGGGCGGGAAGATAGTTAGAGCCATGAGTTGGACACTATGCACGGGGTCATTGCCTCTTCCCCATAACGGATCGATAGCCCCACTATGAACCGTCCACAATCCCATGGGGATAACTGGCATCCCCCACGAGGAGGGGCCCTTGGGAGGGGGAGGACAGGGAGGACACTGAGGATGGTACCAACATGTGCTGTTTACACGCTGAGTATGGACATAGCTAATAAAGAAAAAAAACTTAATAAAATGTTTTAAAAAAGAAAGAAAATGAAACAAAACAAAACAAAACAAAAAGCTAAGCAGTTCAGGTCTTGATCTGTTTGATAAACTTGAGTTATTTTATATATATATATATATATATATTTTGGTTTTGCAAGGTAGGGTCTCACTCTGGTCCAGGCTGACCTGGAATTAACTATATAGTCTCAGGGCGGCCTCGAACTCTTGGCAATCCTCCTACCTCTACCTCCCGAGTGCTGGGATTAAAGACGTGCGCCACCACACCCAGCTATAATATTTTTTTTTGCTTTCTCTTTTTATTAAACATTGTTGCAGTCAGGATCGCACTGCTGGCAGAAATCACCCAACCAAGAGCAACTTGTGGGAAGAAAGGGTTTATTTTGGCTTCCAGGCTCCAGGGGAAGCTCCGTGATGGCAGGGGAAAATGATGACATGAGCAGAGGGTGGACATCACCCCCTGGCCAACATAAGGTAGACAATAGCAATCAGGGGAGTGTGCCCTAACATTTTATACAAAAAGTCCTAAAATAAAGATAGCATCTGCCCCAACCATAGATGGGTCACTAAAAATTAAAATAATAATAAAAAAACCAAACGCATCACATTTGGGGCAGTATTTCTACTGACTAGTTATCTCGATGCAAATTTACAGAGAGAGGTTCTGTGTCACTGGGTTTGGATGACAGTGAGATTCGCCATTTGTTCTGATGTAGGGGATCCAAGGCCAGAATGATGGTTCATCTCCATTGTCAACCTGACTGGATCTAGAATCATCTGGGAGACAAACATCTGGGCATTTTCTAGACTAGCTTAATTGAGGTGGGAAGACCTGCCTACCTGTGGGTAGCGCCATCCTACAGGCTGTGGTCCCAGACTGAATAAAAAGGAGAAAGCTGGCTACACACCAGCGTTCATCTCTCTTCTTCCTGACTACGGAGGCAATGTGATCAGCTGCCTCACAGATCTGCTGCCATATCTTCTCTGCCATGATGAACTGTAACCTCAAACCATGAGCCAGAATAAAGCCTTCCTTCCTTAAGTTGCCCTTGTATTATTATTATTATTATTTTTTTTTGTGATGGTGGTGGGGGGTTACCTTTGTGGGTTTCCATATCTGTGGGAATCTGGGAGTCCATCATGTGCTGAAGAAAATCAACTCGGTTCTGGAAACAGAAGTGGAAAATGTAAATGACAGACAGTCACTCTTGATGTCTGTAGAAAACTGGGAATGCACTATTTTGTTTCCTTTCTTGGATTTTTAAGTCCAGCGGGAGACACCAGTGGACCAAGACCATCCATGACACCCCTTTCCCTGGGGAAAAACTCAACTATTTATCCAACAGCTTCCCGTCTTTGCTCCTCCTGATTCTGAGCCAGACACTTGACCAGAGAACTGCCGATTCCTTCACCTGTCATCCTTGCTTGCTCAAGAAGTTTCTGGGGCTATGGAGATGGCTCAGTGGATAACAGTGCTTATTGCAGAAGTATAAGGACTGGAGTCCCCCTCCCAGCACCCACATAAATGCCTGTGGACATGGTGGCCCACCTATAATCTCAGCACTCAGGAGATGGAGACAGGCGATTCCCTGGTAAACTGGCAAGCTAGACTAGTTGAATTGGTGAGCTCTGGGCTCAGGAGAGACTCTGTCTCAGTAAAATAAAGAGGAGAGACATTGAGGAAGACACCCAGTGTTGACTTCTGGCCTCCACATGTGCACACATATGCATCCCCACACACGTGATGTACACCCTTACACATACGACATGCACACACACATATGCAACAAAAGAAGAAGAAAAAACGAAGCCCTCAGCTTTAATTTTTCTGGTTTTCCTCCTTAATTTTTTTTTTTCTTTCTTTCTTTTTCTTTCTTTCTTTCTTTCTTTTTTTTTTTTTTTCTTTCTTTTTTTTTTTTTTTGGTTTTTCGAGGTAGGGTCTCACTCTAGCTCAGGCTGACCTGGAATTCACTCTGTAGTCTCAGGGTGGCCTTGAACTCATGGTGATCCTCCCACCTCTGCCTCCCGAGTGCTGGGATTAAAGGCGTGCGCCACCATGCCCGGCGTCCTTAATTCTTTTTTAAAAAATATTTTTATTTATCTGCAAGGAGAAAGAAAGAGAGAGAGAGAGAGAGAGAGAGAGAGAGCACACCAGGGCCTCTTGCCACTGCAAACAAACTCCAGATGCATGGGCCACTTTGTGCATCTGGCTTATGTGAGTAGTGGGGAATCAATCCAGGCTGTCAGTCCTTGCAATCAAGTGCCTTAAGTGCTGAGCCACCTCTCCAGCACCCCCTCCTTAATTCTTTTTTAAAAAATATTTAATTTATTTATTTACTTGATGAAGATGTAGAGGGAGAGAGAGATATGGAGAGAGAGAAAAAGAGAGAGAGAGAGTGAGTGCACCAGGATCTCCAGCCACTGCAAATGAACTCCAGATGCATGCACCACCCTGTGCATCTGGCTTATGTGGGTTCTGGGGAATTGAACTTGGATCCTTAGGCTCTGCAGGCAAGCGCCTTAATTGCTAAGCCACCTCTCCGACCCCTTAATTCTTTTTTTAGCATATGTATGTATGGTAATGTTCATGCATGCATGTGTGTGTGTATGTGTGTGGGTGCATATGTATATGTAGTTAGGTGCGTGTGTGTGTTTATGCATGTGTGTGTGTGAAGGTCAGAGGTCAACATTGGGTGTCTCCTTCAATCTCTCTTCCACCTTATTTGTTGAGACAGGGTCTCTCTTTCTAAGCCTGGAGCTCACTGATTGGGCTAGACTAGCTGACAAGCAAACCCTGGGAATCCTGTCTCCTCTCCCCAATGATGGGCTTACAGACGTGAACCGCCATGTCCGCATTTTACGTGAGTGCTGGGGGAGCTAAACTGAGATCTCATTTGTACAGCAAACACTTTATCAATTGAGCCATCTTCCCAGCCCTACTTCCTTCATTCTTTTTTTTTTCCTAATAATTATTTTTTTTATTGACAACAAAATATACTTACGTACAAAGAGTGCATGGTATTTCCCTCCCCTCCCCCCATTCCCCTTTAGAACTCCAGTCTCCATCATATCCCCTCCCCCTCTCCATTAGTCTGTCTTTTAATTTGATGTCATCATATTTTACTTCTATTATGAGGGTTTTGCGGAGGTATTGCTAGGCACAGCAAGGTCATGGATATCAAGGCCAATTTCAATTTGCAAAGTTGCATTGTAAGGAGTCGTACCCTTCCTTTGGCTCTTCCATTCTATCCGCCCCCCTCTTCCGCAATGGTCCCTGAGCCTCCTTCCTTCATTCTTATTGGGAGGGCATATTTATCATTCTCTTCATATCTCTATGCCATCATCAGCTTCCGGTTGAACATTCTGAAATGCTGCACCCTCCAAGGACATCATTCAATCTTCAGTGGTACCTGGGTACCTGATTCTGCCTTACTGACCCATAAGCACCCGTTGCCGGCCTGTAGGCAACATGAAGGCAAATTAGGTTCTGTAGCTTGCAGACTTTGCTGCTCACAGTGTGACACTACAGACAATACTCCACCAGGCACCCAATGGGGCCTTTCCTTGGCGAGCGGGTAAAATAAGATGTAAGAGATTTGAAATTCTATATATATATTTTTGTTTTGGTTTTTCGAGGTAGGGTCTCACTCTGGCCCAGGCTGACCTGGAATTCACTCTGTAGTCTCAGGGTGGCCTTGAACTCACAGTGGTTCTCCTATCTCTGCCTCCCAAGTGCTGGGATTAAAAGCGTGCACCACCACCCCCGGCTTGGAATTCTATTTTTGTTTCAAGTTGTTTGATCAGGGTTACAAAGCTCATGTTGGCCTTGGACGTGCAGCATTCATACTTAGCATCTCAAGTGCTGGGTATTACAAGGGTACACCACCATCTCTGCCTTGCTAGGAGGCTTGGGACTGTAATGAATTTTCTCTTTTGTTAAAAATATTTATTCTGGGCTGGGAAAATGGCTCAGCGATTACAGGCCCTTATTTGCAAAGCCTGCCAGCTTGGGTTTGATCACCAAATGTTCACCTAAAGCCAGATGCTCAAATTGGCACAATGTCCAGAGTTTGCAGCAGAAACAGTCCATGGCATGCCCATATGCTCTCTGTATTCCTCTCTCTCATACAAGAATAAAAATATTTTAAAATTATGAAAAATATTTATTTGAGAGAGAGAGAGAGAAGAATGATGGATGCACCAGGGCCTCTAGCTACTGCAGATGCATGTGCCACCCTGTGCATCTGGCTTTACATGGGTACTGGGGAATCAAACCTGTGCTGGCAGGCTTTGCACACTAGCAGCTTTAGCCACTGAGTGGTCTCTCCAGCTCATGATTTTTTTTTTTTTAAATTTTTTTTTATTATTTTTTATTTATTTTTGGAGAGAGAGACAGAGAGAGACAGACAGAGAGAGATAGACCAGAGGAAGACAGAAATGGCAGTCTCTCAGCTGCTCTAAATCCAGATTTTTTGGGCAAAAATTTGCATTTAAACGTGGGACCTGGAGATTGGACCGCTGAGATTGGAACCAGTGTTCTTAGCCTTAGCAGGCAGGCTCCTTAGCCGCTAAGCCATCTCTCCAGCCCCAGCTCATGATTTTTTAAAAATTTATTTCAGAGAGAGATACTGAAATAGGAGAGAGAGAGAGAGAGAGAGAGAGAGAGGAAAAGAGAGGGAAAGAGAGAGAGAGAGAGATGTTGAGAGAGAGAATGGGCGCACCAGGTCTCCAGCTACTGCAAATGAACTCCAAATGCCTGCCCACCCTTGTGCATCTGGTTTATGTGGGTCCTGGGGAATTGAACCTGGGTCCTTTGGCTTTGCAGGTAAGCACCTTAACCACTAAGTCATCTCTTTAGCCTTCATGATTTTTTTTAAACCAATCCAAGACCTCAAAAATTGTAGACTTAGTAAAAAAAAAAAAAATATATATATATATATATATGGCACAGAGCTTTACTCATACTTTCCCCACCTTTCCACCCTCACTTCTGTCATTAGTTCCCTTTCTCTCCCCACAAACGGCTTCTCTGTTTTCATGTCACACATGCACATATGTGTGTGTTTAGATCTAGACTCTGCATGTAAGTGAAAACATTCATATCATCTTCCTTTCTTTCTCTTCTTTCTTCCTCCCCCTCTCTCTCCCTCCTTCCTTCCTTCTCTCTCTCTCTGTCTTTACCTTTTTTTCTATCCTAATTCCCACACATTCTAAACCCTTCTCTCTTCCCTCCTAGCTCCCCTCTGACTTCCTGGTTCTCTATATGGGCATATTTAAAATCTATATATTGCGTGGGAGTACATGATATTTGTCTGTCTGAACTTAACTCAGGCACTTAACATGGTGATGTACACAATCCTAGTCATCTTCCTGAAAATCTTAATTTTTTTTTTTTTTTTTGAGGTAGGGTCTCATTCTAGCCCAGGCTGACCTGGAATGCACTATGTAGTCTCAGGGTTGCCTTGAACTCATGGGGATCCTCCTACCTCTGCCTCCCAAGTGCTGACATTAAAGGTGTGCACCACCACACCTGGCTTAATTTTTGGCAATATATTGAAAGGTCGGGGAGTAGTAAGGTTCTGATCACAGCAATAATTACACCAATGCACACTGAATTTCATGTCAATGATTAAATGTTAAATACTTCGTGTTAAACCTGACTCATTTTTGGGTTGCCTTTTGTAAGATTGACTTTCTTTCTTCTCCCCAAACTAGAAGAACTTTCCTGCTCTTAAAATGTTTCCCTCTTCCTTCATTAAAACATACAGGGCTGGAGAGATGGCTTAGCAGTTAAGGCACCTGCCTGCTAAGCCTAAGAACGCTGGTTCCAATCTCCAGGTCCCACGTTTAGCCAGATGCAAAGTGATGCAAGGGTGCAATGCTGCACTTGCCCACAAGGGGGCACATGCATCTGGATTTCGTTCGCAGCAGCTGAGAGATTGCTGGCGCACCCATCTCTATCTATCTTCCTCTCCCTCTCTATCTGTTTCTTTCTGTGTCTCTCTCCAAAAATAAAAATAAAAAATAAAAAAAAAACATACAGAGAAGGGGCTGGAGAAATGGTTTAGAGGTTAAGATGTTTGCATGCAAAGCCAAAGGATCCCAGTTCAATTCTCCAGGACCCACATAAGCCAGATGCAGGAGGGGAACACGCATCTGGAGTTTGTTTGCAGTGGCTAGAGGCCCTGGCATGTCCATTCTCTCTCTGTCTGCCTCTCTTCTATCTCAATCTCTGCTTGAAAATAAGTAAATAAAAATTGGGAAAAATATTTTAAAAAAACATACAGAGAAGTGTGCACACCAGATGCATCTGTGTCAATTATTGCAACACGAGCTTCCTCATGTGAGCCCCACCACCTTACCTTTCCTTTATCTCTGAGGCGGCTTTCTTTCATCCTCTTTATGGAATGTGCAAAAAAATCCATAACATCCTTTGGAAACCTAGAGATCCTTAATGTCTCCAAAACTGGGATAAGGAATGGAAAGAGTACTATAGAGGAAAGAAGAAATAGGAAAACACAGTGAATGTGCAAAATACTACAAGAAATACACATTTTCTTTCTTTCTTTCTTTTTTTTTGGCCCAGGCTGACCTGGAATTAACTTTGTAGTCTCAGGGTGGCCTCAAACTCACAGCGATCCTCCTACCTCTGCCTCCCAAGTGCTGGGATTAAAGGTGTCTGCCACCACGCCCAGCTTCACATTTTCTTTTGAAACAACCAAAAAAAGTCATAAGAATCTTAACCAGGAGCTACTCCTTCTGTGAACTTTGCTTAGGGCTCCAGGCTACACTCTGGACAAGGCATGCCACACATAGGGCCACCGCCATACTATGCCAAAAAAAGATGTAAAAATTAAACGTTAGGAATGTTGGGAATTGTAGCTCTCACACACACTTTTGGTGAGAATGTAAAATGGTACAACTACCACCCATGGGACAGTTTGTCATTTCCTTAATAAGTTAAATGCAGTTACTCTGTAACCCACCAATTCCACTTCTCAGCCTACACAAAGAAGAATTGATAACAAGGGTTAAAACCCAAACTTGCACGTTGTGGTAGTTTGAATATATGTCCCCCAATATATTCAGCATTTTATTAGTTATAGTTTGCATCTGCAATCACCTTGCTAGAGGCAATGTCACTGGGGGCCGGTCTTAAGGTGTGGTGGTGGGTTTGAGATTCCATGTAAGTATATGCAAAGTGTGCCTAGCAGGAGTTCCTGAAGTGTGCTGTGTGACTTTTCGGCTGTAGTTTTGCTCGGTGTGCTGTGTAGCTGGCGGCTTGGTTTTTCTCTCTCTTGCCTGGTCCTGTGAGAGCAGGCCACTTCTCCTGCCATTATGGAACTTCCCCTGGATCTGTAAGCTTCAATAAATAATATCCCTTACTCCATAACTGTGCCTGGTTTGGAAGTTCATCTCGATGAACCTGAAGCTGTCTGCTACACACATCAATATTTATAACTGCACTGTCCACAGTAGCCAAAGGTGAAAAGGAAGTGTCCGTCAGCTGAAGAATGTATAAACACGCTGTGGGGTGCCTATGTGATGGAATTGTTTTCATACGTGAAAGGAAGCATTGATTCTTGCTTCACTTGAAAACAAAATGTTGGGCTGGAGAGATGGCTTAGCAGTTAAGGCGCTTGCCTGCAAAGCCAAAGGACACTGGTTCAATTCCCCAGGACCCACGTAAACCAGAGGCACAGGGTGGCACCTGCGCCTGGAGTTCATTTGCAATGGCTGAAGGCCCTGGTGTGCCCATTCTTAAAAGAAAAGAAAACAAAATGTTAAATGAAATAATCCAGTTACAAAAGATCCCAGAGCACTTGATTACACTTATTAGAAGTGGCAAGATTAGGCAAATTTATAGAGACTGAAAATGGAATAGTGGTTGCTTAGGAAAAAGGATTTGGGAAGATGGTAGTTAAAAAGATATGAGCTTTGGGCCGGGTGTGGTGGCGCATGCCTTTAATCCCAGCACTTGGGAGGCAGAGGTAGGAGGATCGCCATGAGTTCAAGGCCACCCTGAGAATACAGAGTGAATTCCAGGTCAGCCTGAGCTAGAATGAGACCCTACCTCGAAAAACCAAAAAAAAAAAAGATATGAACTTTGGAAATTTCAAAAGTGTATTACATTGAAAATGATGGTGACTATGCATGTTTTAATGCACTAAAACCCATATATTTTACATTTTAAGTGGGTAAATTATATGGTATATGACTCTATCTCAATACAAAAGAAAGAAGTCCACATACATATTAAAAGATAGAATGGATGCAGGAAGTCCACTATTAATATCTTTTTGGCATTTTTCACAAAGGGATCCTCTGGGTTGTTGAGGGAATTGACGTTCACTCCAAATAATGTGCCGATGATCACATCCATGTTGTAGTTCCCAAAGATGCTGAGTAGAGACATATACGGACAGTGAAAATCTGAGCTTCTGGGCTGGAGGGATGGCTTAGTGGTTAAGATGCTTGCCTGCAAAGCCAAAGGACCCAGGTTTGATTCCCCAGGACCCATGCAAAGCCAGATGCACAAGGTGGCACATGCGTCTGGGCTTCGTTTGCAGTAGCTAGAAGCCCTGGTGCACTCATTTTCAATCTGCCTCTCTCTCTCAAATAAACAAATAAAATGTTAAAAAAATTCAAGCTTCTTCCTAATCCTTCTTCTTATACATGAAACAATGACTTTTCAACCCCAGGGAAGCCAGACAGGAGCCATGCACTTTTAGAACTATCTGCTGGGTCATTTGACAAGACTATATTCCCACCACATTCATTGATGAAGTATTCATCAAGTTCTATTGTGGTAGCTACCCTTGCAGTAACAAGGTTGATGGGGACAATGAGGTGCAGTGGACACACCTCTGAACTCTAGGGTTCATCACAGAGTGACTGAAGCTCATAAAAAAAATATGACAGCTGGGCTAGAGAGATGGCTCAGTGGTTAAGGTGCTTGCCTGTGAAGCCTAATAACCCATGTTTAGCTGGCTCTCCAGATCTCACATAAGCCAGATGCACAAAGGTGAGGCAAGTGCAAGGTCGTACATGCCCACTAGGTGGCGCAAGTGCTGAGTTCAATTGCAGTGGCTGAGGCCCTGGCATGCCAATTCTCTCTCTCTCTCTCTTTTTCTGTCAGCCCACTGCAGTGTGAACCGTGTAGCTAGAGTGTGGCTGATGATAATCGTTGTGCAAGCACTGAGCATCGGCAGGATAAGGGTGGTGGAGCGACAGACTCTTCCTAGGGAACACAAGGAAAATGACACTGATCTAGCCTTGCAAGCCTACAGAATCTCTGTCCACAGCTGACTCCTCTTCAGAACATTGCAAACCAGAAGCATCATCTGTCCTTCTCTTAATTTTTTTAAAAGATATTTTATTTATTTATTTGAGAGAGAGAGAGAGAGAGATCAGAAATAGGCAGGTAGAGAGAGAGAATAGGCGCGCCAGGGCCTCCAGCCACTGCAAATGAACTTCAGATGCTTGAGCCCCCTTGTCCATCTGGCTTATGTGGGTCCTGGAGCATTGAGCCTCAAACCGGGGTCCTTAGGCTTCACAGGCAAGCGCTTAACCACTAAGCCATCTCTCCAGCCCTTCTCTTAATTTTTTTAAAAAAATTTTTATTTTTATTTATTTGACAGAGACAGGCAGAGGGAGAAAGAAAGAGGCAGAGCAAGGTGGGGGGAGAGAGAGATAGAGAGAGAATGGGTGCACCAGGACCTCCAGCCACTGCAAATGAACTCTGGATGCATGCGCCACCTTGTGCATCTGGCTTACGTGGGTCCTGGGGAATCAAGCCTCAAACGGGGTCCTTAGGTTTCACAGGCCAGTGCTTAACCAGTAAGCCATCTCTCCAACCCCTTTTTCATAATTAAAAAAAATTGTGTTTAACACCTGTCCTTCTCTATACCTCCTTTTCCCCTGACAAAATCAAAATGCTAAAAACACAATGCTGAGGCCGGAGGGATGGCTCAGTGTGTGAAGTGCTTGCTGGGCAAGCATGAGGGCCTAAGTTCAGATCGCCAGCATCCACGTGAAAGCTAGACAGAGATGGTGACCCAGCGGTGAAGAGCAATTAGGAGTCTCTCCACTCTGCTCCTCTATGGGACTGGGGTTACAGACGCATGTGGCCACGCCCCGCTCTTTATGTAGGTCCTGGGGATCAAACTCAGGTGGTCTCTCAGGTCTCCTCAGGCCCTCTTGCTTGCCTAGGACATCCTCTGAACTTCTGAGCCATCTCTTCAGCCCTGTTACTTACTCTTTCATGGTGATGGGCTTGCCGTTCTCTGCTTCCTGCCTCAGGTTTCTCACCAGCATGTCTGCATACTGCTGGATAACGGGGAACATCTAAACACAAAACACACCATCACATACGGTTAAGTAGGAGACTCAAGTCCCATAGGGCATGGCCTTCCCGACCCAAGTCAGTGATATCGATAATGAATTGTACAATGTTCATCGTAGGACATTAAAAAAAAAATACCACTGAAGGAAACACTCAAACTCAGTGAAAGCATCTGCGAGCGCATGTTCCCACCCCAAGTATATTCCTGAAGTCTCTAATTTAAATTTTTCTTAGTCCATCACCTCTCTCAGCTTCCTGGAAGAGAATGCTGGCGATAGCAAGAATCGTATTCTCTGCCACTCTTCATCCTCAGCTGCAAAGATAGCTTTCTTCATAAGTCCCAGTGGCCCAAGTGGCTAGAATCAAAAGCAAAAGACATAGTATGTTGCATAAATCTTGGAGGCATCCGCATTTGTAGAAAATTTGCCCAATAGGAATCAATTATTTAAGAACCAGTCAGTGATCATCTCTTAGAAGGCTGCTGTCTACTAGATGCTGGAAAAACATTTACCCCCAATGCCTTGTCTCCTATGAGGGTAGAGGAGGCACCCAGCTGCCAGGTACAGGGCCAGTGTTTACATTAAAGCTGTATTTTAAACTTTTTATTTTTTATTATTTTTTGGAGAAAGACACAGAGAGAGACAGAGAGAGAGAGGAAGACAGAGTTGGGCGTGCCAGCAGTGTCTCAGCTGCTGTGAACAAAATCCAGATGTGTGCGCCCCCTTGTGGTCAAGTGCGGCATTGCGCCCTTGCTCACTTTGCATCTGGCTAAACGTGGGACCTGGAGATTGGAACCAGTGTTCTTAGGCTTAGGAGGCAGGAGCCTTAACCCCTAAGCCATCTCTCCAGCTCTAAAGCTGTATTTTAAATGCAAGCACATTTAGCAAGGAGCGTTCTTCTAGAGGATTAGGTAGGAATAAGATCTAATACAGAGTCCTGCAGGAAAATTACAAAATGAGTGCTTCCATCTCTCTTATTCAACACCTTACTGGAAGTCTTGGCTGGTGCAATAAGACAAGAAAAAAGGCATTTAAAAAATAGTATTGTGCCAGTATTGTGGTGGCGCATGCTGGTAGGATATTGCTGAAGAGTTGGAGGCAGAAGGATCAGGAGTTCAAGGCCAGTCTGGGTTACACATTAAAAAAAAAAAGGTTGAAAATATAGAATAGTCCTAGGCTAAAACAAAATGAAGCAGTAATAAGCCTTCATCTATACTTTATATCTTATTGAAAAAAAATTAACACATGGGGCTGGGTAGATGGCTCAGTGGTTAAAGGTCCTTGCTAGCAAAGCCTGCCAGCCAGAGTCCAATTCCCAAGCCAACCATGTAAGCTAGAAGCAAAACAAAATGGTGTCAGCATCTGGTATTCATTTGCAGAGGCAGGAGGCCCTGGCACATGTGTGCACACACACATACAAACACACTCACGCAAATGAATAAATAAGAAATTAAAAGTGAACACAAAATAGATCATGAACTTAATTGAAAGCACAAAGCCACCTTAATTTCAGGAGAGAAACAAGAACCATGTAGACGTGTGAGACAAAGAAATTTCAGAGTGGGTACAGTGAGTATAATTCACATGTGAAAATTTGGAAATTCCTCTGTTCCTTACACAAGTCTATCCATGTCATGAATTTGTACACACATGCATATGCACACACAAATACCAGCATGTCCAGCTAATGGGATCTAAATGAGCTTTGTGAATTGCATCAGCACCAATTTCTGGTCACTATAGTGACAGGAATCTGCTGTGCTTATAGTTTCCCATAATGACAGGAACATACTATGTTCATAGTTAAGAAGCCATGAAAAACATTACCATTGGAAAATGTGTTAAAAGGCTTATGGCTGCCATCTAACTACTTATGTTTATGCCCATATATTAATGCTACTCTCACTTTTGGTTAGAGAAGCTTCTCGTTTCAGATGGTGGTGAGACACCTCTATCACACCTTCCAAGGCTCAAGGGCCATTGTGGAAGAGGTGGTGGAAAGAATGTAAAAGCCAAAAGATGGGGAGAAGTGCTTACAATGCTGTCTTTTGACACACAAAGGGGCCATTGTATTCATGACCTCACAGTGGCTGGATGTAAGCTTCACAAAACCTGCATTAAGCCGGGCGTGGTGGAGCACGCCTTTAATCCCAACACTTGGGAGGCAGAGGTAGGAGGATCGCCATGAGTTCGAGGCCACCCTGAGACTACATAGTGAATTCCAGGTCAGCCTGGGCTAGAGTGAGACCCTACCTCGAAAAACCAAAACAAACAAACAAACAAACAAACAACCTGCATTAATAGGAGGGGAAAATAATAACATTGAAACAGAAGAAGGGCTAGTTGGCAAGAATGGATTCGAAGGAGGGGAGATTTGATAGAGGTCAAAGGGAGGGTCCCGGAGACAGGATTATGATTATGTTATATTGTCTACACGCTTGGAAGTTGTTGGTAAAAGTTAAAAGGCGCATGGGACCTCCTTGTACATATTTTTGAACAATCTGTGAATCTATAATTATTTCAAGATGGAATTTTCATATACTTATCAGCACATCTTCCGTTTTAACCCGCGGATGCCTACCCTCCGGTTCGTGAAGGCAGAATAGCATTCCTTCACCAGCACTGTTCTGATCGCATTTGTATTTGTGACAGCCAGGATGGGCTGTGAGCCATCATACAACCTGTGTTGGAGAAACAGAGTTTAGTAAGCTGAAGAAGCCAGATTCTGTAGCTGGAAGCCACTGCCAGGCACCCAGACACTGATCCTCATGCTGTGTTATCCAAACCGTTGACTTTACACCATGCAGCGGCGTGAGCCCCACCTTCAAGTTATAGCAACAAGCCGCTCATGTCTTCATAAAATGGAGGGTAAATGATACGGATCAAAGGAAGAGTCACTTAAAGACAAAATAGCTCTTTATGTAGGTCCTGGGTAGAACAAGAGAACATATTGTTAAGTTTGGTGGCGCATACGTGAAGACTTCCTGTAAAATTGTCCATAACTTTTTATTGACATTTTCACGCATGAATATAATGTATTTTGACAATAATCTCCTCCCATTGCTGTTTTTTTTTTTTTTTTTTTTTTTGGGAGAGAGACACACAGAGAGGGAGAGAGAGAAGAGAGGGAGAGAAGAGATGGGTGCGCCAGCAGTGTCTCAGCTGCTGCGAACGAAATCCAGATGTGTGCGCCCCCTTGTGGTCAAGTGCGGCATTGCGCCCTTGCGTCACTTTGCATCTGGCTAAACGTGGGACCTGGAGATTGGAACTGCTGGAGATTGGAACCAGTGTTCTTAGGCTTAGGAGGCAGGCGCCTTAACCCCTAAGCCATCTCTCCAGCCCCCATTGCTGTTTTTTGTCCTCCACTTCCCCACTCCTTTCACTGAACTCCTTTTTTTAAACCAATTAAATCTCCTATTTGTTTATTTTTTATTTACTTGAGAGAGAGACAGAAAGAAAGAGGAGGAGGAGGAGAGCAAGAGAGAGAGAAAAGGAGTGTGCCTGGGCTTTTAGCCACTGCAAACAAACTCCAGATGCATGTGCCACCTTAGGCATCTGGCTTATGTGGGTACCGGGGAATCAAACCTGGGTTCTTAGGCTTCTCATCAACTGCTAAGCCATTTCTCCAGCCCTGTTTTGTCTTTTTATTGCCATCCTCCATCATTCATGTCAAAATGTTGATGAGCTCAATATCGTGTAGGTTTATGGATGACACTTTCAAAATCTTTCAAGCTCACAAAGGATATTATGTTCATGAGATACTGAAGGAAGTAAATATCCCAGCATTCATAGTCACTACGTGGCACAAAGGAAGGTTGGAATCAAGCTGAAGGCGGCTCTGTGTGGATCATAGGAATTCTGTGGGTCAGGCCCAGCTAAGCACCATGCTGTGGCCAGCTCCATGGTGTCTGAGAACTTGAGGAGAAAAAGGTGAGGAGGTGGGAGCAGGCATAGGGATCTCACCACTTGTAGCAGACACAAATGAGAAGCCTTTTTAAGCAGGGAGTGGTGGTGCACCCTCTTTTAATCCCAGCACTCAGGAGGCAGCGGTAGAAGGATCACTGTGAGTCTGAGGCCAGCCTGAGACTACATAGTGAATTCCAGGTCAGCCTGGGCTAGACTGAGACCCTACCTCGAAAACTAAACAAAAAGTGGGGCTGGAGAGATGGCTCAGCGGTTAAGGCATTTGCCTACAAAGCCAAAGGATCCTGGTTTGATTCTCCAGGACCCATGTCAAGCCAGTTGCACAAGGTGGCACATGCATCCGGAGTTCCTTTGCAGTAGCTGGAGGTCCTGGTGCACCCATTCTCTCTCTCTCTCTCTTTGCCTCTTTATCTCTCATAAATAAATAAATAAATAAATAAACATAAAAAGAAACCTCTATAAAATGCTTCCATCAAAATCCCAGCCACCCTGAAAGGAATCCACTACTAAAATTAATTGAATACTACTCCAGCAGATTACAAGGACCTGAGCCCACAGCAAGTTAAATTAGTTGATGTCTGTTCTTCAAAGTCATTAGAAGGAAGTAGATGGAGTACATTTGTATTGACAAGACTAAAAACAAAAAGAAACATCAAAAGCAGTCCAAGATATCTACAGTTGTACAGAAAGCAAGTTAAAAAAACATAAATTGGGCTGGAGAGATGGCTTAGGGGTTAAGGCGCCTGCCTGCTAAGCCTAAGAACCCGGTTCCAATCTCCAGGTCCCACGTTTAGCCAGATGCAAAGTGATGCAAGGGCGCAATGCCACACTTGCCCACAAGGGGGCGCATGCATCTGGAGTTCGTTCTCAGCAGCTGAGAGACTGCTGGTGCTCCCATTCTCTGTCTCCTTCTCCCTCTCTGTCTGTCTCTCTCTGTGTCTTTCTTCAAAAATAAATAAAATAATAATAAAAAATTTAAAAAAGCATAAATTAAGCAAACAAACAAACAAACAAATGTTGGTGTTAAATGACCCAATATGCTTACCTGTATTTTCCAGCCCTTCTTTCTAAAGCACAATTGAAAGGCCCAAGATAACATGTCTTATGAAAATAACAGGGACAAAAAGAAAGAAAAGGTAGGGAAGGGATCAGCTAGATCCTCTTACAGAAGAAAGTGAAGCTGGGGATCCCTGGGCTGTGGAAGTCTGCAGGGCGATCATTGTCTGCAGCCTTTGCAGCCTCATGCTGACTGAAAGCTTAGTGGGAAATGAGGGGCAGGGCGGGGCAAGGCAAGGCTCCGTGTAAGTTCTGTAAAACACAGCTGCATCCCAGGAGATCTGGGCTGATGCAGCCCTCATGCTGTGAGGTATGGCATCCTAACAAGTCTGCTCAAGGGAAGTTTCCAGAATACTTACCCCCACATCTCCCCATACTTTTTATAACATTTTAGGTCACAGTCCCAAAGACCCTAGGAGAGAACAAAATGAATATTCATTTATTATAAATGTACTGATTCTGACATTTGAGGAGAAAGAAGAAGTGAGGAGGATGCTGGAAGACAGAAGCCTGCACAAAGAATTTTTTGTTGTTGTTCACCTTGTGGACACAAACTCTTGCAGCCAGGCCTTGAGCAGGGTAGGAGACCAAGCTGACCACAAAGACTTGGTTGAAATTCACATCTTTTATGAAACATACTATGTTCTGTTCAGTTAAATCCAAATGTCAGTAGTTTTTCAAACTAGTTCAGGTCTACTCATTTTGCATCAGCAATTGTGCAGTGGCTTGAGCAAAACTTATTTTTAATTAATTATGGAAAGCCAACAGACAACCGCTCTCTTATCTCATTAATAACTTTCCTTGCTCAGCATCCATCACAGGGTGCTGTTTTTGAAGGATATACAGTAGCCATGTAGAGCAGACTTGTTCTGTCTCTTGCATGGGGTCTCAGGGTGAGGTAGAAATGATTTGATGATTGTCACTGTCACTGTGGTCGGAGTTTTTTTTTTTTTTTTTTTTTTTTTTTTTTTTTTTTAGGTAGGGTCTCGCTCTAGCCCTGGCTGACCTGGAATTCACTCTATAGTCCCTGGGTGGCCTCAAACTCACAGTGATCCTCCTACCTCTGCCTCCCAAGTGCTGGGATTAAAGGCTTGAGCCACAATGCCAGGCAACTGTTGGAATTTTTACTGCTTTAGATTGCCTACACGTTCTCTGCTTCACTGTTTGATCCAATAGCTGAGTTCAGTCACCCGATAGGGACATCCAGGATATTATGGGTAGCAAAAGCTGGGGTAGAACCATAGACATACCCACAAGAGATGAATCACCACTTGAAAGAATTAAATATGTGTGAGCTGAGGAGATAGCTCAATGGTTACAGATGATCTGTTGGAAAGCCTGCAAGGCCGGGTTCAATTCCCCAGTATACACATAAAGCCAGATGCACAGAATGGCACATTCATCTGGAGTTTGTTTGCAGTGGGAAGAGACCCAGAATGGCACATTCATCTGTTTTTTTTTTTTTTTTTTTTTTTTTGTTTTCAGTAGGGAAGAGACCCTGTAGTCTGTGGCCCATTGATCCTCTCTCTCTCCCAAGTGCTTTACCCTCTTTCTGAATGCAAATAAATAACAAAAAATATTTTAAAAAATATTTATTTATTTATTTGAGAGCAAGAGAGAGAGAGAGAGAAAGAGTGAGAGAGAGTGGGTGTGCCAGGGCCCGTAGCCACTGCAAACGAATTCCAGACACATGTGCCCCCTTGTGCATCTGGCTTATGTGAGTCCTGGAGAATCAAACCGAGGTCCTTTGGCTTTGGAGGCAAAAACCTTAATCGCTAAGCCATTTTCTTCAGCCTTAAACAAAAAGTATTTTAAAACAGAATTAAATATGTGTAAATTATCCAATCATGAATACTTGGGCTGATTAATAAAAGCTTCAAACATATCCACAAGAAAAAAAAAATAAGCTACTCACGAGTTCTTACTGTGAACAGAAATGTTCAATTCTTACACAATGAGTCCCTACCTTCACATTGTCTCTAAATGCAAAATACAATATTATCTTTCTGGAGATCTGCAACAGGGAAATTGAGAGCCTTGATTCTGGTGTCAGTCAACTCTAAGCATCAATGCCAAATATTGGGTGACAGGTTGAAAGAAATCATACTATTCCACTGAGGCCAAACAGGCCCATATGAGTTTTAGGAGTTGACATCCATGACCCAGGGGATCATGATCATACTTGGATGGAGCCTGCTGTTTCTGAAATGATAAAATATGATCATGTCCTCCAAACATGAGTATTTAAGAAAAATTAATAAATTAATTTAAACTTGTGGGGGAGGGGAGGGGGTGAGACAGGGGGCTCAAACGGACACCAGGCAGTTTTATCACTTTTTGTGTCAGGATTACATAGGTGGCTTGGTAATTGTCAGCAAGCGCCTTTAACCACTGAGCTAACCGTCCAAGCTCCCACCACTGGCTAAATTACCCTGGATTTGGGACCAGTACAAACAAAAGAGAAAGTTCAGCCACAACTCACTTTGCGGTAGCAAAGAAGAGTTCCCAAGAAAGGCAGAGGCCTAGGTCCAGGAATTCCCATCTTCTTAAAAAGTCCATGCGAGCGGGTTCCATATCTAGACAGTGGGAGAGAAAGCTTGGTGATGGTCATGTGACTTTGCACGCTGGTCACCGACTCAGCAACTGGAAGGTGCAGGAAGGAAGGGAACCTGCAGGCGACACACGATGACAGAAACCTCTCACCGCAGTAATTCCATCCACTCACCGCATCCTTCCTACCTCCACCGCAAGGCGTCATGATTTTATGAACAAAGGTCAAGTGCATTCCAGTTCTGCAGGGAAGATTTCAAGAACACCCCCCCACCATGCCCGGGTGCTCCAGAGAGTCAGCTGCAGAGCAGCTCGGGCTCTAGTCGTCTTCTGGGGCATTTCAGTTACCCTTGCATTGCCACATAGAAATTTCTCTCACCCAAGCACTAACCAGGTCCAACCCGCTTAGCTTCTGAGATCCAGCGAGATCGGGTGCATTGGGGGGGCGGGGTGGTGTGGCGGTAAGTCAGCGATTCTTATTCTAGGCAGAAAGCAGGGAAAACATTTTTCCTTCTACTCTGAAGGTGGGATCTGTACATAATGATATCCATTCAGTCATAAAGGATCCAGAGAGCCTCTGGTGAAATTGTTCTTGTAATCTGCCCAGAGCCTTTTTAGATTTTCCTGCCTTTCATGCTTGCCACACTCATGTTTTAGATTCCAGTTTTCATTTTTATTTTTTTTGGTGAGAGACAGAGAGAGAGAGAGGGAGAGGAAGACAGATAGAGATGGGAGCACCAGCAGTCTCTCAGCTGCTGCACAAAATCCAGATGTGTGCATCCCCTTGTGGTCAAGTGCGGCATTGTGCCCTTGCGTCACTTTGCATCTGGCTAAATGTGACATCTGGAGAATCCAATGGGCATTCTTAGGCTTAGCGGGTAGGCGCCTTAACAGCTAAGCTCTCTCTCCAGCCCAGATCTTTTTTTTCTTTATACTGTGTGTATGTGTGTATGCATATTCATATACATGTGAATGCACGGATGTGAGTGCACATGTGTATGTAGATTTGTGGAGGCCAGAGATCTATCTTCTTGAGAGCTGGTTTGGAGGTTCTAGCAGGGAAGCACAGCTACCCGTATACTCTTGACCAAAGACCGGTCCTCCTCTATTCTGGGAAGGTCGTCCTCTTTGACTGAGTGCGCAGCTTCAGGAGGGACGCACCTGGAGCAGTGAAGGAGGAAGGAAGGGGACACCTGCCTAATGAGCCAGATCAGCGGAATCAACCCTGGCAATCAATGAGATGACAGGTGTCACAGCCAGATTGACGTCACATCCTACACTGGGTATTTTCTATTACTCTTCACTGTATTTTAAAATATATTTTATTTATTTATTTGAGAGAGAGAAAAGGGGGGAGAGAGAGACAAAGACAGAGAGAG